>NEWO01000113.1:1082157-1094275 GCA_003013225.1 Phalaenopsis aphrodite
TAAATTGAGAACATCTAATGGTTAATCTTTTTCATCCCTCCCACAAACTTAAATTTTTCAATATGAAATGATACAGGTAGAAAGAAAAATTCTAAATATAAATCATACCTCAGTATTTTAGGCATTTTCATCATTCTGAAATTTGTATAGTCCTTCTCACAAGTTCTACTTCACCTGGTCTGTAATATTAGGAGCTTGTTATGCATATAAATCATTAGAGAATTTGTTGGGTAATGAAATTTTGAAATAAGTACAAAACTAAACATTATACAAACACAATATTTTGCTAACACATCCACAATCTAAAAAAAAATAGTTACAATTAAAATGCAATAATGAAAATCACATCACATTACAATTTAACAAATTTCAACTACCACACCAAATAATTATAACAAAAATTAAAAACTATCTAATTACAACATAACAATAAAAATGAAAGTACAAACACACATAAACATCTATTTCTATTACAAAAATTACAAAAATAAAAGTAAAAGTACAAGTACAACAACTATTATCAAATGTCAAAATCCCAAACTATGTCTTCAACTCCTTCTTCAGCAGGTGGATTGGGGGATTTAAATTAGTTATTGGGGGCACTCAGGAAAAGTAACATCAGACTCACCTCTATAGTGTCGGGCCTGAGATTCGTAGTAAGCTATCTTAAAGTCAGAATGCCTCTGAAGGTACTCATTATCATAATCATGTCAACTTTCTAAACCTCCAATCCTTTCATTTATTAACTCTATAATTTTTTGTTGTAAGGTCAACTCTTTCATTAAATCAGTCAGGGTATGGGAACTAGAAGTTGGAAGGTCATAACTAATAGAGGGGACATCTCTACTAGTAGAAGGTTCTTGACTTCTACTCACAGTTCTCCATTTTTCATGAGATTCATATGTCTTTAAATTAGCTTTACTAATGGGTTTCATAGGGTAAACCCATTCCTCATCATCTCTAGCTTCCACTCTATAAAGTTGGCAAAGTGCATAAATAAAGTCAGGATGTCCTAGACCTCCACTTGTTTCTCTCCTTGTCGTGGTCAATATATTCTTAAAAATGATTTTCCCCACATTTATATTTTTATTATTCTGAATACAGAAATTCAGAATATGCTTTATCTCTATTTACCTCACTATGGTGATATGTCGATAACAGAGTAGAGGAAATAAAATAGTGCCACGCTTTAGATGTGGCATTCAACATGGAAGCAAAAAAATTTACCTGTTCTCGTTGTTTTATCTTTCATGTTCCCTTCTCATCAATAAGAAAGTTGATCACATCATTTAATGGGCCTTCCATAGTATTGAAGGTTTCATAATGGTAGCTGTAAGAGTTTGGGACTTCGTAAAAGGAGTTAATGCGGGTGACACTAAATTCAACGGAAAATCCATGCACTTGAACGATTATGTCCTCAGAATAGAACACGTTGGCATAAAATTCAATTTTATTGGTGGTGTAACAGAAGTTTTCCCACCTCCGCTTGGTAATAACTCGTTCAATTTCTCCTCCCGGACTCTCAAAAACTCAATCTTGTATACACTTCTTTCCTTCAAATACTGAAGTAAACCTCGAGTGAGCGTTCACATTGACCAAGCGAGACTAATCAAACTCAAGTCGCCTCTTTTATCGTGAAGCCATTTCAATCTAATCAAAATTATAGAAAAATTCCAAAATATACTTCGAATATGCAAATAATGGCTTCCAAAAGTGATTCTAAGAGTTCAAAACTAAGTTCCATGAATTTCTTCCTAATATTTTCTTCACATTCTCAAATTTTTTGGATCTCCTCAATGTGGAAGAAATTCATGGTAAAAATCAAATATTTTTAGTTTTGAGTGAAGCTCTTACCAAGATATGATCAAATCTGGTGTCTAAATGCCTTGAAATCGCCCTCAAATCCAAGATCTCTCAAGCCCTAGGTCAAAAATTACATTTTTAAGAGGAAGGGGATGATGAATAGTGGCGGTTGACTGGTCAAAATTATGGATAAAGGTGTTCTTTCTGAATCTCATTGTTGGCGGAGTCTTCGGCATCGTAAGCGAGCTCTATTGGATTAATATCCTAAGTCTCGGGAAAAGTCCATCATCGACGGCATCGAGGCCACCGTCGGTGAGCTCTATTGAATTGGTTCAATTTTCGGATTTTTGCAATTTTGATCCAATTCAAGCCTCAACAATATACGTTCAATCATTATAGACATAATTTTAAGTGATTAAATTATGTACTTATTACAAATAAACTTTCACAACACAAAACATCACAATTACATATAAATTCCAAGGGTTACAATATACGTTACACAACACATCTAAGTTTGGTATTTTCTCAACCTTAATAAATCAATTCAGCATCGCAATTCAAGCCACACAACACTCAAAATGCTGAAAACAAACATCATATGCTCAGTCTCAACTATACAGAGATCTAAAAGTAAAATTCTAAAGCAGAACAAACATAGAGTTAAACTAAATTACACACATAGATAGACAGGTAGCAATGTAAATCTACTATTCTTCAGATTCAGTGCTAGATTCTCCTCTGAGATCACCCATTGATTGCACATGAATGAAGAGGTTATAGAAGGGTCGGTATGGAAATTCTTCAATAGAGCCCTCTTCTATCGATTTCACTCTTCTCATCAGCCGTATCAGACTTCCTTCAATATGTTCAAAGTGATCAAAATATTCTTTCATCCTCCAATCTAGATGATCGAAGAAATCAGAGATATTATTAATTGCATTCATGACATTTTGTACCTCCTTCTCCAATTTCTTGATTCTGCGCAAAATCACTAGTGTCTTGTCCGGAACTAAAGGTTGAGTAGGCAGTAAATTCTGAGACGATTGATCCACCATAATAGTCATATCATTTTCATCTTCATTGGTTGGGAATCTCTCAGTTGGGTCCAAAGGCTTACAAGGTAGAAGTACCTTTTCCCAATTTTCATAAGATACTTGGAACTGACTGCAAAGTAAAAAAATTGTGGAAGGGTGTCCAAGCCCATAAGCTAATCCATGAACAATTAGGCCCAAAACAGACTGCACAATTATAGATCCAATATCGATCTATAGTCACATTTGGATGCAGTAATTCAAAACAGCATTTTCCTTAGAAACTTTATTGATCCTCATCGTCGGTAACAGTTTTGCATAAATGAAGAAGTGTCAGTGTTTAGAAACAGGATTTAGAAGTGTCGTAAAAAAACTAACATACATGTTCTCTCTCATTTCCCAATCTTCAGTTTCGTCCGTTAAATATTGGTAAATTTCATTCATCTGGTTCCTTGTCCGGACGAAGTTGGAATAATGGCAGACAGGAACATTCTCGATCATATATAATTCATTTATCATGTAAGAATAAAAGTTATCCATCTACCTCGCACGTAGATGACTCCCTGGTTGACTCCATGCAAATTAAGATAAAATTCCTTCACCGCGGGAACAACTACGGCGGCTGTAGTGTAGCACAACACCTCCCATCTTTGTCGCACGATCATTTATTCAATTGCAGTTGATGTATTATTCAATCCTCGATTTACGAATCCATGTTCCTTGATTAATATTTTCTTTGTCATTACTTTGTTGAAGATTCGCTGCGCTTCCGCACTAATGAACTTTCTCTTGTTGAACACTCACATTCTATGGTTTTCAGGGGAATTGGATGTCATATGGATGAATTTGGTGGAGTTTCACTTCGTTTTTGGGGAAATATGAACTTAGGAATTGAATTTGGAAGTTTAAAAGGGGTAACTCCTACCTAAAATTGCCAAAAAACGCCCATTCAAACTCCAGAAATCGCCATCCCACTGGTCTCGCCGTCGGTGGCGTCGAGGGCGTCCTCAGTGAGCCTTTAGAATTTAATTTCCTGGAATCTTGGGAAAAACACGTCGCCGGCGGTGTCGATGGCTTCGTCGGTGGCGTCAATGGCGCCGTCGGCGACGTCGATGGCACCGTCGGCGCCCAAGGCAAAAATTGCACAGTTTCGCTCTGGTCCAAATGCGTTCCAATTTTTCTCTATGGATCTAATTTTTATGATGATTCAAGGGTAAATAAGAGTATTAGAGTTTAATAATACCACAAACTAATGATAATTTCAAATAAAAACTGCTATAATCGTAATAAAAATAAAGATAACTATGGGTTGCCTCCCATAAAGCGCTTGGTTTAACGTCATCAGCCCGACCTATTCAGATATTATTTAGGTTGACTGATCATTAAAACCTCTTTAAAATTTGGTCTTTTACCCTCAAAATACGATTTTAATCTATGTCCATTTACTTTAAATCTATTTCCAGTCTTTTGATCTTTAATTTCAATAGCTCCGTAAGTATAAACTTGAGTCACAGTAAAGAGTCCTAACCAACGAGACTTCAATTTCCGAGGGAATAACTTCAGCCTTGTATTGTAAAGCAAAACCTCTTGTCCTGGTTCAAAGTTCTTTTGGTTAATCTTTCGATCATACCATAAGCTTAGTTTCTCCTTATAAATTCTGTTGTTATCATAAGATTCTTTTCTTAATTCTTCTAGTTCATTCAATTGTAATAATCTCTTCTCATCAGCATCTTTCAAATTATAATTGAATTCTTTAATTGCCTAGTATGTTTTATGCTCCAATTCTACTGGCAAGTGACAAATCTTTCCAAAAATCACCATGTAAGGAGTCATTCCAATAAGAGTTTTATAAGCAGTTCTGTAAGCCCATAATGCGGTATCCAGTCTAATGGACCAATCTACTCTACTAGGATTTACAGTCTTTCAAGTTTTTGTTTAATCTCTCTATTAGAAACTTTAACTAACCCACTGGTTTGAGGGTGATAGGCAGTAGAGATTCTATGAATAATATTAAATTTTTTTGTCAATCTCTCAATGTATTTATTCCTAAAATAGGATCTTCCGTCAGTGATAATCATTCTCGGCATTCCGTATCTAGTGAAATTATTTTTCATTAAAAATCTTGAAACACTTTTAGCATCACAACGACGTAAAGCTTGTGCTTCAATCCACTTTGAAACGTATTCTATTGCAATTAATATATATAAGTTTCTAAATGAAAGAATAAATGGTCCCATGAAATCTAATCCCCAAACATCAAAGATCTCAACTTCTAACGATAAATTCAGAGGCATTTCATTTCTTCTAGATATACTGCCTACTCATTGACATCGATCACAAGTTTGTATGTATCTATAAACATCTCTAAAGATAGTAGGCCAATAAAATCTAGCTTGTAAAATTTTATAAGTAGTTTTATCAATCTCAAAATATCCTCCAAATTCATAATCATTGCATTTCCGAATGATTAGCTCAGTTTCTTCATAAGATACACATCTCCTCATAATAAGATCCTTACATTGTTTTTATAAATAAGGCTCATACTAAAAATATGCTTTCGCATCATGAATGAATTTTCTTTGTTGTTGCAATGTCAGCATAGGTGACGAAATATCACGTACAATATAACTAACAATATCAACATACCATAGTATTTCCCACTCATTAATATTATAAAGTTGTTCATCGGGGAAACTATCTGTAATTTCATTATCGGTGTCAGATAATTCATGATTTTCTAATCTTGACAAATGATCAACAATTTGATTATCAGTTCCCTTTTTATCAATAACCACAAGATCAAATTCTTGCATCAACAGTGTCCATCTAATTAACCTTAGTTTGACATCCTTCTATTGCATCAGATATTTAATAGCAGAGTGATCAGTGTGCACAACACAATTAGTCTCAATTCAATAAGATCTAAATTTGTCTAAAGCATACACAATAGCTATTAACTCTTTTTCAGTAACAGTTTAATTAATTTGAGCATCATTAAGAGTTTTACTAGCATAGTATATAACTTTAAAAATCTTTTCATACCTTTGTCCAAGCACAGCTCCAATAACATAATCACTAGCATCACACATCAGTTCAAATGGTTTCTCCCAGTTAGGGGAAACTATAATAGGAGCTGTGATTAATTTTTTCTTTAATAACTCAAAGGCATTTAAACAGTTTTCAGTAAATTCAAATGTATTGTCCTTTTCTAAATGTTGGCATAGATGTTTAGTAATTTTTGAAAAATCTTTAATAAAACGCCTGTAAAATCCAACATGTTTAAGAAAACTTCTAACCTCTCTTACATTAGTAGGAGGTGTTAATTTAAATATAACTTGAATTTTTGCAGAGTCTGCTTCCATACCATTTTTCAAAATTTTATGCCATAACACAATTCCTCCTGCAACCATGAATTGACATTTCTCCCAATTTAGAACTAAATTAGTTCTTTCGCATAACTCCAAAACTTTTTTAAGATAATTTAAGCATGCGTCAAATGATGTTCCAAATACAGAGAAATCATCCATAAACACTTCTAATCCATCATCAATTAACTTACTAAATACAGACATCATACATCTCTGTAATGTTGTAGGTGCATTACATAATCTGAAAGACATTATTCGAAAATTAAAAGCTCCAAAAGGACTAGTGAATGTTGTCTTTTCTTGATCCTCAGGAACAATAGGAATTTAATGGTAATCGGTTTATCCAACTAAAAAATTAAAATATTTGTGCCCAACAAGTTTATTTACTATTTGTCTAAAAATGGTAAAGGGAAGTGAACTTTCCTAGTGGTAGTGTTCAATTTTCGATAATCAATGCAAATATGCCACTCAGTAACTTGTCTGATAGGTATTAATTTATTATTCTTTTTTGTTTCAATAGCCACTTCTCCTTTCTTAGGAACACAATGAATTGGACTTACTGAAGCACTGTTTGAAATAAGATATATAATTTTAGTGTCTAACCATTTCAAAATTTCCTTCTTAACTACTTCTTTCATCATTGGATTTAATCTCCTTTGTGGATCAATTCTTGGTTTATATTGTTCATCTAGTTTAATTCTGTGCATACAGATCGAAGGAATGATTTCTTTAATATCAGCTAAGGTCCAACCAAAATCTTTCTTACATCTTTTTAATGTATCAAACAGTCTTTGCTCTTGCAAATCATTTAATTCTGAAGATATAATAATAGGTAGTGCAGATGAGTCTCCCAGAAACACATACTTCAAGTCGTTAGGCAATATTTTCAACTTAAATTTAGGTGATTTTATAATTGACGGAACTTGATTCTTATCAGCATTTTCTGTAATATCCAACATCTCAAATCTTCCCTGAACATAATCTAATTCTTCATTTTCTATTTCGTCCAACATAATTTCATCACTATCTTCAAATTGTTCTTTTTTTTTCAAAATATTCTTTAAAATGCTCATTCAATAGATGTTCATTAATTTCCATGCAAAAACATTCGTTATCTCCTTCAACAGCAGAGTATTTCATAGATTTTGCAATATTAAAAGTCACTTCTTGATCATTAACTCTCATAGTCAATTCTCCTTATTGAACATCTATCATAGCTTTTCCAGTAGCTAAAAATGGTCTCCCTAAAATGATAGGTATTTATTTATCTTCCTCCATATCTAAAACAATGAAATCCACATGAAAGATAAATTTATCAACTTTTACTGACACATCTTCTATAACTCCCTTAGGATATGTAACTGAACGATCCGCTAACTGAAGAGTTACAAAAGTAGNAAAATTTCCTTCTTAACTACTTCTTTCATCATTGGATTTAATCTCCTTTGTGGATCAATTCTTGGTTTATATTGTTCATCTAGTTTAATTCTGTGAATACAGATCGAAGGAATGATTTTTTTAATATCAGCTAAGGTCCAACCAAAAGCTTTCTTACATCTTTTTAATGTATCAAACAGTCTTTGCTCTTGCAAATCATTTAATTCTGAAGATTTAATAATAGGTAGTGCAAATGAGTCTCCCAGAAACACATACTTCAAGTGGTTAGGCAATATTTTCAACTTAAATTTAGGTGGTTTTATAATTGACGGAACTTGATTCTTATCAGCATTTTCTGTAATATCCAACATCTCAAATCTTCCCTGAACATAATTTAATTCTTCATTTTCTATTTCGTCCAACATAACTTCATCACTATCTTCAAATTGTTCTTTTTTCTTCAAAATGTTCTTTAAAATGCTCATTCAATAGATGTTCATTAATTTCCATGCGAAAACATTCATTATCTCCTTCAACAACAGAGTATTTCATAGATTTTGCAATGAGTCACTTCTTGATCGTTAACTCTCATAGTCAATTCTCCTTATTGAACATCTATCATAGCTTTTCCAGTAGCTTAAAATGGTCTCCCTAAAATGATAGATATTTCTTTATCTCCCACCATATCTAAAACAAAGAAATCCACGGGAAAGATAAATTTATCAACTTTTACTAACACATCTTCTATAACTCCCTTAGGATATGTAACTGAACGATCCGCTAACTGAAGAGTTACAGAAGTAGGTGAGACTTCTCCTAATCTTAATCTTTTGAAAATGGATAGAGGCATAAGATTAATGCTGGCTCCCAAATCACATAAAGCTCTTCCATAAAATTTTTCACTGATAGAACATAGTATAGTGAAACTACCAGGATCTTTTAATTTCTCAGGAAGCTTTTTCTGAATAATTGCACTACACTCTTCGCTAAGTGCAATAGTTTCATTATCAGTGAACTTCCTTTTCTTATTTAGAATATCTTTCATAAATTTCACATATTTGGGCATTTTCTCTAAAGCTCTACGAAGGGAATATTTACCGTTAATTTCTTAAGAATTTCCAAAAAACTTGAAAAATTGTTTATTTTGTTTGTGCTGCTTCAATCTTTGAGAAAATGGTGGTGGAGGTTTCTTCACAGTAATTTTCATTGGTGTAAGTGGATATTCTAAATATGGATATTCATGATGCTTTTCTTTTTTTGTATCCACGTTCTCTTTTTCAGTTTATATTTCCTTTTTGTATTCTTTTTTTCTAATTCTTTTCTGCTTCGTAATTGTATCGCTTCTATTTATTCTTTTCCTTGATCTTTTGGATTTGGTTCCACAGTACAAGAAAAAGTTCATAATATTCGGTTACTAAGCGCAGTAGCGATATGCCCTAATTGATTTTTAATATTCTTAATAGCAGTTCCTTGATTTGTAATTGATTTCCTTGAATTTGTAATTAATTTCCTTGATTCTGCAATTGTTGACCCATGTTTAATATCATCTCTTCTATAAACAACTTCTTTTCCTTAATTTGAGTGTTACTGTTAAATCCTGGAGGATAAGAAGGTCTATAATTAATATTTTCTTGGTTAGATGAATTTCCTAATGGGTTCACTGGGTTGTTTGCCCATTGTTGATTTGTAGCAGAATTGTTATTCCAATTAAAATTTGGATGATTCTTCCAACATAGGTTATAATAGTTTGAGTAAGGATTGTTGGGTCTATTGATAGCATTTAAAGTCTCATACGAAGGTTCAACATCCACAAATTGTTCAGATGAATTCTCTTCCATCATAGTAGGTGTTGGAGAATAATTCATTCCTTAATGATCTAATTTCTTTGATATTGCAGCAATCTGCGAAGCTAATATAGATATTGCATTAGAATCATGGATACTGACTACTCTTTTAGAATTTACCCTTTCAGATGGCTATTGAAAATTGTTGGCAGCCATCTCTTCTATTAACAAATAAGCCTCATCAAAAGGTTTTGACATTAAAAAACCACCAGCCGCAGTATCTATAATCGATCTAAGTGATCCCACTAATCCATTATAAAAACTTTGAATTATCAACCAATCTGGTAACGAATGATGAGGGCATTTCCTAAGAAGATCTTTAAATCTTTCTCAAGCTTCATATATCGACTCTCCATCAATCTGATAGAACGATGTTATGCATTTCTAAGTTTAGCAGTTTTAGATGGAGGGAAATATTTGGATAGAAATTTCTGTGAAAGTTCTCCCCAAGTTCTAATAGATCCAGGTGCTAACAAATTTAACCACATCTTAGCCNTCCTGGAGGATAAGAAGGTCTATAATTAATATTTTCTTGGTTAGATGAATTTCCTAATGGGTTCACTGGGTTGTTTGCCCATTGTTGATTTGTAGTAGAATTGTTATTCCAATTAAAATTTGGATGATTCTTCCAACATAGGTTATAATAGTTCGAATAAGGATTGTTGGGTTTATTGATAGCATTTAAAGTCTCATACGAAGGTTGAACATCCACAAATTGCCCAGATGAATTCTCTTCCATCATAGTAGGTGTTGGAGAATAATTCATTCCTTAATGATCTAATTTCTTTGATATTGCAGCAATCTGCAAAGCGAACATAGATATTGCATTAGAATCATGGATATTGGCTACTCTTTTAGAATTTACCCTTTCAGAGGGCTATTGAAAATTGTTGGCAGTCATCTCTTCTATTAACAAATAAGCCTCAACAAAAGGTTTTGACATTAAAAAACCACCAGCCGCAGTATCTATAATCGATCTAAGTGATCCCATTAATCCATTATAAAAACTTTGAATTATCAACCAATCTGGTAATGAATGATGAGGGCATTTTCTAAGAAGATCTTTAAATCTTTCCCAAGCTTTATATATCGACTCTCCATCAATCTGAGAGAACAATGTTATGCATTTCTAAGTTTAGCAGTTTTAGATGGAGGGAAATATTTGGATAGAAATTTCTGTGAAAGTTCTCCCCAATTTCTAATAGATCCAGGTGCTAACGAATTTAACCACATCTTAGCCATATCCTTAAGTGAAAAAGGAAAAAAGTCTAAGTCTAACTACATCGTTTGAAACTCTGTCATATTTAAAGGTAGCACACAGTTCTAAAAAACTAGCGAGATGTAAATTAGGATCCTCATTTGGTGTACCTTCGAATTGATTGTTTTGTACCATTTGGATAATAGTAGGTTTAAGTTCAAATGAATTAGCAACTACATCAGGATTTTGGATAGATAAGTGAATTTCATCTGCTGTAGGATTTGCATAATCTCGTAAGGGTCTAAGTTGGTGTTCATTTTCTATTCCTTGATGGTTCATGTTATTTTTTATTGTATCAGAATTTCTAGCTTCTCTTCTCAGTCTTCTAATTTTTTTAACAGTGCGTTCTAATTCTGAATCGTAGGGTATAAGATTTTCATGTCCAAATTTACGCATACAATTTGAAATCAGTACACAGAAAACAGTTAACTAAACATGAAAATAAGTTACAATTCAAGTAAAAATTTTCTAATAGTCCTAATTTTTCCATTACTCTAATTATAATTCTTGTTTACTCCCCGGCAACGGCGCCACAAACTTGACAGCGACTTTATATATGCTTAAAAATACAAGTATTTAATAATGTTTCTAGAAGATTTATTTCCTCAGAAACAGTACTAAAAACTTAACAACGGTTATAGATTTGATAAAGATGTATATATAAAATATTCAATAATGGTAAATTCACACTTATCAATGCAAGTATACATATTTCTCAAGTAATATATAGCTCTAATGAAGTCATAGATATCGATCCCACAGAGAGTAATATTAGAACTACGAACTAAGATTTTAGAAAAGCAATACTTAATTACAACAATAGAATTCAAATTGCTTATCTATCACTAATAGACAATTGAAATAAATATGTAATTTTAATAACTCTTAAATAACTAATTGTACTAAATAAGTTTTTAATGTGATATTCAATATATAAGGAAGCATCGTTCTCCTTGTCAAGAAATTATAGTGAATGGATAAAGTGAATCTATTCAAATTGTATTGTGTCAAAAAGGAGCAAACCTATTCTTTACCCTTTGGTCCAGGCATAAAGAACATTGACTAATCCTACGCATGTTTACTGAATCTGTGGTTAGGCTGGGAGGATACCGGCTCTCACCTTGGAGCTCCCACATTCCCATTCCCTGAGGGCTAACATCTACACTTCAGCACCCAAACGATAGGGCCGAATTGGGGATTTTAGTCTGTCACTCTAAAATCTCCAATTCTACGTCCGATAAATTTATTTCCCTATTTATTTGCACCCAACTTCCAAGGGCTTTGACCTCCTTGAATTTGGATGTAATATTCACTTTAGTTGTAAAACTCAACATATTTTAATAAATTAATTGACCAGATTGAAAGTAAATTAAGATCGAAGTGAAAAGATCATCACAACTTTTTCAACATTTTCATGGCTCAACCAATTCAAAT
>NEWO01000113.1:1095151-1198439 GCA_003013225.1 Phalaenopsis aphrodite
GTGGAGTCCCAAGAACCTCCTGGATGTGTTAGTTTCCTTTAGTGTAAGCTCCAAGTATAAGTTCAATGAAATGAGGGTGCGGCCTTGGTCAAAAGCTAGGTTAGGGTGCTGAACAGAGGGGAATTTTGATGAGGAACTTCTTCTTTTGCTTTGGGGAAGCTCAAGAGTATTCAATTTGGTGTTTGTGGGATTTTGGAGGATGCTCAAAATTTATCCTCGTCTTGAGCTCAAAAATTGAGCTCAGATAGTGGTGGAGGTGGCTGAGAGATGGTTGGAATAGGCTAATGAGGTCTTGAACGAGCTCTAGAAATAATTTGGCAGAATTTCCCCATGAAATTAGATTAGCTCTTTTCTTAGCCATGGAAGGTAAGGTTTAAATAAAGAAGTTTAGTGTGGTTGGATGTGCTTCAATTTGGATTCAATTAGCAGCTTATGTGGAGGGTTGAAGAGTGTCAAAGTCCATTTGGAATGAGCAAGCTTGGATGGGTGAACTTTGAGTGCATTTGGGTGAGAGTGATCTTTTAGTTTGGGGTTTTTCTGACCACAAGGTTAGTCGGCCAGAGCAAAGGAGGTGGTCAGGTGGCTAGGTGAGCCAGTGGGAAATGATGATTAACTCTAAATGGTTAAGGCTTGATTGCAAATATATTTGGGTTTAACCAAATATGGGAGGAGATCCCTTAAATCAAGGGGCCATTGGTCCATGGCTCATGTAGAGTGGGCTAGGTGGGTCTAGCCTGGTCACCAAGGTCTAAAGGGTGGAAGTGGTGGCTTTGGCTTGATCAATTTGATTTGGTTTGGTCAACTTTGTTGCATGGGTTCGATTTTGGGCATTTTGGCTTAAAGTTTGGTTTGGGTCAAGCTAGTAATGGAATTGAGCTCAATTAATTAGTTAAAATGGTGTAGATGATTGTCACAAGAAGTTTATAAAAAGAATTGCGTGATTTTGAGCTGATTTGGAAGCTCAATTTGATGGATTTTTTCTCATGGCCAATTTTGGTACATTTGGGCTAGCCTTAGGTTTGGACTGGGCTAGAGCTTTGGTTAGACCCAATTGATGGTTCCAATTGGTCCAAGGGATTGCCATGAAGAGTTTTGAATATCAATTAAGTGGAAATTTTGGGGTTATGAAGTTCAATTTAATAGAATTTGGAGTTTGAGGCAAAATTGGCGGTTTTGATCCAAATTGAATTTGAGTGAAATTTAGGCTTGACCAAGGCCAATCGAGGGTTTAATTTGATGTTGGGGAGTGTTGTAAAGAGTTCAGGATTCACAATTAATTTGATAGGTTTGGAGTTCAATTTCGTGAAATTGTGGCTTAAGATAAAATTGGGGATTTTTTTATTGAGATTGAAATTGGGCTTGAACTTGTATCCAATTGAGCTTGGATTTGGTTTCAATCAATTTTAGGCATGATTAATTTGAGTTTAGAATTAAAATTGAGGAAAATTGAGATCAAATTGGTGGACATTGGGGCTGAATTGGGCTAATTGGACCTTTAAGGGTAATTTGGGGGTTTTGGTAAAAATTGGTCAAATGGTCAAATTGGGCTCAATGGCGTGGTCCAAATTGGTTTTGAGGATATTTGTAATAATTTTGAAGGTTTTGGGATAGTTTGGGTCACCAGGGGTATTTTTATAATTTTGGCAGAATCAGGAGTATTTTGGTAATTTTTTAAAATTTTGGTGTGTTTTGGGTAATTTAGGTGGTTTCAAATGGTTTGAACTGACTTTTGAATAAAGTTGGGTGTTTTGGGTAATTTTTGGGATTTAGATAAAAATTAGGGTTTCAAGGGTAGTTTGGTAAATTGGCGCAGGTTTTGGGGGCAAAAGACTAAATTGTGTATTTTGGTAGGATTGGGGTTGCCAACCCACAACCACCCTACTTGAGCCATTGACCAATAGAATTCCCTAATTTGGGTCCTCCATGTACTGGTCTTAGCTAAATAATAGCCTAGAGCTAGTGGTCAGGGGACCATCTACATGAGTTTGCAAAAAGTTAAGGGACCAACTAAGCATATTTGATTAAAGTTTGTGGTTCTGAGTGTAAGTGGGAGGTATCAAGTGTTTGTGTGTGTGAAACTGATCAAGGCCACACCACATAAGGTCTACCATAACGCCAAACAATCCTATGGAGACTCCCTTTGAGCTCACTCATACTAGCCCCACCTACTAAACGTTAGAGGTTAAGATTAATATGTGGAACTTTAAATTGAGCAAAGAAGAGTTTAGAGTTTCAAATGGTGAGGGTTCCTTTACTAGTTCTCTAGGAGTAGTCACATAAAAGTTTTGTGGCTAGACCCTAGGCTTCTAAGGAGAAAATTAGCCCTCAACTAAAAGTGAGGTCAACAAACTATTCGATCAAAATATTTTATATTCCTGCATTAATTACATCCAGAACTTTATAAATAGAGCCCCACCCCTCACATGAAGGAGGCGGAAAGCTTGAGGGAGAACTTGAAGCTTTGATAAAGAGCAGAAGTACAACACCATCCCTGTCATCTTCGATTACCGTCGACCACCGCTGACCATCGTTGACCACCGCCAACTATCGTCGACACTCGTTGATCACCATAAAACATAATAGATTTTCGTCGACACCCGTAGATCATCATCGACCATTGCTGACTGTCATCTATAACCACCAATTGTTGTCAAGCACTACTGTCGCCTTCAATCACCACTAAATCTCGTCAACCGCTGCTGACCGTCATTGATCACCACCAATCACGATTGACCAAAACTAACTAGAAACCACCAGTAAACATTGTAAATTGAAAAACCTAGCAACCCTTTCTTGTTTATGGGACAAGGGGTCTTTGTAATCATCAACCTATAGTGGATTCTTACAATTGGGTCAAACCCCATGATTATTTGCTTTTATGGGCTTTTTCACGTAAACACTTATGGTGTCATTCCTAGTTGTATTCTTTCATTTAAGTGTGTGTGTTGAATTCTTTTACAACTCTAAGATGATAATTCGTTGCTCTACCACCATAAATTTTCTAGCATGCATCAGTTTGACATCGTTTGTGGGAAATGAAGTCCAGTTTGACATTGTCTTGAACTCTAAGACACCAAACCCTACTTCATTTCGTAATGACGCACTTCATCCAACTAGCGAAAGAACCTTCTTCACATCTTGATGTTCATCTCCGAAACATTCTTCAATATGGGGGGGCACGTTTCCTTTCGTTTTCGAAGGTTCTTCCCCTTTACGTTCTTGGGCTTGTTTTTGTTTTGTTTTTTTTTTCTTTTTTTTTTCGGCACAAAGTCTTTCAAAACTTCTTCTAGGTTGGGGGGCAACCTTTACTGTAGTCTCGAAAGGTCATTTACGTTATTGTCTCAGGCTTGACTATGGTAGGGTATTCATCTCACAATTCGTTTAGATAACAAAGCTTTAAAACCTTCGTTGCAAATAACGCTTCGTCAAAGCCCCCTCACCATACTATAGTTCTTTTTTAACTAGATTAAGAAGGTGATCTCTTTAAGGCTTCATACATGGGAAGTTTTACACACTCACATGGAAAACACCCTTGCTGGGTGCAAACGATTCAAAAACAGCAATTAACAAGTTTTCAAATATTATTCTTGAGTACAACTGCAACCATATTTCCAAGAAAACTTATGGTCCATTGCGATCTATGTTTTAGTCTCAAGAAATGTAGAGCATCTCTAACACCTCATTATAAGTTTAATTGATCCCAACGAGACTCAATCTAAACTATTCCATTTCAGATTACATTCTTCAAGCAAATGCTTCAAAAAACAACCTTAGAGAGGTAAAAAATCCTTGGTGGATTTCTTTTGACCTCTTCCATAACAGATTACAATTGTCAAGCAAAAGTTTTGACCAATAACCTAGGATAGATCAACCATCCTCAATGGATTTCATATGACTTTGTCCGTTACATGTTAATGCCATCGAGCATCTCCAGTTATATAACTCATAACTAGTCTTATATCCTTAATGTATAACCATTCAACCATGCTCCTGGAAGTCAAGCTCAAGAAGCAAGTCTCGATGAGAAGATAGTAGTAGACAGGGTCTTCACTAGAAAGACTCTATGAGAGTAGGTCCTTGACAGGGTCTCCACTCAAAGACCTCAAAAGGCTACAAGCCTTAGAAGACACAGGTACATTAAAGATCTCAGAAGGCTACAAAGGTATCAGTTCATTTCAAAACCCTACAAAGCATAAGCCAGGGAGGGCACAACCTCAAAAGACACAAGCCTTAAAAGGTACATGAATCTTCATTTTATATTGCAGAATTTCGTACGGTTGAAAGCCCATAGCAGCCTCAGAAGCAATGTCAAAAACGTACAAAGAAATACATTATCATCTACAAATGTCACATCAGATGATTAAAAAGGCTATAAAGACCAACAATAACTAGTACAAAGACTACAAGAGATATCGTCGAAATAGAAGCATGAGATTCTCCCTCTCAAAGCCCGGCGAGAAAACTCTAGCATTTATTTATCTCCACTAAAATGCGCAGGAATAACAAGAAAGAAGACTTAGTTGCTTGTTTGCTACGCAGAATGTGGGCAACTTTCCTCTTCGCTGCAATGAGAAAGAAGATCCCGTTGCTTGACTGTTACGCAGGGCGGAAATGACTTTCCTCTTCTGAGAAATCCCGGAAATAGGATCAAAAAGCCATATGCATTTATGACATGAAATTGATTTCAATCATTTTAAAAAAATTAAAATTAAAATCCTTTTCATATTCTTAACGTTTATTCCCCCTTTTGGATGTTGATTTGGTTCGTTCGGCGTTTCTGTCCAGCCGCCCCGCTCAAAGTCGTTGGCCATTCTGCTCCATGTCGTTCTAGGTCTGTCGCCACTTCCGTTCCCAATTCCTACGTGGAAATTACTACCGTCATTTCCAATTTCTTCCACTTCTCCTATAGTTCCAAATTCTATGAGGGTAAGTCCTACCAGTCACCACACCAAATAAAGAAAAAGAAATTCATATTGCGTAATGAAGAACCATGCTTACCAACTAAGTTGAAAATGCAATATGTGCATGTATGCATACCAGCAAGGGAATATATATACATACATATGTATCCCGTACAAATAAAAAATAAAACGAAAGTGGAGGAGGATGTCAAAAAATACAACTGATATGTCAAAAAAGAAAAAATACAATTGATATGTCATCAACAAATTCCTTTTTCCGACATGAATCTGGAGGCAATCTTTTGAACAAAAAACATTAAAACCTCAATTAAAAGTCATCCAGAGCTTTGATTTTGGCAAACTTATAGTCAAACTGACCGAATCGATTTGGTGTTGTCAAAACTAGTCCAATCAGAGTTAAATCAAGCCTAGATCAAGTCATTAAACTACTTCTGGAAGATTTTTAGACACATTTAGAGAGTCAAACATATGTCAAAGAAGGCAAGTCCATAGTTGAATCGAGCGTCTCGAGAAGACGAATCCAACGAGCCCAAAATTGCTCAATTCAGACATTGTTTATATATTCAAATATCCATCAAACGTTGTTTGATCGAATTAATTGCACCCAGGACACATGAAGGAGGCGAGAAGCTTGAGAGAGGACTTGAAGATTTGAGAAAGAATATAAATATAACCCACCATCACATGAAGGAGACGAGAAGCTTGAGAGAGAACTTGAAACTTTGAGAAGGAACTGAAGTTCAACACCATCCCTGTCATCGTCAATTGCCGTCGGTGACCGTCGACTGTCGTCAACCACCGCCGACTGTCGTCGACTCCCATCGATCACCTTTGACTATCGTTGACACCTGCCGATAGCTGTCGACTACTGCCTACTGCAGTCTAGAACAACCGATCGCCGTCGAGCATTACTATCGTCGTCAACCACCACTAAACATCTTCAACCACCGCTGACCGTCAATGATCACCACCAATAACCGTCTACCATCACTAACCGGAAGCCATCAGTCGACGTTCTAACTTGAAAAACCTAGTAACACTTTCCTTTCTGTGGGATAAGGGGTCTCTGTAATCATTAACCTATAGTAGATTCTTACAACTAGACTAGACCCAATGATTTTTTCCCTTTACGAGATTTTTTCACGTAAACACTTATGGTGTCATTACTGACTGTTTTCTTTCAGCTAAGCGTGTACTGAATTCTCTTATAACGTTAAGGCGATAATCCATTATTTTACCGCCATGAATTTTCTATCACACGTCAATCTTGTTTTATAGAATTTATCTTTGTTTACTTAGTTGTGCTATTTAATAATCAAATTATTTTTAACTAATCATTAATTTTAATAATTTAATTATGTCAAAAGATAATATATAGTATATAAATTAAATGATACATGTAACAAAGTTAAAGTCATTGTGATATAAAATAAATCCATTCTCCCAGAATGTTGACCAAGTCCATACGCAAATCAGATGCTGCTTGGTAGCCGAACGATAGTCGGGACGTCCTTTATTTAATGCCTGCTACAAAAAATTTATAGTCTTGTTAACTTTTTAAATATGTAAATACAAAGGATGTATGTAAATATTCCAAACACTAAGCACGCTGAAAGCAATAAATGGTTTTATAGAGGAATGCCATTTAGTTTCAAGACAAGAATTTTGCTATTTGCCCGGCCAGGTTCGCTGAGCTTTTTGCCTGTTCCACCAGACGTTTGGATAGTCAAGCAAGAGTTAAACGACAAAGGAGACATGACAAAGAAGAAGCCCGCAGCAAATGGGAATCGGATGATGTATAGATGTTTGTCTGCTTTCACAGTTTCTGTTGACCTGGCTCCGCTCAAATTTCTGAAGTTTTCAATTCTTTCGGAGTAATCAACCCCTCTCCCCCGTTTCGGTTTCATTTCCTCTCACAAACTTTTCTTCTTAGGTTTTCAGTTGCTGTTATTGTCTAAATTGATGCAATCTTTTCCCTTATTGTTAACTTGTATGTTGATGTATGTCTCACTTTTCCTTTCATTTCTGTTTTTCTTGTTTTTGGATTTGGTTTGATGGAAATGCTTATGATTCATTGGTATGAGAACTTTTAATCTTTGAACTGATAATGTGCTTAGTTACGCTTGCTTAGAGAAGCGCACCTCTTTTGTGGTGCAGGAGTTTAGTTCTACGGTCTTGTTCGAGGAATTGGGTACAGGAGAACGAAAACCTCGACCTTTTTTAAGTTCCTTTTTCCAAGGTATTTGCAAGAGATCGTAGAACTTAATATTAAATTGATCTAACATAGTTAATAATGAAAGGACTTGGTTGGTCTTTGTCCTTTTATGATATAGGATAACTTCTGACAGCTGAATGTGCGAGGATGGAACGATCTTCTTTCAGTTCCAGCGATGGAAAATCCAAGCCTTTGCTGTATGCACCGTATGTCTTCAGCCTCCTTAAAAAACGTCCCAACGAATTTACCATTTTCTGAATTTCATTACATTGTGTCTTTGAGGTTTTACTCTCCAAGTAAATTTTCTTGTAATGGCTTTGGTTGCGTGAAGCTGGAAAACATATTTGAAAAATGATGTATTTCACTACTTTGTTGGATGTAATTTGTGTCAATATGGATTTATAATTCTATATATACATTTAAAGTCCTTAAAATGTGTTTATTTCAATGTCACACTTAAAGTGTGTGAAAACAAAATAATCACTTTCAGAAACTTGTTTTCTATCCATGTACAATCAGATGGGCCCTATTTGTTTTTTATGAAATGCATGAAACTGATTCATGTTGTTCATATGGTTCTTTTGAAATTTATTTTTGGAATTTATGAAACCAAGATTCGGCTTATGGAAAACCAAACTACAAGTTAAATATCCATGTCACCCTTTTTACATCTCCCTCTCTCTATGTTTTTTTCTCTCTCTCTCTTCTCCTTTGTATATCAAAATATATAGTTAAAGGTAAAGACGAGGAGACCATGTGAACTCACCAGAAACTAGAGACAAGCTTCTCAAAGTCTGATGAGGGTAGGTGG
This sequence comes from Phalaenopsis aphrodite, assembly GCA_003013225.1. NCBI lineage: Eukaryota > Viridiplantae > Streptophyta > Magnoliopsida > Asparagales > Orchidaceae > Phalaenopsis > Phalaenopsis aphrodite. Next base: position 1,103,100 of record NEWO01000113.1, read on the forward strand.
TGAGTTGATTGCTGTTGTAGAGGTTCAAGATCACGAAGAAGTAATCAAGTGGTCTCAATCTTTTTCAAGAGTCGGTAGATTAAATTTTGGCAGCGAAACTTAATTTGAACTCGTATGAGTGGGGTAGGGTTTATCTCAGATTCAGTCCGAAATCTGAAAGTCTCACTTCAAACGCCTAGAGCTCTCTATAGAACTTCAAATCATGCAAAGAAGTACTTGATTTGTAGGTTAGGGTGTTAACTATTGATCTATAATTTTTAGTAAATTTTATGATTGATTGATACAAGAAACATAGGTATACTAGAGATAGGTTAATTTTGTTTAGAGACGACCTAGTTTGGGAAATATGCTAGATCTTTTTGTGGTGGCATTATAACTAGAGACGAGCTTGTCAAAGTCTGATGAGGGTAGGTGGTGAGTTGATTGCTGTTGTAGAGGTTCAAGATCACGAAGAAGTAATCAAGCGGTCTCAATCTTTTTCAAGAGTCGGTAGATTAAATTTTGGTAGAGAAACTTAATTTGAACTGGTATGAGTGGGGTAGGGTTTATCTCAGATTTAGTCCAAAATTTGAAAGTTTCACTTCAAATGCCTAGAGCTCTCTATAGAACTTCAAATCATGCAAAGAAGTACTTGATTTGTAGGTTAGGGTGTTAACTATTGATCTATAATTTTTAGTAAATTTTATGACTGATTGATACGAGAAACATATGTATACTGGACATATGTTAATTTTGTTTAGAGACGACCTAGTTTGGGAAATATGTTAGATCTTTTTGTGGTGGCATTATAATTTAGTAATTTAAAATAGATATGATACTAGAAATACTTTAGTATGGATCAGGATAGTTTTGTTGGCGTTTGGAACATTGGGATATGGATTTGGGGTAGGAAACTTAGAAAAATAGAACACGAAAACACAAGACAGAAAATTAGGGCTTTCTTTGGACAAATTGTTCTCCAATTATTTAACATAACATTACAGATATTTTTTTATTTTTTTAAAATAGGAAAAAAGACGAACCCAATGATGCCAAATTTGAAACTTTTGAACAAGTTTTGAGCAGTGAATTTTGGCAAATGACTTGATTGGTATAGGGTTTTAAGAGAAAAGCATGATTAGGGATTCTTAATTAAAACAATCAAACAAAGGATTAAACACAAAATTTTGATTTTTTTTGGGAATATAAAAACCCTACAACACAAACAATATGAAATTTGCATGGAAGAAATGCTGAGAAATTAAAATTCATACTCACCAAAGAAGGTTTCTAAGGAGATCACTAAATCCTTTGGGTGGTTTGCCCCCAGTCCTCAAACCGTAGGAGAATTATTCTTCATCCAAGTGTTACACATAATCAACATCACTTTATTTCAGAGAAAAGCTTAGTTTTAATGCATATCTAAGTACCCTTTCATCACACCTTTTCATTACCAAGCAACTACCCAAAGAAAAAGAGAGGGAGTGGCCGACACCCAAATTTACAAGCCTTCACTCCATGCATTACTCCACATAAGTGTACGTTGACTCCGCATAAGCAAAAGTTAATGCCACATAAGTAAATGTTTGACTTCAACTTAAATAATACATACACTTTACCAAAACACATAATTAACACGCAACATTAAGAAAATTAAATATTTCATAACATAATGAATAAATACATAATTGAAGGTTTGCAACGCCTTCAAAACCACCAAAGTTCTCTTAAGCGTACGCTGACCCTTGATTTGAATTTATTAGTTAGGCCACCTTCTCTTGCTTTAGGCTTAGTGATGGGGCCACCATCATTTGTCACATTAATTACTCTGGTCCCAGAAGAACTATTTTGGAGAGTTGAAATCAACACTCATCTGCTAAGTCTGGTTCAAACTTTTGCAAATCCTCTCTAGTGAACCAAGCATCATTTGTAGGTGTTTTTTCCTTCTAATTACTAATAATCTTTGAATACCTTACTGATTCTCTTCAAGTGTGATGATGTGGTCTATTTAATAGAATGAGTGTTGGGCCGACCCCTGCAAATAGTGATTTTGTTATCCCGCACATTCGGAGGTTGGCTACATCTTTTAAAATGTTTAAAATTTTCCACATGAAATACAAAGCTAATAAACATGTAGTTAGACAAATTTACAGCATAGGCATTACCAGTAATTTACTTAATAATCTCAAATGGCACACATTCCATAAATTGTAATTTTCTAAATGAAGTGTATGGATATCTCTTAGGACAAATTCTAATCAGTACATAATCACCTACATTAAATTATCTATTTTTTTTTGTTTCTAGACTCGACATATTTTACATTGAAATTTCTAATTATTCAATAACATCTTTATGAAGGCTTTGAAAATCTGTAGCAAATATAAATGCAGAATGAAAAATACTTGAGTGGAAATGTTGCAAGATTAACTAAGTATTACGATGATAATCATAAATAAATTTAAATGGGTCCTATTGGTGGTCTTAGAAACTGAGCTATTATAGGAAAATTCGACAGAGGTGAAGGGAGGTCCCAACTACCTAAGCCTCTGCATAAACTTTTAAGAAGATTTCTTAATGATCTATTGGCTAACTTAGTTTGGCTATCAGTTTGTGGGTTAAAGTTTTTAAGTGTCGTGCCCCATAAGTTTTCACGAAGTGTTTAAAAAGTATGATACAAATTTGACGTCCCGGTTTAAAACTATATTGGAGGGAATTCTATAGAGTCTAACAAATGTTTTTTTAAAAAAGTCTTGTTGTGTGAGACATTGTTAGACTTGGAGCAAGATAGGAAGTGTGACAACATGGAAAATCTATCAACAATTACAAAGATGCTATCATGTCCTCTAGGTGTCTTAGGGAGTTCTAATACAAAGTCCATGAGAAGGTCTTCCCAAGTTCTAAATGGTGTAGGTAAGACAATAGTGTTGCATATAACATATTTCTCCTCTAGTTCTTTCTTCACTAGAAGCGGATAAACATTTAAGCACACTTAAATGGGTGTTTATAGGTTCAATTTCATTAGAAAGTGGGGTGTTATCATGGATCTCCTCTACTTCTTCGTCAACCCTATCATCATCCAACCCTTCATCAAACTCATCAAGAAACATAATCTTTACCTGACACTAGTGTTGCATATAACATTTATTATGACACTTGAAGTAAATTATATTCTTGGTCTTGGACGAAGGCTTTGATGTATCCCATTGGTTTGGCTACAAGTGGGTGGTGGTGGTGGAGGTCTAGTAGTAGACCTTTGTCTTGAATAAGAGGAGGATAGAATTCAAAAACATGGACTCCTAGGTCATGAAATTGAAGCGTTCTTCTTATCCTTTTGAAGTAACACATAGTGTAAAGTATCCTCAAGTGTTTGTGGGACTTTAAGTTATACTTTATAGCAGTTCTCACTCCAATGGTGAACTTATTGACTAGTTGTCATTCAGGGTCAGTGCAATGTGTTATGACAATTAAGTATTCAGATTGGTCTATGTACTCAACCTCTTGCGTGCTACCATGCCTTAAATTCATTAATTGTTCGTGGAGTTTTTTCTCATGTTTTCTAGGACAGTGCTTAGTTCTAAGCATCTCCTTCATTTCTATCCATATGAGTTGCTATCTTCTTAGCCTCTATTTTTTAATCAAAAGGTTGCTCGAAATGATTTTAGCATGATCAATGTAGTCATCCATCGGGCACGAATTCATCCATTTGGGTGAGCCAATTAAGGAACTTATTGGGGTCATGGACTTCTTTATAGCTTGGTGCATCAAGCTTGACTTTCTTAATGGGTTCTAATTGAGTTTTAAAATTTCTAACATGCCCATTCCTAGAATTTTTTTCAAGGCCCTTTTTTTCTAGTTGGTAAGGTGTCCCTAGGTTATTATAGAAAGTCTTTGTTCAACTTGGTGATGTCGGTGGGATTGTTAACCAACGGAGGATTTGTCAATCTAAGGCTAATGTCTTGGACCTGGTTTGCGATGCTTATGATTAGATGTTTAAGTTGGAGAATTAGATTATTTGGTTTGCATGTTAAGCTCATCTATTTTCCTCTTAGTTAAATTCAATTGATATTGACTTACCGATACAGGAAGCATGGTCGCAAGTGATAAAATGCAAAAAATTTTTAAGCCTTCACAATATGCTAAAACAATAATAGAAAAACAAATTGCAGAATAAGTTTCAAAGTTTAAAATTAGGATAGTTAATATAAGTTTTTCCCATAGCAATTAGGAATCAAGGTGTAGGTTTAATTTGTAATGTGGAACTCTCTCTTGCTGTGTATGTGTCACGCAAGTCAAAATATGGAGGGGTAGGTTTAAGGTAATTGGCTAGGCTTGAATGTGTGGCTTACTAGTTAATGCTAACACAAACAACGACATAATTTGCATCGTACATTTACATTTGCCACTAATATGTACAATAGAAGTAAAAAAAAATAAAAATAAAAATTAAAAAAAATGAAAAAAAAAATCAAAGGAATGACAGAGATTACCTCAAATCAAGGGTTGAAGATCAAGTGTTGCAAAAGATCTGGCAAGTTTCTCAGTCCAAAAAGTTCCCCAAAGCTAAGTGCTAGTCCACCAAACCGTGCTATAATACCAAGAATGACGAGGGTAGGTGGTGAGTTGATTTTTGTTGTGGAGGATCAAGATCACTAAGAGGTGATTAAGTGGACTCAATCTTCTTCAAGGGCTAGGAGATCAAATTTTGGTAGCAGAGCTTAATTGGAAGTGGTTTGACTAAGGTAGTGTTAATTCTGAATTCTGTCCAGAATATAGAAGTCTCACGTCAAACACGTAGTGTTTTCTTTACATAACTTTAAATCATGTAAACAAGTACTTGATATGTAGAGTAGGGTGTTAACTACTGATATCAATAGTTTGGTAAGTTTTGGGATTGAGTTGATATAGAGAAACACATGTATACTGGAGATAGGTCAGTTTCATTTAGAGATGACAGTTTGATGAATGGTCTGGATCTTTTTGTAGAGGTGTGAAAATTTAGTGATTTAAATTGAAGATGATACTAAAATCTCTCTAGCATGGATCATGAGATTTTTGTTTGGTTTGGAGCATTAAAGATATGGATTTAGAGATAAAAAACTTAGAAAAATAGAGACAAAAAATACAAGACAAAACTAGGATTTTCTTTGGGCAATTTTCTCCAATAATTGTAACTTAACATTACATATATATATATATTTTATATTTTTGAAGCAGGGAAGGAGACTGACATACTGTTGCTGTTTTTAAAAATTTTGGAGAAAATTTGAGTGTTGAATTAGGACAAGTTGCTAGACTAGTATAGAGTTTTTAGAGAAATATATAATTATAAATTCTTAATTAAAATGACAAAACAAGGGATTAAACACAAAATTTTGGGGTTTTTCTTTTTGAAACATAAAAATAGGCAACACCATAACACAGACAATATGAAATTTGCTTGAAAGAAGTGCAGAGAAGTTAAAATTCATACTCACCAAAGTAGGTTTCCAAGGAGATCACCAAATTCCCTCGGTGGTTAACCACCTCGTCTCAAAGAATAGGAGAATTCTTTATCCAAGTGTTACACACAATCAACATTAATTCATTTAAGAGAAAAGAGTAGTTTAAATACACTCTCACCCTTTCATTACCAAGCAACTACTCAAAGAAGAGGATAAAGGGGAGTGGTCGACCTTCTCATTTAACCACGCCGACCTCAACTGATCTCTTAAACCGCGTTGAAATTTGTGATTTTTTTTTTTGGGTATTGACATAGTGAGGTGCATATCTGGACAGAGAATTAAATTCTTCCACTTATTGCATAATTGATCTGGACCTCTGAGTCAGATTGAGGAATTTATTTTGTAGTTCTAATTTGACTGAAGGTGGATAAACTACTCCTTTAAAATTTTAACAAATTCATCCCACTAAATCCATGAAAGAAGTGTTAGCTAAAATTTCTCTCTATGACACATCTGCAACCATCTCTTTGCCTCGCCTTTGAACATAAAAGTGGCTAGCACACTCTTCTATTTTCTGTACAAGCCATGTCGTCAAGAATCATTACTATCTTTAATGACCAATCTTCAGCAACTCTATGACTGCTAACACCCTCGAATGCAGGTGTTTTGAATGTTTGTAAGATTTCAAATGTTAATCAACTTCTATCTTAATTTTAGATATGGGCTCTCTACTATTGGAAGATCTTTCAATAGAAGTTATTTGGAAAACTACTTGCAATATTAAGGGTCTATTTAGGGCAGCTGTAGATTATTGATAATCTGCTGATAAACACCTGATCCATATAAACTGCTAATCAACAACTGATCCGGATAAGTTGGTTATTTGTTTGGTTTTTGTGTTTGAAATACAACTGATTTGCTGTTATTTCTGGATAAATGATTATTCCGCTTCTATGTAGTATTATTGTTTACAACAAAACTGTCATACTATAAATTATATACTTTAGAAGTAAATAACCACTTCTTAACAGTATAAAAAAAGGATGTACACCTCACTTAAGAGAGTACCGGGTTTACTAAAAAAAAGAAAAATAATTAAATTAATTCATTAGTCATAAAATTACTCTCTTTGTATCTCATCTTCGTCACACCCAATTCCCCTTAAGTATTCGTCACAACCTCTCCACAACATAATCAATAGATGTAAGACATCATAATCAACAAGTATTTCGCTACCAACACACAATAAAACCTGAAAACTACCAGAAAACAACTCGAATAACACTGATTAGGGCAAAAGGCGCGAATAACATCGCGTAACTCACCAATAACACCAAAAAACTTAGCTAATAACATCACAATAACACCTGAATGCTACCGCAAAACAACTCGAATAGCATCGACTCAGGCAAAAGGCGCGAATAAAACCTTGTAACTTACCAATAACATAATAAAACCTAGTTAATAACACCACAATAACATCTGAATACTACCACAAAATAACTCGATCACCGACTTTGGCAAAATGCGCGAATAACACCGCTGGATCCACTAATAACACCAAAATAACCTAGCTAATAACCCTGCTAATAACACCATCGGAGGACACGGGAGGGCAGAGCCGCAAAAAAAATTATTCGAATGCGGGAAGCGGGGTTGAACCTACGGGCGAACCTGCAGTCGGTGTGTAATACAAAAGCAAAACCAGCTTATCCCGCAACACAACGAAGACGGAGAAACAAACATCTGTGTCGGCATTTTGAAAATGCCTCACAGATGTAACATTGCGCCAAACGGGCCCTAATTGAACAATGGTTTTTAGCTTAGCGACTCTAGTTTTCAATTTTGCTTTATTTTGATTAGAATTTCTTTTTAATACATTTTTAGCTCCTTGCTCTGAAATTGGCCTAGGTGTAACACCCAAATTTCGAGAACTCAAGTAAGTTCGACAAATTCTGAAAATACCTCAAATTTTGCACCCCTCGTAATGTGCTCGAAATAATTTTATAAAATTCTTACGCTTGAAACCGAGTAATTCGATATAAAACACAACATAAATTTCGAATAGTTTGGAAAATATAAAAATTAGAAGTTATATGTTTTATTAACTTCATTAAATCTTAATTGGGGGTATTCTCGCAAGAAGTAGCGCCTGAGTACTATAGCAAATTGCGGACAACAACCAAGCGACCACTTGGGTGCCGCAGCTTTTGATTTAGGGTTTCGAGGCGTCTTCTGTAAGCACGAATCTCTCTCTTACGTCATTTGTGACATTTATTTTCATCGTCACCATTCTGTTTTGGCTTCTGCCTCGTTTTTCATGCAAATATCATTTCCGATAGCCATTGAAAGCACCGATTGTGTGCCATAAGCATCAAAAGTCCTTTGTGAGCTTCTGTAAGGGTTCTAGCAAGAAATCAGCATAGGGGAGGTGTGAATAGAGGTGATAGAAAGGAAATTATACGGTTTCAGATAGAACAATTATGCAGAGAAGTCTATTTAAGGTATCTTATGAAAATTAATCCATGTTTTGGGTTAATGCATGTTATGCGCCAAATTTTATGAAATCCTATGTTGTCTATATGAGGCGGCAAGCTCGAGACGAGCATGTGGGCACTCATCGTAGGGTTGCTCCATCAAGTTAGGTGAAAAAAAAACTCTTTTATAGGTTTTCATATGATTTCTATTTTAACACATTCATTTAGAACTTCCTTCATATTGTAAATGGACACCTGCAATTGAACTATTTACTTTTCGTATAATACATGTAATGTTATGATCAGACTATACTAATATGACTATAATTGTGATATTAATTTCTTGCAAGTATTCATTTGTTATGCTTCATGCCTATGTCTATGATACATGTAATGTCTGATAAATGTTTGATACAAGAGTGATGATTTAAATGCCACGAGTAGTGCTATGGGTAGATTATTATATGAGTGTTTGTAAGTAAACTATGGTGATGTAATATTTCCAAATTCTGATATTTATACGGTGGCAAAACTTTGGAAACTGTTGAGAATAGGCTGTGATAGAACATTAGGGAATCGTGGATATCAAGGGGGCTATTAATAACTGTTATGTTGGGGAAAACTCAACATTTATTGATAGTTTATATCGTATGAGGCAGAGTGACGACTCATGATGAATGTATATGAAAATAGTTGAATCCTATACATTAACTTGTGACATTACTATGAAATGATATTTCTATGATTACATATGATAAACAACATATGATCATGCTTATGAACATGTTTTTTATTAAACATATGATTTCATGCTTACGACGTTTATGTTACATTGTAGTCTTAATTTTTAATATTATGTGTACTTGCTCATTTTTCATATTTTGTATTATGCTAGTATGTTATGATTTATTTGTAGATATGTATAGTTTCATACGAGCACACACGTTGTTTCTTTCTATGTATAAAATCTTATGTTAGCCTTAGGACCTTTTGTCAAGCGAAATCGAGAGGGAGGGATGCTGAGAAAACGAAACTGAGAGAAAGAGAGGAGTAACGGTAGAGGGAAGGAGAAAATTCGAGAGCTTAGGATGGACGATTACCCTATTCGACGATTAAAATGCTTGGATTAGGTCGGTTAGCTAGAAAGTTGATGAGATTAGACAAAAATTTAGGATAATTAAGGTTTAATTAATTTAATTATGTTTATAACTCCAATTTTTATTTCTTTCAATCTATTCATAATTTATATATTGTATTATCTATGAAATTGCTTGATTTAAAGTGTAGAATTTTATTAAATTTTTTCGATTGAAATCCGATGGATCCGAAATTTGAGGTATATTTTATATCGTCAAAATTTTATCAAATTCCTCAAAACTTGGTTATTACACTACATGAACTAATAAAAAAAATCTATAATGGAAAGTTTCTAAGGCCTTCAAAATAGTCTAAGTCCTTTCAAGCTTGTTTTGGCCAGCGATTTGAATCCAATAGTTGGGCCTTCTCCTCTATCTTGAGACCTAGTGATGGGGCCACCACCATGTGCCACATCAAAGTCATTCACTCAATTCAAGTGGCCAAAACTCAAAGTAACCAACCCGATTTAGAGAGCCTAAGCTTAGAGAGCACTCCCCTTAGTTCAGAGGGATAAAATTCTTAGGGCATTTGGCTGGTTCAAATAACATTAAACTCAAAGGGCACTCGTCCAATTGATTAGATTTAAAATTAATGAACATTTGCCCAACTCAAAGGATTTCAAGATTAGAGGACATTGGCCTAATCCATAAAGTATTCACCTGCTCCAACAACACTTGCTAGGGGGCTTTGTAGAAGATAAGCTTTAAAGGATAGGAGTCCATCTATATTTATAGTTGTCTCCAATTTCTTCTTATCTATGAAATTGCTCGATTTAAAGTGTAGAATATGAAATCACTAGAAGATAAGCTTTAAAGGATAGGAGTCCATCTATATTTATTGTTGTCTACAACTAGTGGCATATAAGTAAGTCACATCAACATCATTATTACTTAAATAAGATAATTATTCTTGACACATGAATAAAAAAGAATTGTCAAATTTACCAATACCTTTTTTTCTTGATCTATGAAAATAATAATAATCCCTCACCTAATTCTCTCGTTTTACTTTACAAGTTAGTCTCCAAAAATATAAGCGAATTGTGCAAAAAGTGCATACTCCAATATGAAGTTCGGGGTAAAAATATGTAAATCAAGTGAACTTGCTAGGATGTAAGAGAATCTCAATATCTCTTTTGCAGCTGAGAATGCCAAAGATCGAATTTATGCCAAATTCAAAGAGCTTGATCTTAGAGCGCACTCACTCAATTTGGAGAGTCGAAACTTAGAAAGAAATCACTCGGTTCAAAGGACTCAAACTCAGAAAGCGCTCACCCAATTCCAAGGGCTCAAACTTATAAGGCACTTGCCCAGTTCAATGGATTCAATCAAGAAGACAACTTGCCCCTTCTAGAGGGATTCACCTGCGTCGCAAGCATTTGCTAAGTGCCTCAAAATGAATCTCACCTAATAAGTGGTGGCAACTCTATTTTTTAGACAAGACCCTTAGAAATCACAAAGAGAATTATCCACATATTATATTCACTATGTTCACATGTCAATAATGGATATCATCTAAATATTATAATCACTATGTCCACATGTCAATAATGGATATTGCATTTATTATATCAAAATGTAGAATATCTTGTAGCGCTCAAAACCATATAAATTTACAGTCAAAGGGCCATTTTGATAACACAAGATTCAATATTTTGCATGTGATGGTGAAGTAATAAATTTCTTCTAAGTTTTTCTCTCTTTCTCTCTCTTTTCTGGTTTTCTCTTCTTTCTTCTTGCCAAAAATTTTGTGGAGACTCCTTTAGCTTTATAAGTATGATTCGGGCATCGCCATGGATAGATTTGGATCCAAGGTTTTCTCACTCTTTTCTTCTCTCTTGCACTCTGCATGTGAGTGAGTTGTGGCATTCCTTTTTTTTGTTTTTAAGTTTATAGGAATAAAATGCTGATATAGGAATGGTACTAAATGATTTGGTAATTACTATCCTTATTCTATGTGTCAATTTGCTGATATATTTTGTGATGAAACGCTGAAACATCAAACATTCTTTCCACCCCTTTGCAGCACTAGAAGCACATCATCAAGGTCTCTGCTATCAGAACTTGCAGGTGCTACTACTATGAGTGATAAATTTCAGGTATGCTAGGAATGTAGGCCTGCCATATTTTTATTTTTCTCCATAAACTAACCGCAAATTAATCTTAGCTAGACATTCTTCTATTCCTGCATTTGGGAATCATTTGAATTTCACTTGATCGCAAATTTGATTTATTGAACAGCTAATTTTGAAGCTTATTGTTTATGTCTAAATCATATGTTGTACTTACAATGTGATGTAGTAAACCATGTTTATTTCTGTAAATTTGCAGCACAAACAGGGTGTAATTTATTGTGTTAGACCATTGGTATATCTGTAAATTTGATGGTTTTGTATGCTGTTCTAATTTTATCAAGTTGCTTAGTTGCTTACTCCTTCAATTCTTAAGACTTGTACTGGCACGGGAGCTTCTCCTACAAATATTTCGGCGGTACTCTAGCTGCTACGGTACCGCGGGATCCTCTATCATGAGAGGCAGCTGAAATAGTCCATCTTCTTTTTTTTTAGTCCTTTTTTATATGTGTTGTATTAAGCTTTAGAAGGAAGTTTTGTCATGAGTTTTTTTGTGTCTTCGGCTTCTATCTTTTTTCTTGCGAGGGCTATATTTGAGGGTTTAGGTGGTGCTCCGGCTGCATCCCACACTTGAGTTGGTGATTATCTACCCTGTTTCTTTCCGCATCCTCGTCACATCGCTTATGGCCGTCCTACATTAGTGCAGCCGCCCCCGAAGAGCCACTTGCTGTTGTTTCACTGCAGCTTTCTTTTCTTCCAGCAGCTTCCATCTGCGTTTCAGCTTGCTGCCGCCATCCTGGACAGTGAGGAGTTGCTGCCTTCACCCGTTTCAGCACCCCTGGCCATCCCTTTCAATTGCTATTTTCATTACCCTGCTGCCCCAGCCATTCCTAACGACTGTCAACCCTCACAGCCACCGCAAAACCCCTCTTCCTTGCGCTGCCACCTCCAAAGACCAAACTGTTGCGGTTTGACCCGCCAACCTTGTTGTTGCCACCCTAACTGCATGGTGTCGCCGCTTGTCTTGTTGTTCCCTTGTTGTTTCAGCTCTTTCCTGCTTGCTGCTGCCCAATGCAGAAAGCCACCGTTGTTGTCGCTTTTTCCCCACACTCCAGCCCCTCCTCTAACTTGGCGCCACCTTTTCAAACCCCCAATGACGATCCACCTTAGTGAGCGCATGTCCCCTGTTGTTTCTCTTTCAAGTGTGTTTGGGTTGTAATCATATATTTGCTTTCTGTAATAACTTTTGCTTTCCTATTGATTATTTGGGTTAACTCTGGTATTATTTACAGGTTGAGACCTTTTTCCGATCCATGCAGAAACAAATTAGTTCTGCCGGAAAGCGAGGGTTTTTCTCTAAGAAGTCAGCAGATCTCCCAGTTCGCGAGGAGTTCAAATTGGAAGACTTGTTGTGCTTTCAAAAGGTGGTAACTCTATTTTTTTCATAAAATTTTAATATTTAGGATCTATTTCTTATGTGCTATCGCTGTTTGTTTATAGAGGTGGCTAAAAATGTCTTGTTTCTACTTTATCTTTTCTTTCTATTTTATGGTTAGAATGCATAAGCTTTGACTGCACAAATCTTAAGCTGTAATGGTTAACGTAAAACACTTGGTGACAAGTTTTGTAAAAAGCAATAATACATTCATCATGGGTGGTCACAAATCAGGTTTTGAAACCTAAAATCATCTCCCAGCTAATTCTATGGCTTTTTAACTTTGAATGACAGCTTATTTAGATTAAATTGTATATGATTTCTTATAATTTCAATGGAAAGTTACATTACATTTTTAGTAATAGCTGATCATTTCGTAACACCAATTGAACTATTAATCAAAGAGCACTATCGTTGTAGGCATTGAGCTGTAAGTTTTTTTTTTTCAAAGCATAATTTTGTGCTAACGATCAAACAAACCTCATCTCGCTTCAGGTTATTGAATGCTTTGAAATAAGAGCAATTTTATGCTCATATAATCCAATTTCTGCTCAAAGTGAAATTGATTAGTATAAATGTGGCTCTTGCGCAAGCCCCAATCTTGATCCCTCCATCTCCATCTGCCTTGGTTTTATTAAACTCTATTTTGAACGGGCTTGATTTACTTAAAGCTCTTTCCAAAAACTACTAGTTAAAACTTATCTTTCAGGCTTGTTTTAGACGAATGACTTCTTTTTATTAGATATTCCTCCTATATTTGAGGGGTGGATTGGGGGAAAGTGAAGTTTATGAGAATGATACAAGAGTTAACCCAAACTACAACAGAAAAAATAAGTATTATTTATGGAAGTAAATAGACGATTACAACCAAACACACTTGAAAGGGAAAATACAACACACTTGATACACAAACTCACGTTAGGGCGAATTCGAGGTGGTGATGGTTAGGGTGCTTGGCGAGGTGGTAGCAAGGTAGGGAAGGGGTTTCCGGGCTGTGGATGAGTGACAACAATTATGCGATTTTTGGTTTTTGGAACAACAGAGCAGCAAGAGGCGATAATCCGAACGACTGCTACTGTTTGGGGGGTGTTGAACAGTAGGAAAACAAGAAAGGAGAGGCGTTGCGGTTATGGAAGCAAGCTGGAACAGTCGAAAACAACAAAGAATAGCTATTTTCAGGCACTGACAGTGAGCGTAAATGAAAGCGATAACGATGGTGAAGGCATGGGACTACACAACCAAATGAGGATTGTCCTAGGGCTGCGACAGTGAGGAGGATGCTGGATGGCGAGGAACTGCAAGAAGAACAATAAAACTGATGTTGGGGCGGTTGCAGCAAGGAGGAAGGCATGGTGTCGAAGTGAGAGGAATGCAGGAAGGGATAGGGAAGATATATAATCACTACTTAAAAGTCAAGATACAACTAATGCACCATCTGGATCCTTAGGATATGAAATTCCAATGGAAGAAGAGATGTCGATGGTTGTTTCAATATAAAACACACAAAAATTTCTACCTCCAAACAAATCAAATCACTTAAATAAGCCATAGATAACTAAGATTGGATTCTCCTACAGATAGAAGGCGCCAAACTCACTTGGAAGAGCCGCTCGACTCTCCTGGATTTGGACCGGTTTGGTCTAAACAAACAAAAATACGGAGTTGGAGCAGCTCCCTGTCACATCGCAGGAAGTCGTGGCTACCCTTTTTGCGCCCGCGTCAGTCTTTCGGGGTTTGGAGAGCTTCAACTGCATCTGTCAAAGTTTCTGTCTCGTCATAATAGCCAGGTCGATGTCGCTGAAGCTATCGAGAATGACAATCTCATGGAAAGATAATCCTGTAGGCTCTGACATTCCACCACATGTTTTTATAGAATAAGTATTCATTTTGTTTTGACACATTATGAGGTGGAGCTACATATAGATGTAGGTTCTCATAATGTTATTGTTGAGCTCTTATTTGAAACATTTTTCTTTCTCTTCTCGTACTCAACGAAATGTAGCTAATAAATAAGTATGTGAGGAGAAATAAATTCTAGGATGAAAACTGTTACGACCTAACCCAGAGCTTAGAATTAACTATGATGGGAGTTGTACTCAGACGGTATTAAAATTTCATTTTACTTTTTACAAAAATTTTTAGAAACTTCTAATATATAAAAGTACCACCAATGTGCAATAAAATTAAACAGCCATAAACAACATAATTAGAACACCACATCTCAAACAAGTACTGAACAATATATGAAGTAAACAACAAACAAAAATTACAAACACAATATAACTGGTACCTATCAGCTACAGTCCTATAAATCAAATCTCTCTTTCGAGACATTTCAATATAAAGTTTTTCTTCTTTTAAATAAAAAACATTAACTTCAACTGTAAGTTTGACTTAATGAGTTATTATAATCTTTATATGCATTAAATTATGATGTTTATGTTATGCATGAATGACAAAAAAAAAATAGTTCAATACTTTATAAAATCTTAAATTTTTTGCTTTAATTTTATTTTATTTCATTTCATTTCATTTTAAGTATTTATCTTAATGTTAATAATAGTCATAACATGATTACTGCCATTCCCCGAAGATATCCTAAAAAATCTCTGAAGACATTTTGAAAAATGTATCCGAATGTATCCTCAAAATGTACTCGAAGGTACTCTTAAATTGTACTCGAAGGTACATCTTTATAATTTTTTTGTACATGCACGGTTACATCGCATCCCCTGCCTATACCATCGGGGGTAATCTTATATGACTTAATTTTTAATTCAACATTTCATATCAACTGAAATCCTTTAAACAATACCGACAATCTACAGGAGGTAGTTCTTAACCCGAATACAAGTGACTAGCCGTGGACCTTTATAAATTTTCATAGAAAAATTATTTGATTTTCATGCTAAAGCTGTTGTTTAAGTCTTTTTATGCAGAGTTCTTTTTAACATGCAAGAAGGGATTTTTATTTTTATTTTTGTAAATATTTTGTAAAGTCATACAGTCCACAGGTTAGTCACTTTAATTGTGCTAGAACCACTGACAACCTAAGAGTGTCGGGGGCAACAATCCCACCAAGGGTCGGCGAATAGCATCCTCGATCCTTTCCTCTCTCTTATAGAAGATCCTCGAGGTAGGAGATGCTATTCTAATAATTTCACTTCGTACCCCTCGTTTAAGCACACATAAGCAATGTCGTCATCGCCCTCGCCACCTAGACCCTAGACTTATCCTAGTCCGATGATCAATATGTGGCGTTAACAAATTTCCCCAATTGCCAGGAGGATTTGAGTGTAATATTCAAGCTCAAATCCCAATGCATTGGGTTTTATTGTAGGTTAAGTCATTGAGGGAATTTCACTGTTGATTTAATTAAGGAAGCACGGGTCACGTCTCGGTGCATCATGTCTAGTGTTTTGATCAGTTTATGAATCAGGGTCAAGTGCCAAGTTTAATTATGCCTTTAAAGATTAGGTGAATGAACTCTTATAGGGTATGTTCCTAAAACCTTGGGAGGTTATACTACAGAGATTAGGTAGATGGACTTTCACCTAAGGTGTGTACTTAAACTCTAGAAAAGCTTACACTGTGGACTAGGTGGATGGACTCTCACCTTGGGTGTACATCTAATGTTTAGGAAGCTTATGCTGAGAATTAGGTGGTTGGACTCTCACCTAAGGTGTGCATTTAAGCTCTAGAAAATCTACACTAAGGATTAGGTGGATAGACTCTCACCTAGGGTGTGCACCTAAGGTCTAGGAGGTCTACACTAGGGATTTGGTGGATAAACTCTCGCCTAGGGTGTGCACCTAAGGTCTAGGAGGTCTGCACTAGGGATTAGGTGGGTGAACTCTCACCTAGGGTGTGCTCCTAAAATCTAGGAAACCTACATTGAAGGCTAGGTGAATGGACTATCACCTAGGGTGTGTGCCTAAGCTCTAGAAAGCCTACACTGAGGACTAGGTGAATTAACTCTCATCTAGGGTGTACTCTTAAAAATCTAGAAGCCTATGTTTTAACTTGTGTTTAAAGTGATTTAAGGCATTTGACCCTCAAATAAGTGTTTGCCAATTAATTAAATCAGAAGTTCCCATTTTCTGACTTAACCATTTAACAAAAGTAACACAACAAATAAAAGAGAAGGTTGTCTCACTTCCAAAACTAATAAATTCAATGGGGAGATAGCAAGTGAATCAAACTAAAAGCGTTAAAAGTCTTTCAGCAACTGTAATTAAATACTCTCGAGAAGAGGGCTTAAATCTGTTCCAAGACAGTGCCCAAAATCGGCCCGAATCGACACATAAAGTGACTCCAAAACAGCAATCGGAATCAGACCAAATCAACACCTATAGTAGCTCCAAAACAGTGCATAAAATCAGTTCAAATTGGCACCTAAAGTGGCTCCAAAACAGTGCGTTAAAATCAGACTTTAAATTCGCCTCAAAACATTGTGTACACCTCTCTAAATCAGCAAGCAAAAGCGCCCCAAAATAATGTCGAAATTGCTCCAAAATGGTGCCCAAATTATTTTCAAATTAGCATATAAAATCCTAAGCATGAAAAGATACATTTCACATTAAGAAATAAAAGTACCTCTTACGTAGAATTAAAGATCAGAGTGGTGTAACTATAAAGCTTAGGTTCAACATATGCAGAGAATATAAGCATTGTATGGTATGCACGTAAAAATTGAAACCAATGTGATAGATATGCAAACACATAGCAATTGAGTGGCGTGTATGTAAGACAAAGCTTAAGTATTAGGCATACAAGTACATATAATTGACATACAAGTTTATTCCAAGACTTGGGTGTTGATTATGTAAATACATGAGGGTTATATGGTATATATTTAAATTTCTCGTAATTGAAATATTTAAATCCTGTGTGTAGATCCTCTCAAATAAAAAAATCAATTTGTCAGAATGGATGATGCCAAAAAATATAGTGCAAACACTTGTTCGTATCGCAAAAATAGCAATGATTTTATTTCATCTTAAATGATATATGAGTAGGAAACTAGAGCATAAATTCAGGAATAAGAGAGTTTTACCGACTTTAGAGAAGCTGTAGCTCTGGAAGGAGGGAGATGCAAGCCTCAGAGATTCTTGTAATGCTATTGTGGTTACTTCTAATCGTCACTCTATCGCAGTGTTTCAGTCGTTCTGGGGAAATCTGGAGAGGAGCGGGAGAAGGGATCGAGAGAGAGGAGCGGGCGAGAGGAGGCGAGGCGTATGAGCGGCAGAGGCGGGATCGAGCAGATGAGCAGGAGCTCGGGAGAGGCCAAGGAGGAAGATCCCGAAGAAGAACACGATCCTTTTTTTTCAATTGGAGCGGGGGAGCCGAATTAATTAAAAGAGCCGTTACCTTTACCTTGGCGGGGAATTAAATAAATTCCATTGATACAGCAACTTGAAAGGAAAATTTTAAATTCTCAATTAAAATGAGAGTAAATGACCCATTTAAAATTTAAAATTTTGAAATTTAAAATTTTATCGAGTCCAGTTCAAATTAAATCTGACTTGAACCTGAGTTGAGTCCGGGCCCACGCCCCGCAAATTAAAAAATAATAAAATAAAATAAAATAAAATAAAAATCGTGCATCGATATCCGTGCCAGTTGCTCGCGCTCGAAACCATAGTGATATAGGTGTCCCTCCTAGCTAAAGTCGACGTCCCGGACGCGTCGGCACGATCCGTTTCGTCATCCGGGGTCGTCCGGACGAGTTTCCCGACGGGCGAATCGATTTAAGTCAAAATCGTGTGTGGTGCAGTGAGTGCGTGAAATGCGGCGTTCGCGAGTAATCGAGTCACAAAGGGTTCACCTAAGGCTGTTTGATCCTATAGGAACTCAATTTCGGGCCCTCTACATGTTGGTTCTTAGCCCTTGCAACTAAAAGTTGAGTGCTTGGAACCACTCATGCGAGTTCTTCACAAAAATGAGTCAAGAAGTGGCTTGAAGTTCTACGGGAGGTGGGCTCCATCGCTAGTCCGCTAGGATGGTCAATAAGAACTAAAGCTAGATCATAGGTTCTAAGAGTAGTAGACTAAGACCTCACTAAAAATGAGGTCAACAACCCTCTTTTAGGTTCCTGTGCAACTATGTTGTGCAGCATAAGTCCTGACCCGTCTTAAGTTTCAAAGTTGACATTTGGTACGACGTAAACCCTTCTATATCCGCGGGCTATTTGCATAATCGGGTATTATGAAATTGTAAGACTCAAATAATAAAATTGACAAGATTAAATATTTAAATAACGTCGTCTCAAAACACAGTCATAGAGTTGGATAGTTTGAGAAGTCACTGAGGGTTCTCTTCAGGATTTGTGACATCCCTTACCGTTTCTTTTATTCGACTCCTGAAAATAGCATTTCTACTTGAGTCACTCTCACTTGCTTTTTCACGTCCTATCGTGAAAAACCTAAACTTTGAATTCTTGAAGACTAGTACCTCTGATTATTATTGAGAGTTTTCTCAAATGATCTCGATCATTTGAGATGTAATTAGCTATAGGGGCTTGCCTCTATAAGAAACTTAGAACCTAGGTAAAATAAACATTTTTTAATCTTTGTATTATATAAAAGAACTTGTCGGTCACATATAAAAGGTTCGCAGACCAAACAGATAACACAAATCTCTTAGTTTGCATGATTGGGTCCACCGCTGATGTATACACTTATCTTTCGTGAATGTGTAGTATTCGCAGAATCGAACACGATTATTGAAACTATTAGACGGATGAGATCCATTCGGTCTCATTTTCCAAAAAACACCACTATTTACAAAATACAAAATATTATATATTTTTATATTAAATTAAATTTGTAAAAATTATTTTCAAAAGATAACCGACAAATTCTGGCGACTCCGCTAGGGATTAGTTCCTTATTTCATTTTGATCAGGAGGTTTTGTCTTCATATATCGGTGGTGTGTTCATGTGCTCTTGGCTAGACTGTTATTCTTCTGTTGACATACTGTGCTCATTTCTTTCTTGAGCTAGTATAATCAACTTTTCTTAGATTCCAGGACCATCTCCTTAACCATTCTTAAGCAGAGGGGTTCAACATTCCTTAGGCTTTAGAGGGGTGGACCCCTAATAGGTGTGGTAGGTTAGGGTCGGAGTGAGTCCGATATGGAATGGGTCCTTTCCAATTTTAGACTGGGTCCTACACCTCCTGATCGCTTCACCTTTTTTTCGAGTTTGGCTTGTTCTTTTTACAAGTCGTATCAAATTTTGCAGCTAAATTTTTTCTTGACGATATTAAAACTTCAAAACCTAATACCAAAA
The DNA here is from genome assembly GCA_003013225.1 of Phalaenopsis aphrodite. Taxonomy (NCBI): domain Eukaryota; kingdom Viridiplantae; phylum Streptophyta; class Magnoliopsida; order Asparagales; family Orchidaceae; genus Phalaenopsis; species Phalaenopsis aphrodite. The sequence continues at coordinate 1,122,935 of NEWO01000113.1, forward strand.
ACAAAACATTTACAGTTAAAGAATCAGACAAAATTTTGAACAATGAAACCCCGTTCGTCATAATGAAAGCTGTTGTCCCAGATGTCTAAGAGCCGTCGACTAAATTCAACTCGAACTGTGGCCAAGACTGCCCCCATTAAGTAAGCTGCCCTTGTTACTGCCAGAGCTACACCTGTTTCTGCCAGGGCCGTCACTGTCACTCCTGCCGGGTTTACCGTGTCTGCACCCGTTGCCCCACCAGTGTCTAAAGGAAAGAGATTTTGTACGAAGAAAAGCCGGTCTCTACCATTGCCTCGCCTCCATTTGTGTTTGAAATTGGCTCTAGTTCGAAGTCCGGTCGACTTACCAGGACTCAATGGAGGAACCGCAACAGTAAGATTTTGACGGCTAAAAGTGCTAAAGCCCCGAAGATTACCGTGGATGAAGAGATTCCTCAGCAGGGGAAGTTGGACTGTTTAAGACCACACGTCTTCTCGGAGGAAGCATTTTTCATCTATTATCTGCCGCCATCGAGGAGGAGAGCACTCATAAGATTGTCGCCGCAATACCGACACCGCCTCGCCGCCAAGTCGAGAAGAGAAATATACTTGAGCCTTTTGCACAAATCCGCTTGGTTTTCGAAAGCATGGCCCGGAAGGAGCGTTGCTCCATTTTCGAGATGATAATAAGGATGGGGTGCGCTGTATCGCCCCGAGTCTGAGCAGAGATCCTGAGAAAATGTGAATCCACCCGTTAGTTACATGATTTTGCTTAGAAAAGAAGAGCGCCGCAACCTCGTATTCCCGTTAAGCTTCGCTTGGGAGAACAATCTGATGTCGCTGCTACCCATACCGTTACTGTTGCCGCCTCACGGAAGTCTGTGGAGTGTTGACCGATCTAGTTTCCCTTGGGTCCAAGGACACCGCTTGTCACCACAAAGGGAGAACCTCAAAAGATGGACAATGACAAAAGTTCACCTATTACCACATTCAAACCGCACATTATGGACTGTGACTTATCCCAGAGAGTCGAGGTTGCAACAGGACGTCTAATCTGAGGACTTTGGTTCTGAAGGAGAGGTTGTGGATATCTACGGTCGCTGGACTGGTGTCGCAACAGGGATCAGAAAGATATCTCCCCGCAAGATTCTAAGTCCGATGCCCCAGTTTTTAGTGTTCCGGCCTTGTTAAAGTCAGTATTGATGGGAGATGTAAAACAACAGTCCCCAGTCGATCTTAAGATCATTAAGGGAAAATCGATTGAAGAAACGTTGGAGAAGCTTAGGGCCAGTATACTAAATTGTCAAAAAAAACAAGGAAATATCAGTGGTGAAAAATGCGCTTTGTTAGATCATATGGATGAAGATTTTGAAGAGATCCTTGTGGTTGAGACTCGAGTCTCTGCGTCATCGTGCGATGCTCCTTCGTCGACCGAGAATGCCGATGATGAGCTACAACAAGCCATCCGACAAAGGGATAAACATATCATCCGGATGGAGAAAAAGATGGACGAAATGATGGCCGTTATAACCGTGCTTCAGAGTCAACCTCAATCTCCGAAAGCAGTCTCTCCAGAAATAAACTAATCAGAAATCGTTCACATTGCAGATGAAAAGAAGGATTCAACCCAGAACACGATACCGAAAATGGACATCAAACAGATGGTTGAACAACAGGTGAAGGAAGTCTTAGCTCAGTCAAAGAGAGGGGCATTGATTCTGAAAGGTAGACCTTACCTAAAAGAGTTTGATGCTGTACAATACCCAAAGGGTTTCATACCATCATTGTTCAAGACTTTCGATGGGACTGACAACCCCCACAATATGTTGCACACTTCCGAGCAAGTTGCTTCGACGCGGGGGTAGTGATGCACTGTTGTTCCGACAATTTGTGAGCAACCTCTCAGGAGTCGCCTTTGATTGATATGCAAAACTACCCAACAACTTAATAAAAACATTTGCAGAATTGAAAAACCTTTTTGTTTAGTTGTTAGCTGGAGCTCAGCACCATATCACTGTTGGTGATCTCTTGATGGAGCGACAAAAACCCACGAAAACCTTAATAAAATACATCTTGCGGTGGCGGAATCTATGTATGAATTGTGAGCCGCAATTGCAGGAGCAACATGCGATTAAGATCTTGCTCAAAACATCCACAGTCCAGTAGCTTTTCTGCTTAAGGGATTTACCATCAAAACATTTGAGAAGTTATTTAGCAAAGCCGGAAGCTTGCAGGAAGAGGCCAAGCAATTGGGATTTGTAGAAAAAGCTGAGAGGCCGAAGCTAATGAAGACATTTGAGAAAAGGTCTAAGATAGTGACAGCGATTGATAGAGGCAAACAACCGATACAAATACAGTCAGAGCAGCCAAGGCAAAATACCAACCTTCTCAACAGTACGGTCAACAATCATTTCTGCAAAAATCATATCGGACGAATGGAAAGCGACCTCCGACCATAACAGAACGTTTGAATAAGATATATCATTTTAAGAATGAAGCGGTAGGAAAGATGTTCCGCAACTTTATCAAGAAACCTGAAATCCGGCTACCCGAGTCCAAGAAGCCAGAAGAGGTGGATAAGAAAAACCATCCATTGTATTGCTTATGCACATAATGGTCGGACATACTATAGAAAATTGCTTCGTTTTCAAGAATTGGTTCAAAAAGAACTACGAGAATGAGAACATAACAACCCCGAAAGAATATTTGAGGGAATCTGAAAAAAGATTCTATCAATATAATTTCAGTTGAACCAATTGTTCGAATTGATTTTTACACGACTACGCCAACACTTGATGAAAGAAATGATACTTATCAAAACTCTCCAACTGACCTTAAAGTTATCAAAGAAAAGTCGATCGAGGCTACGTTGGAGCGGCTCCGAACTGACATTACAATGTTGTTTGAAGAATGTTGAAAAGATATATGTGACGAAGACTATGATTTGTCAGATTACATGGAGGAAAAATTCATAAAAGTCAACGTTGTTGAGACCAGGGCCTCTTCGTCGCTGAGCGATGCTCCGTCACCTGCCGAGGAGAACGCCACTGATGAGTTTCAAAGGGCCGTTCAACAACGTGACAAACAAATCAACCGCCTTAAAAAGAAAATCGAAAAGATGATGACCGTTATGGCTACGATTCAAGGGCAACTCGATTTTTTGGAAAAGGCTAGGAAGCTAGAGCCAGTGGAGGCAGTTGAGAAGGTATTTGGGACAGTTGCAGTGGTTGACAGGGGCAAACGACCGTTGCAAAAACAAGTTGAACAACCTCTATAATACAACCAGCATCCACAACAGTATGACTAGCGACAATCACAACAGTAGGACCAACAACACAAGCAACAGTTATTCGAACTGAGGCCACACCGAATGGATGAAAGCCATGGTCCATCTGCGGCCAAGAAATTGAACAAAGTGTATTCTTTCAGAAAAGAAGCAGTAGCAAATATGTTCCTTGATTTAATCAAGAATCCCAAATTCAGGTTGCCCGAACCAAAGAAATCGGTTCAAGTCAATGAAAAATGACACTTGAGATGCTGCCCATACCTCAAGTTCACCGGACATACCATAGAGGAGTGCATCAGCTTCAAAGGATGGCTTTAAAGGAACTATAAGAACGAGAATATCACAATTCCGAAAAAATATCTGAAAGAACCTGAAAACGTTAGATCAGTGTGATTTTGACTGGGCCCATAGTTCCGATCGATCCCTATGCAATAGAAGATGATAGAACACAGAGCTTGAAAGCTCTTCGCTATTGAGGGATAGTAGGTTATGTCTTCTGATTTTTTATCGTTGGCATAAAAAGGGTTATCAAGTAAGATCACTCTCAGTGGGTCACTCACAAAGCATAAACAAAGATCACGTCAAAACACAACAAAAATAAAAATAAACTCAATACCAGACAAAATAAAATCAAAATCAAAATTTCAGACTTCAATTTTGACCTGGTCTGGTTGAATCTTCTCGACCTATCACTAACTTCACTTCTCTCGGACCAAAGTCTTCTTCCACAGGAATACATGGCTCTCTGTTTCACATAGAAGAGGTTAGCCGGATTTATCTGTATAAAACCGCACTCTTCTCAGCTCTCTGTTTCGTGTATATGAGGTTTGCCTGGTTTTGTTAATATGGAACTGCACCTCTTTTCACACGAACTTTTCTTCGACCAGCTCTTAAGTTGGATATAAGCCCACTGACATTAATTCTCAATCTGATTCTCTTGTTCAACTCTTGGGATCGATGTGAGCCTCCAACATTCTTTCCTAACGTGACATAATTTTTCATGGCTTCCATAAGCATTATAATTCCCCACAAGCACCCATAAATCTCGATTTGTTTCCAACAATCTACATATTCTTGCAAACTCCATATATTTGCAACATCCACAAATTTTTCGCATATCCATACATTTGCAACATCCAAATGTTTCCCACATATCAAGATATTTGCAACTTCCATATAGTCTCGCATTCTATCCATTGATTTTCCACATTCACGATATTTCAGGGTCAGTACCATATTTCCGATTCCTTTCACATATTTTTCACATTTTATCAATTGATTTTCCACATTCACGATATTTCAGAGTCGGTAACATATTTCCGATTCCTTCCACATATTTTCCACTCTATCTATAAATTTTTTGCATTTATGATTTTCCGGGATCGGTACCACATTTACGATTCCTTTCATATATTTTCCACATTCTATCCATAAACTTTCCATATTCACGATATTATAGGGTGGGTGCAAGTATTTCCGATTCCTTTCATATATTTTCCACATTCTATCCATAAACTTTTCATATTCACGATGTTCTAGGATCGGTGCAATTATTTCCGATTCCTTCCACATATTTTTCACATTCTATCCATAAATTTTTCACATTCATGATATTTCGGGATCAGTACCATATTTCCAATTCCTTCCACATCTCCGGTGACCATTATTCTATTTAAACTGCTTAGTCGGCTTGAACTAAAGTTATTTGTGGTTTTCATTTTATTTTCTAAATGAGATTTGATAAGTTATATATTGCATAGGATTTCGAACTAAAGGACAAATCGCCTCTTTGATCTGATTTCCAATTTTTGTGCAAACACTTTATTAAATCAGCTTAAGCATTGAGGAGCAAAGAAGTTTTGCATTCATTTAGAAGAAATATCACGTTATTTCAAATTATTTTTGTAGACATATTTTGATTGACAATTCTTAATATGCAAATCCTTTCTGCTGCCTTTTCAATTTCAAATCTGTATTGTTATGATCATTTATTGTTACTTTTACTTTGCTTCTTCTATTGATTAACGATTCCATTGCTAGGAGGACATTCAAATCACTTAGATTTGTCTTATACTTGCATTAACACATCATGCCCTAGGATGCATGAGAAGAAACAATTTCTCCCAATTTTCTTTACTTGATGAACATATTTTATTATTTTTGTATAGTGATTCCTTATGTTGAAGCATCACACGTTACAAGAGCTTAAATATTGATATCATTGTTTATAAAATAACTTTTCCTCAACTCATTTGCAATTAATTTATGGGCATTTACATACAAAGCTCACAATTATGCTGTATTTACTTATCTCACCTAAACTTTCATGGTTACATAGCACTCAAATTTTTAATTTTGACATCAAAATATAGTTCTATTTCTTCTTCTTAGAAGAGAAATCCATCTTCTCATGCATAGGTTCGTGGCACCAAAACCCCATAATTATAAATACAAAGTTTAGTTGTATGATATGCGAGTACATTTGAGTTGAGTGGCATGTATGTAAACGCCCCAACATTAGTTGGTGGGCAAGCTCAATTTTCAATTCAATACTATCATAAGTTATTTTTAAGCATGGTTTGCAACTAATTACTTTCTTTTTTTTCCTTTAAAGGCTGCTGTTTAGAAAAGTACTGTTTGGGCTCAAATAGTGATGTTTGGGCTCATGTAGTTGCTCTTCTCCTCCTAAAGTTAAAAACTTATCACAATTCTTTTGCTTTATAATGTGTATTAGTTTAAAAATGATTTTTCATTAAGTCGCAATTCTTTTTAAAGTGTAAATCTAAGATTTGCAGTGTTTCAAAACTTCAATTTTTTCTACTATAAATAGTAAAATCATATTCCTATTCTTTTATACTAAATACCATAACTCTAGAACTATTTCTTATTACAAAAAATTTTAACTTAAGTCTACTATAACATTCATAGAATAAAAAATATAGTTCTTTAAAGATAACGACACATACCATATTATATTTCAAAATATTAAATATAATCTATTGAGGACAAATAAAGCTTAATTTTTAAAAGTTTTTCTCCCTCCTCAAACTTAGGTTGTTAAACAGTTTGAAACATCTTAGTACAAAATAAATATGAAGAGAGAAAAATTTAACAAAATTATTATTTATCACAGGGTTCTAAACATGAATATTTTACAAGTAAAAGAAGTAAAAACAGGTGCTTAGTAATAGTAAATCTCAAATCAACATGTATAGAATGAAAATTTTAAAGTAAAAGAACTACTCGAACACAGACAATACTATATATGATCTGGAGCAAAAAGTAAATAGTAGTATAGTAAGAACTAAAATGTTCAAAATCCACATTAGCAGTTAGCATAAATAACACAATGTTCAACACAATAAAATAACTAAAAGTTAGCAATAACTAGGGAAAGTAAAGACATCCAGACTCAGAATAACTACTCATCATCATCCTGCTCATCTTCTTCATCCATAACCTTTCTGCGTTTAAACATAGGATTATAAAGATACGAAGGTAATTCCGCACTCTGATCTCCTCTCAGAAAGCTCACCAGGGAAGTATTGAAACTAGCTCCATAATCACTTTTCATTTCAGATGTTGTTCCAAATGTTCCCAGTGATCTTTATTCTCTTGCAGTTGACTCTGCCTAGAATAAATATCATCCTGATGCTCCTAATAGCGATCACGAAGTTCTTCCCAAATAGCAGGAGGTGGAGCAACAGTACAAGAGGTAGAAGGTCTAGAATTAGAGGTAGAAGAATATTTGAAGATCGGCCTCTAGAATTAAGTGTAACATGCTTTCCATATAAATCCATATTTGCCTTACCGATAGGCTTCAGCGGCTGTCATAACTCCTCCCATGCTTCAAAACTAACTCCAGATTGTTTAGATATTGTAAAGATGAGAGAAGGGTAACCCAAACCTGCTTTAGACCTCCTGTAGAAGAATATATGATGGAATTGTAGATGAGAGAGCCAATCAATAGCTTTCATCTTTTGAATGCAATAGTTCAAAGTGACTCTCTCCTGGGTCACTTCACCCAAATGGTCCGTTGGAAGAAGACGAGCAAAGATAAAATAGTGCCATGCCTTAGATGGGGCATTGAGTTTAGAAGAAGAAAAATTTACCCTGTGGTTGTTTTTTATTTTCCAAGCTCGACGTTCATCAGCCAGAAATGCAATAATCTCATCCAGCTGCTCCTCAATATGCTTGAATGATGAGTAGTAGAAATCAGGTATAACAGGCAGCTGGTATAAGACATTGATCCGCTTGGGGGTAAACTCTACTCTCCTCTCCTTAGCAAATACTTCATCGTCAGACACATCTGGGAGATTCACATAAAACTCTTGAACAACTGAAATAATTGCTACGATAGTCAAGTAGCAGAAACTCTCCTAGTGGCGTTCTACAATCGGATTTTCCAAAGAATCTCTTGGACTAGAAAAACTTCTTTCTGCTATAAACTTCTTCGATAAAAGAAACTCGTTGTATCGATCTTGTGCTTTTAGACTTGCAAATTTTCTTTGATCAAAGATTTCCTTTCCCTTTCCTCTCTTTGTCGTACGAGCCATTTCAAATATAATAAAAATCCAAATAAATTCCAAATATAAGTTCTAAAGACTCCTAAAAGTCTTTTCTAAGCTAACAAGCTTTCCATCATGGATTTTTACCTATTTCTCATTATTTTTTTGAAATTTTCTGTATTTTCACAATTTAGAAGAAATCCATAGTGAAGGGAGAAAATTTCTTTGGAAAAATGTAGATCTTTCCCGAAGAAGAAGAAATCAGAAGTGTTTAGGCCTTAAATCACCAAGAATCACAAGGTAGGAGAAGCCATTTGAAAGTGCTGGTGTGTGTTCGAAGGAAGGAGTTGAGCACAAAAAATGGCGTTGAACCGGATCACTTCGCCATTTTAAGGGATGAACCCGCGGTTTAGCCTGTTTGGCTCCTAAGCGCCAATGCCCAATTTTCCAAATTTTGATTTATTTTTAAACATAATCAAACCTAAGCCATTGGGTCCTAATTTACTCGATTCAACATCATTTTGATAATTTTAACATCTTTCGAACTTGTCCTAACTTTCATTTGCACAATCACTCGATTCCCAAAAACTCACAACCTCAACAATTCAAACACACTAACACCAAATATCAAACTCACAAACATAATTTAAACACCCAAACTTATACAAAGGTTTGATACAAACCAACAAACATCAATCTTACATAAGCTGATAAGAAAATACAAACACAAACATAAAAATATGTAGACACACAAACACCTACATATCAGAGTTTGACACAAAATCAAACCCACAACTCGCTTCCCTCATTAGCACTATCTTCCTCTATATTCACATTCATTGAATGGTGATGCACATACAGATTATAAAAAGGGCAGTGAGGAAATTCTTCAGTAGATTCATCTCCGATCCACTTGTTTTTTTGATACATCCTTATTTGCGCCTTTTAAAAAATTGTAGTATGATCTGATTGAAGCTTCATCTGCCAGTCCAGATGGTCAAATTGATCAAAATGTTGCTAATTCTGGTATGAATAATTGCCATCTTCTCCTTATCTTCTTGATCTTTTCTACAATACCAGTGTTGCTAGCCCGTCGTGGTCGTGACGATGCTATGGAAGTGCGTGAAGAACTACCACCATGCCTCGCTAAAATATCATTGTTATCATGCATCACAACAAACTGATCAATGGGCTTCCGGGCAGAAGTACCTTTTCCCAATTTCCATATGAAACTTGAGCCTGACTACACAGAGAGAAGATAATTGACAAATGCCCAACTCCCTTAGTGGATCCATTAGAAGGACAACCAATTATAGATATAAAAATCAACATCCCCACATCAATAAGTTTACCAATCTAAATGCAGTAATTTAAGATAACACTATCCTTTGTTACCTTTCTGAGATTTGTAGAAGGTAGCAACTTGGCAGTAATGAAAAAGTTCCAGGCTATAGAGGATGATTTTAATTTAGAAGCAGAAAAACTCATATTTGATTCATTCCTCATTCTCCAAGTTTCTTCACGATTAGTAAGGAATGTAAAAAATTTATCCAATGTCTTTGGTTGAGGTAAAGCTGACATAACTGCATATAGGAACATTCTCTACTAGAAATAATTTGTTGATACGCGAAGGAGTTAATGGTACCAATCTGCCTCTAACATAGACAAAATCTTGATATAATTCGGGAAGACTGACATAAAATTCCTTTACAACTGAGATAATAGCAGCAGCGGTAGTATAATGCAACACTTTCCAGTGGCTTTGAGCAATTACTGCTTCCACTTTCTCACCAGGTGAATAAATCCTCTTTCTTTAATCAACTTACTCGGCACAAGTGATCTATTGTGGTAATTCTGGGCATCTTTGTTGATGAATTTATTTATATAAAAAACTTCATTGCTCTTGCTTTCTACTTTTCTTGATGCCATAGTTTGAAGGAGAGTTGATTCTTGCACTCTTTTCTAACTCCCAAATGATTAGAATTGTCATGATGATAACCCCATGCTATTAATGGTGGTTTTAAAGGGAAGAAGTTGGTTCAAACTGCAAAGGGGTGGTTTATTTGAAATTTTTTGAATTGTGGCGCCTAAGCGCCAGTCTGGGTGCTTAGGCGCCAGACTTTCTGTAAACCATCGTTACGTCAGTGCTCAAATAAGTATAACTTCATCTTAAGTTTAATTAACACGTCCCAACCTCATTTTCATCATTAAATTAGTGTTTAGAGCCTTATCTTATCATGCATATCTCATTATAACATAATATTTTCAACATAACAACAATAAACAACAAAAATTAATTTAAAGAGATAATCATGGGTAATCTCACACGAAACACTTGGTTTAACGTCGTCAGGCCAACATATCCAATGTTTACTCTGCTTGACCCAACTTTAGTGCTTCATCAGATATAAATCTGTTTCCACTTATCTAAGGTTTCATTTTGTGCTGATTTACTTTAAATATTCTTTTAATTTTTCAGATCTTTAATATACACAGAACCATATGGATAGACTTATTACAATGAATGACCCTGACTACCTGAACTTACATTTTTCAGAAAATAATTCAATCTAGTACTATATAGTAAAACTTCTGGTCCATGCTCAAAATGTTTTCTTAAAATCTTCCGATCATGCAAATTTTCATCTTTTCCTTATAAATTTTTGTATTCTCATAAGATTCATTTTTAATTTCTTTAATGTCATTTAACTGCAATAATCGTTTCTCGCCATTCATCTTTCAAATCATAATTAAATTCCTTTATGACCTAATAAGTTTTATGCTCCAGTTCAACTGACAAGTGAAACATTTCCAAATATGAACATATATGCGACATTTTTATTGGAGTTTTATAAACAGTTCTATAGGCCTTTAATGCATTATCAAGTCTAGTAGACTAATCTTTTCTATTAGGATTTACAGTCTTTCCTAATATTTTTTTAATTTTACGATTGAACACTTCAACTAGATCACTGATTTGAGGATGATATGCTGTTGCAATTCTATGTTTAATTCCATAATTTTTGGTTAATATTTCTATGCTTTTATTTTTAAAATGATTTCTCTCATCTGTAATGATTACTCTTTTCATTCAAAATTTAGTAAAAATATTTTTCTTTAAGAATTTTGTAACATTCTGAGCATTACAACATGGTAAAACAACTGCTTGAATTCATATTAAAACATAATCCACAATGATTAAAATATAAATATTTTTGAAAAATGAAATAAATGGTCCCATAAAATCAAAACCCCACACATCAAAATTTGTAATTTCTAAAGTAAAATTTAGTGGTATTTCATTCATTTTAAAAATTTCTCTCTCTGACATTTATCACATGTTTTTACATAAATATTAACATCCATAAATAAAATATGCTAATAAAATTCAGATTGTATAATTTTAAATGCTGATTTATCCACTCCAAAATTTTCCTCAAAATTTGATTCATGACATTTTTGAATAATTTCTAGGGTTTCTTCACATGATACACATCTTTGAATAACTTGAGCCTTACATTTTTTATAAAAATAAGGGTTATCTCAAAAGTAAAATTTTGAATCATGAATGAACTTCTTTTGATGGTATGTTAATCCGTAGGGTAAAATATCACTAACTATATAGTTAATTATATCAACATACCACGGAACACGCCACTAGGAGATAGTGTATAACTGTTCATCAAGAAAAAAATTATTTATCTCATTATCAAAATTACCATAATTTTCCTGTTGAAAACTTGTTAAATGATAAGAAATTTGATTTTCAAATCTCTTCCTATCCACTACTTCAAAGTAAAATTCTTGTATCAGAATGACTCATCTAATTAATATTGATTTGGCATCCTTCTTCAGGATCAGATATCTTATAGCAGAATGATCAATATGTATATACTATTATCAATAATTTCTTTTCAGTACTAGTATAATTAATTTGAGATTCATTAAAAGTTTTACTAGCATAGTATATAACTTTAAATTTTTTATCATATTTTTGTCCAAACACAGCTCCAATAGCATAATCACTCGCATCACACATTAATTCAAATGATTTTTCTCAATTAGGAGAAACAATATTAGGTGCAGTGGTTAATTTTTTATTAATAAGCTGAAAACATTTAAATATTCATGGTTAAAATTAAATAACACATTTTTTCCAAAAGATGTCATAAAGATTTGATAATTTGTGAAAAGTCTAGAGTAGGAAGAGGTAGTTTAGCAATAACTTGTATTTTTGCTGGATCAACGTCCATACAACTTTCAAAAATTTTATCTTGTAACACAATTTCTTCTGCGATCATAAATTGATATTTTCCCAATTGAGAACTGAATTTGCTTCTTTACAGCGTTTTAGAACTCTAGCTAAATCATCTAAAGCATGAATCAAAGGATGTTCAAAAAACTAAAAAATCATCCATGAAAACTTCAATTTCTTTCTCAATTAGATCTCATAAAATGGAAATCATGCACCTTTGAAAAGTTGCTGGTGCATTACATAAACAAAAAAAAAAAATTCTTCTAAAAGCAAAAGTCACCTAGGGACTTGTGAATGTTGGTTTTTTTTTATCCTCAGGAGATATATGTATTTCTCGGTATCCTGAATATCCATCCAAAAAATAGTGATTGCATTAAATTTTTTTTTTTTTATCCTTAGGGTTAATTTAATTGTTAGTAGGATGTGTTCCTTAAGGCCTATTGCTAAGTGAGTTAGCAATTTGTCCCAATTGATTCTTAATATTTTTAATTGCAGCACTCTAACATTGTAATTGATTCCCCATCTGTAACATCACTTCTTCTATAAACAATTTCTTCTCCTTATTTAGTTGGTTATTGGTAAAACCAGGAGGATAAGAAGGTTTATAGTTAGTATTATCCTGATTATTCCAATTTCCCAATTGTTCGCTTGATTGTTCCCCCATTACTGATTTCTACCACCAGAATTATTATTCCAGTTAAAATTAAGACGGCTTTTCGATTAGGGTTATAATAGTTTGAATATGAGTTATTGGGTCTATTATTAATTACATTTAAAGTCTCATAAGAAGGTGATTGAGAATCCATTATTTGTCTCAATGAACTTTCCTTACTCATTTGAGGTGTTTGAGGTAAGTTCATTCCAATTTAGTCTAACTTCTTGAATATCACAACAACTTAAGATGCCAAAATTGAAATTGCTTTTGTATCATGAACACTGGTATTTTCTTAGAATTTACCTTTTCAGAAGGCCATTGAATTTTGTTAGTAGCCATCTTTTTTATTAATTCATATGCCATCAAATGGTTTTGACATTAATGATCCTCCAACAACAACATCAATGATAAATCTAAGAAATCCTACTGACTCGTATAAAATGTTTGAATAATCAACGAGGCTGGCAAACCGTAATGTGGAAACTTCCTAAGAAGTTCTTTAAATTGTTTCCAAGCTTCGTATATTGACTCATTTTCATACTGAGTAAATGATGTAATATCATTTCTAAGCTTAACAGTTTTTGAAGGTTAAAAATATTTAGCTAGAAATTTCTACGCTAAATCTCTCTAAGTTCTAATAGATTCAGGTGCTAGTAAGTTTAATCATATCTTAACTTTATCCCTTAAGGAAAAGAGAAAAAGTTTAATTCTAGTAGCGTTGTTTGATACATCGTCGTGCTTAAATGTAGTACATATTTCTAAAAAACTAGCAAGGTGTAAGTTATGATTCTCAGATGGAATTCCCCTTAACTGATTGTTTTGTACCATTTGAATTGTAGCGAGTTTCAGTTCAAATGAGATAGTTGCTACAACAGGGGTTTATATGCTTAAATGAATTTCATCTGCTGCAGGGTTTGCATAGTCCCTTAAAGGTCTTTTTACCTAATGATGTTTATTTTCAATGTTTTGATTATCAATGTTAATATGTGATGTGTTCGACATTCCTTGTAAATTGTGAAGTTCTTTTTGTTTTCAGATTTTTCTTATAGCTCGTTCTAACTCAGAATCGTAAGATACTAAATCTTCAGATCCTGAACTACGCATACAAAAGTAAAAGTTCAGAAAATAAAATTTGAAAAAAACACTCAAAAATACTTGCATATAAAAAATAATTTTAATACAAACAAATACTTATTTAGATAAACAACACTATCATTATCCTAAAATAAGTCTACTCTTCAAATAGAATTTCTTAGGAAAAAAATCCATCGCTTCCTTCCTTCCCTGACAACGGCTTCATGGACTGAACTGCAATTTGATGTACTTGCTTTGTGTATATCTTTTTTTTTTTTAATTTTAGTCATTGACAAAGACGCTAAAAACTTGACCGTTTCTTTCGTGTTGATAATATAATTTTATGTTTTTATAGCGGCTACTCCTAGTGATGCAGGCATTAAATTTTCTAATTATTGATTTCAAAGCTTCACTAGGATTGAAATGCAAGTGAACGTATTGTTCAAGTAATATATGATTTTCTTTTAAAACCCATTATCATTACACAGGGAAGGTGAATACTCTTTTTATGGAAATAGTAAAACTTTACATAAACACCAGACAATTATCTAGGAAATAAGGTTGCAAGTTTATGTGTAAAAGAAGTAACTAATTTTTACTAATTCACTTTCAAAATGTGAAGAAAATGTTAAGTGTTTCTTAACTAACTATACGTAGAAGAGTTCAAATTATATGAAAGTCTTTCACCTTGAAATGAGATCATAATCAATGTAAGAATCAAATGTTAAAAGGTTTAAATATAGTATTGTAACAAATATGAGTATATCTCTTCTTTATCTTCTTCTGAGTGCATAACAATATTGGCTAACATAGAGTTAAACTTTTAAATCCTTGGCTATGTTGGGTATGTTCTAGTCTGTCTAGATTACCCACTGTTTCAACAATTTTTTGACTAACCTAGCCTTAACTTCCAAAATCTAGATCAAATTGGTTAAGGTTTTAGCCTATCACTCTAGAATCACCAATTTATACACATCAAAACTTATCTCTCTATCTAGTTGCACTAACTTTGGGACTATATTATCACCTACTAGATTAATATGATTCTTACTAGTTAAGGAATACATAACCCTCTGGGGTTATTATAGATTCACAACAAGTTTTAACATACCATATAGTCAGATTGAACATGTAAATTATGTATGAAGTAATAAATCATTACAAATATGGAATAAGAGAAATCTTAAAAAATTCTAATCCTACACATGATTATTTCCTATTGCAAGGAGAATATAAAGAAAATTACTCAAACTTCAAGGATTTAACACAACAAAACATTATTTATATTAAAATTCAAGTTTACACAGTAAACTAAAACTCAAACAAAAATACTAAGTACTTATTTTAAACATCTCTCCAAGTAAATCCTCTGAAGTTCCTTTGATGAATTCTTAAATCTCTTTACAAGTTCCCTCCAAGACACACACACACACACCCCAAAAGACTCTCAAAACTAACCAAGAGCCCCAAACCAACCTCCCACCAAAAGCACATTTCTCTTATTTTTTTCCTCTTTTCAGTCCCCTTTTAAATAAACCTTGAAATCCTCAAGAATCACTTCAGATGCCCTTCAAAATCCGTCCAAATTCAATGTATTTAGAAGAAATTCTGGCGCCTAGGCTAAAATTATCCAGAAGTCTATATAACTGCTTGGCGCCTAGGCGCCAAATTTTAACACGATGGCGCTGGGCTCTGTGTTTCCACGTACGAGGGTCTGACACCTAGGCGCCTGAAGCTGACCCCTAGCCGTCATTTTACTTTGTGCTCCCTTGCTCCATTTGGCCTCGTTTTGCTCTGTATTCGCTCCTTTTTCTCTAAAATTCTATCTCTTGTACCTGAAACCAAAAATATGTAAAATACATTATTTTAAAGTGCAATATCATTAAAAATGAGCATAATATAAAAAATTAGCATATTTTTTGTCATGTCATGGAATCAGTTCCGTATATTATTTGGTCGGCATGTATTCTTGCGTGTATCGTCTGTACTTTACAGCAATTTGTTCATATCACCACCAACATTTTTATTTCTATTAATCTTTAATTGGTCTCCCAACTATTTGCATGTGGCCATCTGACTTTTGAAAATTGATCCCATTTGGTCCCCCGTTTCTGTATACTTGTACGCCCATACTTGTGCTCAATTAGCTGCACATAGAACTTTACTTCGAAGCATGTTAATGGGCAGGATGCCCTTTTTTCTCTTTTGCTAGCCGACATGGGCTCTTTTGTTAATGCCCGGGAGACATAATATTGTACTTAGGGTTATTCTATTGTTATACAGAATACACCCATTCTGAGGAAAATAAATTGAGTTCAAGTTTGTAAAGTCGAAGGCTAAATTTGGACCATTTTGTATCGTACATTAGATATGAGAGACCTTTTTGGATCAATATTAAATAGTTGGGGATTAAATTGGAGCTGCAAAACTCTTGAACTATATTGACCACATCAGAATAGTTTGGGGACCCTTTTGGGATTTAACTCCAAGTATAATTTACAATGTAACCGCCAACAATCCTATGACATAGATTATTTTGGCCAACTAAATGCACTATTTATTAAAAAGTGGGGTCCTATTCACTAAATAATTGCAGAAAGCTTTGGGAAAAAAATAATGAAGAGAAATCTTTCCTACATGCGGATCCATTTAGTAGGATCCTGTCTTTGGCATCATCCCTTCTCAAACTTCAATGCGTAAGTCCAAGGTTTGTATGTTAAATATATCATTTGATTTCAAGTCTCCGTAGATGAAACTCAAAACTATGAATATATTCAGATATTCCCAGCAGCATCCATCTCCTACTCATTTCAATCTTTAGCAGCACTGCAGTTCTGCCACATTATCATAAACTATTGAACTGATAGAGTGAAATATGATGAGCAAGAAATCAAAGATTACGTGTACCATTGAGATTATAAGATGCAATCTAAACTAAGTAGCATAATTGGGAAGTAAAGGTGAGAGGTTTGGAGGAACTCCTCAAGGAAAGCATTTTAGGCTGAAGAATCCCTTGCAATATATGAACCTCATAAATCGTAAAATTGTTAAGTGAATGTCCAAGATGAAGGATTGGTGAATGCTTTGAATGAATGGCTAGGATCAATCAATGAACAAAATTATATATTATTAGGACATAGATTGAGGCAAAATGGCAAACCCCCTCAAAAGGCAATGACGCTCACTGTTGCATTGTTTACATTTCCTTGTTGTTCAGCTATTATAAAGCATACAAGGACGTAAAATCATATTAAATTGCATCATTCCATTACCATGTCGTTTTAACTGATATGCCTTTTCAGGATCCTATTCCAACTTCCTTGTTCAAGATCAATGGCGATCATGTGAAACATTCAGTTAAAATGTTCAAGTTGATTCTGAAGTACATGGGAGTTGATTCTCCAAATAATACTACGTTGTTGTGCTTGGATGATAGCATTGATCTTGCTATGAAGCTTCTTAAGAAAACCTTGAAGCATTCTGTACTTTGTGATGAACTTTTTGCACAGATTTTCAAACAAACACGCAATAACCCGAACAGGTACACAAATGTATGGAGAATACAATGATTTATTTATTAGTTCGTCATTTATGCTACCATAACTATATTCCAATTTGTAGGAGCTGCTTGCTAAAAGCATGGGAACTTATGTACTTATGTGTATCTTCCATGTCTCCAAGTAAGGATTTTGGGCCATTTGTATTGGAATATGTGCATAACGTGGCTTATGGGCTCAACGTGGATCCGGATCAAGAGGTTCAAGCCCTTGCAGTAAAAACTTTGAATGCTTTGAAGCGTTCTTTGAAGTTTGGACCAAGACTGACTTTTCCTGCACGTCAGGAGATTGAAGCTCTTATGACTGGTAAACACCTCAAAGGAATAGTATGTTTCATGGATGAAACTTTTCAAGAAATCATGTTTGACATGACTACAGTGGTTTCCGACGTTATCCAGGTACTTTATAAGTTATTTTTATTCATTGCAAAGAGCATTGCTTGTTCCGCATGTTCTTAGCCTTTTATAACATCATCATTTTAATAATTTAATATAATATGGATTTCCCTGTTTGATATAGTTTAACAACATAGGTTGAGTTTGACAAATAGTTACTATCAATATGACATGCTTATTTTATTTTAATTTTAATTTTTTTTTTGCACATTTTTTTTATTATTAATGTAATTAATTTCAATTTTAATGATTTAAATACAATTAAGGATCGATTTATTTTGATGGTAAGTTTTTGGATTAGAATTAAGTTTGAATATTTATATATATATTATATATATAGACACACACACACACTATGGACTGTGGATGAGTGTTGACCTCATTTTTAGTGAGGTCTTAGTCTCCTACTCCCAGAACCCATAATCTAGCCTTAGGAGTTTCTTGTTGACCATCCTAGCGGACTAGTAATGGAGCTCACCTCCCATAGAGTTTCGAGCCACTTTTTGACTCATTTTTCTGAAGAACTCGCATGAGTGGTCCCAAACACTCAACTTCTAGTTGCAAGGGCTAAAGACCAACATGTAGAGGGCCCAAAAATGAGTTCCTACAGGATCAGATGACATTAGGTGAACCCTCCGTGACTCAGTAATGCACTCGCTACACCACGCACGAAGTTGACACTTTTTTGGCCCGACTGTCGGCAAACTTGTCTGGATGACCCCGGATGACGAAACAGACTGCGCCGTCTCGTCCGGAACGTTAATTTTAGTCGGGAAGGACACCCATATTGCTCGGGTTACGTGTACGCACAAACGACACAAAAATCGATGCACCCATTTTTTAGCAGGGCGCGGGCTCGGGCTCAACCTAGGTTCAACTCGGATTTGATTCGGGCTGCACTTGGGCTGACCAAGGGTTAAACATTTTGAACTTTAAATTTGACATTTAATCTCACTTTAATTGAAAATTTGGATTAACAACTCTGAAATTTTTGGCTATACAATTCAATTTACCCCCTTTCCTCTTCGATGGGCCTCCCCCAAAACCTGGAATCACTCGCCTCACCCGCTCCTCTCCTGCGAACAGAAGCCACTCGCCTCCTTGCTCGACCGAAGAAGCCTCTCCCGCTCGCGATCGGAGCACCCCTCCCGCTGCCTCGCGCAGAAAGAAGTCCCGCTCACCTGCTTTGCTCTGCCCTGCACCGAAGCTTTCACCCGCTCACCTCCTCTCTGTTCTGAGCCCACTTGATCCCGCCTTGCATCGAGAACGCTCGAGTCGTTCGCTCGCTCTTTCTCGATAGAAGCTCAGCACCGAAGCTCCCACTCCACCGAAAACCTTTGCTCGACTCCCCCTTTTGCTGCCAAAGATTTCGCCTCATCCTCTCATCTCGCCGAACAGCCGCACGACTCGCCTCCTCTCTTCCGCGACCGAGACCCTGACTCAACTCCTTCTGCTCGATCCCGACTCGCTGCACCGAAGCCCTCCGCACGCCTCCTCTTCCTCACTCGACTCTGCTTCCCTCTTGCTTCATTTGTTTGGATAGGAGTCGATTCCTGCTTCGTGCGAGACTGCTCTCGTGCGCTCCTGAGTTTAGTCTTCCTCTTCTATTGTTCTCGACCTGCAACAAAGTTTCGGCTCCAAATACTTCCTTCAGGCCTGAGATCTGCTAAGCTTTGCTCTGTTAATCTGAAATGGGTCTTCTCTTGGGATCTTCTGTTATTATTTTTTATTTTTATGTTCTTTGTGCTCTTAATTGTGTTGTTTTTCTGCTTCAGCCTTTTGCTACTTAAATTTGCTTGCTTTTCAGGAAGCTAGTCGTAGCTTATTCTTATGGATTTATTTTCTCTGTAAGGTTCTTATGTGCATCTATTATGTTTGTTGAGATATATGTAGGTTTTAACAAATTATTCTTTGATATGTAGGCATTAACAATCATCGCTTTAGTTTTAAATATGGTAATTAAGTTTGAAGCATGTTGTTTAAATAGCGGAGAATCACATTTTTTTTAATGCTGCGACAATGCCGTGGAGTTCCTTATAATTAACTACTGTGCATGCTCCTAAGTTTGTGGAAGTATGGAAGTATTATGTAGCCGGGATGAAGCAATATGTTTAGATAAAGTAATTACAATCCTTATGTATTTACATATCCAATACTCAAATTTCAATCCTTACATACGTACCACTTATCTCTTACTTGCTTACATATCTAACGCCTCAACTTTACCCATTACATTTATGCCATCTGAACTTTTCATATCGCATAAAGCTTACTACGATTTCAACCTTTAAACACACTTTCTCTTGCATAGTCAATGTGGTAGGTGTGTAAACATTGAAATTTGGGTGATGGGTCAGTAAACATATCGAGATTGAGTATTGTGCATGCAAAATCCCTTTAATTCCGTTTAACTGAAATTGGGCTTTGACATGCAAACACGTGTAGCAATTAACGTACATACTTTGGGAACCTTTATGATTCTTCTTGAAAGCCTTAATTGCTGCAATTTTAGAGGCTTCACATGCCTTGTTTGGTACCGATTTTTAGTAATTTTTGAAGGTTTGGGGGCTGTCCTTGATCGATACTTTCATTGTTTTGGGAACCACTTTAGGTGCCGATTTTTTGGCTGATTTGTGATCTTTGTATTTATTGTTTTGAAAGAAATTTTGGGTTGCACTTTTTGAGTATATTTGGTGGCTTTTGAGCTTCATTTTTTTTTATTCTGAATTGTAGAACTTTCGGGCCGATCAAAACACTGTCTTGGAACAAATTTAAATACTTTTCTAGAGAGTTGATTCAGTTACAATTGTTGAAAGAATTGAAGTGCTTTTAAGTTGATTCACTTGCTATTTTCTCATTGGATTTGTTAGTTTTGAAAGTGGGTCAACCTTCTATTTTCGGTTATTTTGTTATTTTGTCCAATGGTTAAGTAAAAAAAATGGGAATTTCTGATTTAATTGCTTGGAAGATACTTAGAAATATTTGAGGATTAGTTAGAAAACACTTAAATTGAGGGTAGAACATCTTAAATCACTTTAAGTACAAGTTAAAGTGTAGGCTTCCTCGATTTTAGGAGCACACCCGAGGTGAGAGTCCATCCACCTAATTCTCATTATAGGCTTCCTAGATTTTAGGAGCACACCCTAGATGAAAATCCATCCGCCTAATTCTCAGCATAGGCTTCCTAGACTTTAGGAGCACACCCTAGGTGAGAGTCTATTCACCTAATTCTCAACATAAACTTCTAGATTTTAAGAGCACCCTTAGGTGAGTGTTCATCCACCTAATTTTCAAATAAATAATGAAACTTTGCACTTGACCCTGATTCACAAAGTGATTAAGACATTAGACATGAGGATGCACCGTAGTCTATCCTTCCTTAATTAAATCAACAGTGAAATTCCCTCAATGACTTAACATACAATGAAACCTAGTGCATCAGGATTTTAGCTTGGATATTACACTCAAATCCTCCTAACAATTGAAGAAATTTGTTAACGTCACATATGGATCATCGAACTAGGATAAGTTTAGGGTCTAGGTGGCGAGGGCAATGATGACATTGCTTATGTGTGCTTAAACGAGGGAGACGAAGTGAGATTATTAGCATAATATCTTCTACCTCAAGAATCTTCAACAAAGGAGAGAGAAAGATCCATGATACTATTTACCGATTCTTGTTGAGATCGTTGCCCCCGACACTCTTAGGTTGTCAGTAGTTCTAACACGATTAGAGTGATTAGTCTGTGGACTATACGACTTTACAAAATATTTATAAAAATAAAATAAGAATTTCTTTTGCATGTTAAAAATAACTTTGCATAAAAAAGACTTAAACAACAACTTTTGCATGAAAATCAAATAAATTTTCTATGAAAATTTATAAAGGTCCACGATTAGCCACTTGGATTGAGGTTAAAAATTGCCTTCTGTAGATTGTCGGGCTGATAACTCTTGTTCAAGATCGGGAAGCACACAGTCCAGCTTTGAGCCCTCACTTTTACCAATGTCTTACACCCAGTCCTGATCTTTCATATGTGGCTAAGGGCTTCTTTTGCTCGTGATTTTTACGACCCGTTTTTCTGACTTTCGTGTTGGGTTTTCTCGCATTGTTTAATTTTCTTGCCGCATTCTTTAATTTTCTTGCGAGTTTATTTAAATCTGCCACAAATCATACTATGCTCGTAACACTAATAACTCAACAGTAATAGATGCCCAAGTACGCTTTTGCAGTTTATTTACTGCATGTTACTTTACTGCATTTTACTTTTCAAAGTATATTTTATTTACCTGTAATTTGCTTATTTTGCATGCAAGAACAAAAGTGAAACAAACCAAACTTTGACATCAAAACTATAAAACATAATCCACTAATCTCAAACACAATCGCTACAACAGAAGGTTCAGAGCTAAATTCGTGGGCAGCACATCGAGGAATACAAACCAAGCATCAAGAGAATCTTCTTCAACAAACTCTCTCCTTAGTCAAAATAACAAATAATAGGACTTCGAGGTAGCTCGTCCAACGTGAGGTAAATCCTCACACCTTCTTTTAAGCTCTTGTACAATCATGTTGTGCAGCGTAAACCCTAACTCGTATTAGGTTGCAAGGTTGTCGTGTGGTACGACGTAAACCCTCTTATCTTTGCGAACTATTTGCATAATCAGTCATTATGCAAGTGTAAATCCCAAATAAGACATGATTGAACATTTAAATAACATCTTCTCCAAAACATAGCCGCACAGTAGGATAATATTGGAAGTCACTGAGGATTTCTCTTAGAATCTGTGACATTCCCTACCTTTTCTTTTCTGTGGACTCCTGAAAATAAATATTCCTATTTGAGCCACTCTCACTTGCTTTTCTACGTCCTAACGTGAAAACTTAAACTTTGAAATCTTGAATACTAATACCTCTGATCATTATAGAGAGTTTTCTTAAGTGACTCCCGTTATTGGAGATATAATTAATTATAGGGGCTTGCTTCTATAAGGAACTTGGAATCGAGGTAAAATAAACTTTATCTAATCTTTGTATTAAATAGGTGAATTTGTCGGTCACACATAAAAAGTTTGCAGGCCAGATGAATGTTACAAATCTCTTAGTTTGCAGGATTGAGTCTATCAGCGAGGTCTACACTTATCTTTCGGGAAGGTATAATATTCGCGGTATTAGACAAGATTATGCAACCTATTGGACGAATGAGATTCATTTGGTCTCATTTTTTTAAAATTAAAACATACTACTTTCAAAACCCAAACTATATATCTCTTATATTAAATTAAATTTCAAATTATTTTCATATTTTCAATTTTCAAAATCATCAATAAGTTGACTGACAATGAGATTTATGGACTGTGGATGAGATTTAATACTACTTTTTGACAAAATCAGAGAATGTCGTCTTAGATGGTTTGGTTGCATTAAACATCGATCATCTGATGATACGATTAGGAGAGTAGATGTTTTAAATTCGACTTATGTTAAGAAAGACAGAGGTAGACATAGGAAGACTTGGGCTTATTGTATAAAAATGATCTTAATTTATTAGAACTAAATGAAATATGATAATAAATAGGACGTAATAGAGAAAAATGATTCATGTAGCCGGCCTCATGTAGGGGGAAAGGCTTTGTTGTTGTTGTTGTTGTTGTTTTGTTGGATGAGATTTAAGTCTACTTTTGGAGCTAAACTTTCTCAAATTGAAAACTGAGTTCCAATTATAAGGCGTCAAAAGCCAACTCTTTTGATTAATGTTAATAGAAAAAAAAGAGAAGAAAATTAATGTTAGGGCTAATAACATAAAGAATTTTTGGCCTTGTGATGGATTAGTAAATTTATTATAATAGTTTATTGGGCTAATTAGTTGCAAATTATTTAGTTATTTTTTAATAAAATAAGATATATTAACTAGATCATGATATAAATACATCAATAACATTTGCTTAGAATTGCTTGTGCAAAAATAAAAGTACAAATTTGTTAAAATAAAAATAGGATTTTGTGGGGAACTTATCTTCTAAAATTTCCCATTCAAGTACGTAGAACATAAAATTTTTTATCTAAAAGGTAATCGACACTTTGAATGATATAATTAGAATCATAAAAATGTTGTGATTGTTTTTCATTGTTGTTGTTGGGCTTTTCTAGAACTTGTATATAATAATTTTTGGTAACAACAACAACAACAAGAAAGCCTTAATCCCACTACGTGGGGTCGGCTACATGAATCCTTTTTCTTCATTGCGTCCTATTTAGTGTCATATTTTCATTTACTTCTAGTAAATTAAGATCAGTTTTTATACAATAAGCCCAAGTCTTCCTAGGTCTACCTCTGCCTTTTTTAACACCAGTCAAATCTGAAACATCTACTCAATTTTTGGTAAGTTTAGTAATAATGAAATGATCGATACAATGGGTAAGTTGAAGCAGGAACGTCAACTACTTTCTTTTGAAAGGGAATTGAACCTTGATCAAGGTTTTGAGAATTGATCTGAACTATAAAAGAGTGATCTTCTACCATAAAGTTATTAGGTGATATTGGAGTTAATCCAACCCAATAAGGAAATCAAATATTATTACTCAAAAGCAAATTGGTGATTGCAATCAAACACATTTGAAAGGGAAACTACAACACACTATACACAAATGCATACAAGGCAGAGGAAGGGTTGCATGGTGGGGAAACAATGACGCAACAATGGTGGCTTGCCATCCTGGGCGACAACACAGGAAAGAGCAGAAACAATAAGAGGTTAGGAAGATAAACAGTGGTACCTTGTTATTTGGGTGGCATCATTAAGGTAGGCGGGTGGACAACAAGGAACGATAGGTTAAACTGCAATAGTTTGTTGTTTAGGGATAACAACAACAAGTTAGATTGGTTTTAGGTCAGCTAGAAGGTTGAGAACCGACAGGAATGGCAGGGACAACTAGTTATCAACAATAGCAAGTGGTAGGGATGGTTGGGGATGCTGGAATGAGTAAGGACAACAACTTCTCGCTGTCCAGGATGGCAGTGACAAGCTGAGTGTGGATGGAGGTAGCAAGCTGAAATGTGGATAGCAGAGGCTGAGAAGATCGGAAAATTACAGTGAAACAACAACATTCCGCTTTTCGGGGGTAGCTGCAGCAATAGACAGTTGTCAAAAATAATGTGGGGAGGATGTAGAAGGGGATAGAAAAGAAAATCACCATATCAGAAATGAGATATAGTCAGAGCACCACCCAAACCTTCAGATACAACTCCCGTAGGGAGAAAACGAACACCAATAGTTGTTCTAAACAAAACACACCAAAAACTGTCTTCTAAACCCTAATACAACACATATATAAGAAATGTCTAAAGAGTAATGAAGGATAATATGATAGAAAGCATAAGAAAGAAAAATGGGACGATTTCGGATTATCTCCCGCGATAGCTAATCCCGCGACACTATAGTTGCTACAGTATCATAGTGATTTTGTACGGTAAGCTCCCACATCAATCCCCCGGGGTTAGGAAGCTTCGATCTCAGCAGTCAAAGCTTCTATCTCTTCATCATATGGCATCAGCTTGGCCCCTTTGAAGGTGGCAGTAACGTTAGAATCTCTCTGTATGTCAATCCTGTTTGAGTTGATATTTCAAAATACACCTTGATAGATTAGATATCCATCTTGATTGACACTATAATAACTGAAATTGTATGTAGTTGGGTATCCTTACAAAATAGTTCTTCCACTCTTTGTACTCGTTCGAGTGAATTGATTAAAAAAATATGTAAGGAGTCAGCTCTTGGACGAAATCTTTGTCAGGACGGACCACACTGAAGAAGAACTACTCAGGAAAGACCTCTTTTCTCTCTCCGGAAGGACTTGGGTCCCATTGTAGAATTTCCAATTTTGCAAAACTTTTAAGGTGATTTCTAACATTTTGGTTCATCCCTCTAACTTGATTATTTGTCGGTGGTTATACCGAAAAATTGAATTTATTATTCCAATGACTTCTTGTGGGCTTTCAAGAGGCGATACAAAAGAATCTCATATCGGACATACCAGATCTCCCTTAATCTAGGCAACTCAGGAAGTAGCCTATATATATATATATATATATATATATATATATATATATATATATATATATATATATATATATACATACATACATACATATGAAAACATTGAGTTTCTCTTATCTGGGATTGCTCAATGTCTGATATCGATTTCTCAAACTTATGGCCTTATTTGGGCATTCAATACCAGTTCTCTCGATACTTCTCTCAACATTTGCAAAATGGTAGCTTGACGCACCACAATCTCATACTCTGTATGAACACCCGTTACCTCGAATTCACTATCTTCTTGAACAATTATTGTCAGCCCAACTGAAGTTTTTCTCGTGGGTTTAACTGAAAGTCTCTCTCTTGGGTTCAACTTAAATTAATCATATCTTTTCCTTGTCAGCTAGAAGTTAAGAATCATCTTTGAAATCTTCATCCTCTCCTTGATTACTGTTTATTTCTTTAATTGCTTCGCTCCCTGATCCATGAAATATATATTCTTTTTGTTGTGCAATTTTTTTGGGTAACAACATTTAAAACACTTTCTTGTTGGGAGTGATTTGGGAATGCAGATTGGTTCCCACTCTAATCTAGTGCTTTCTCAGATGGGGTATGCATAAATGTTCCCTTGGGTATACTCTGGCTATAAAATACTAGGATTGAATCCTGTCTATAAGATGTGGTGGTCGTCCGGTGATGTTGTCTCTCCACTTTTGAAGCTAGGGTATGAACATCCGATTTGCAGTGAATTGGTAAGTGTTGAAGCTGTATCTCTTAATTCATCTCGAACCAGGTAGTGATCTTGTCTTTTCCCTCACACTGGTGTACATAATTTAATATTTGCCACTAAAATAATGTTCTTTTCTTTAACCTGCTGGTGGGACGTTTTGACACTTAGAAAAACACATTCTAAGGTCCAAAGCCACTCGATAAACTTGTAGTGATCTATGTAACCGTCAAAATTTAATATTTTAGGTCATATCTTCGAGATAGAGGTCCTTCATTTCTGAAATTCGCATGGCGGAAGAGATTTACTCCATTCCTTTGATCTAGCAAGTCAACCTTGTGGATACAAGTGACCCATTCAGATTGCCTCATCTCAAAGGTGGTAAGCCTCTATTGTAGGTGGTGGGTTTCACACAACATATCATCTCAAGAAATTCTTTAGACATCTCTTTATTAATTTCTCATAAAAGACGTCATGTCCTTTTCCCTCAATTAAGATTTTAGTGATTATGTCCTTGGCGGCATGGCTAGGTTTTGGGTGCGAGCAGATATGAGGTGTAAGGGTGATGTAAGCTGAGAAAGAAAAGTTTTATGCGGAGATAGTGTTGGGTATTAGTGGATACTAAAAACTCTAGGATATGACTAGGCTTAGACTAGCTCTGCTATCAAATGATACCAAAGTTAACCTAAACTATAGTAGAGAAAACAAATATTATTACTAAAAAACAAATAAACAAATATAAACAAACACAATTGAAAAGAATAATACAATACACACTATACAGACTCCCACATTGGTGGATGTTGGGGTAGTGGTGGTGACCGTTAAGGGTTTGAAAAGGTGGCGACAAGGTAGAGGAGGCGTTGGACGGTGGGGGAACAATGACACAACAATGGAAGCTTGCTGTATTGAGCAACAACACACATGAAAGAGAACTAACATCAAGAGGAAAAAAGACAAATGACGACACATTGCTGTTTGGATGTTAGCAACAAGGTAGTCGGGTGGAAAACAAAGAACGACAAGTCAAACAATAGTAGTTTGCTGTTTGTGGGTGGCGACAAAAAGGTAGAGGGATTTTGGGGCGCCTGTCAGGGTTGACAGCCAGTAGAAATGGTTGGGATAGCAGGGTAACAGTAATAGCCAGTGGTAGGGATGGTTTGGTGTGCTAAAACAGTTAAGGACAACAACTCTACAATCCGAGATGGCGACAACAAATTGAAATATGGATGCCAGAGTCTGGGAAGATGGTAAAACTATAGGGGAACAACAATAGGCTGATGTTCAAGGGCAGCTGCAACAATGGAGGGTGGCCGAAAGCAATTGTGAGGAGGATGTGAAAGGAGATAGGAAAGATAATAATTATCTCGGGAGTGAGATACAGTCGGAGCACTCCCCAAACTCTTAGATACAACCCTCGAAGTGAGAAAATGGACGACGACAACTGTCTTGATAAAAAAAAAAAATCAAATCCCGACTTCCAAACCCTAATACAACACTTATATAAAAAATGACCAAAATAGAATGAATGATACTAGGAAAGAAAGAATAAAAAAGAAAACTGGATTGTTTCGGCCCATCTCCCACTATAGCTAATCCCGCAGTACTGTAGAGCTATAGTACCGTAGTGATTTTGTGCGGTATGTGTAAGGCTTTGTGACTTAACTAGAAGATTTTTCATTTCAAGACAAGCTTTGAAGCATTTTGAGAATTTTTGTCCAAAAAATCTAGCGAGGAGCATTAGATGGTATGTTTTCAAATTTATCTTCTGCCAATAGTTGATGTCTTAGATCTAATTTACACCCTATTATAAAAATGCTCTGTAATGTCTGATTCTACCAAGAGAGCCATAAAAAGTCTAAAAAATGAGCTACTGTAACATCCACCTATAAATGTTCTCAAAATATTGAATCCAAAGAGAATAATGTAAACTGGTTGATGCAGTGTAGACAAAGTCATAAAAAAGATCTATAGTGGAATGAAGGAGTTTGAATCAAAATTGGAGGACCGTTTTAGCATGCAAATCAAGAGCCCATTAATATGATAGGACCGTCATGAGAATAGTCTTATGCAATATGATTCTAATGAAAACTTTATTATGATATGCAATGTAATGCCTCATTTTTAATGTGGGATGGACCCTCCATATGAAGTTGAGCCCCCTTAATGAA
This sequence comes from Phalaenopsis aphrodite, assembly GCA_003013225.1. Lineage (NCBI taxonomy): Eukaryota > Viridiplantae > Streptophyta > Magnoliopsida > Asparagales > Orchidaceae > Phalaenopsis > Phalaenopsis aphrodite. Next base: position 1,151,581 of record NEWO01000113.1, read on the forward strand.
ATTTTGATATCTAATTTAGTATTTCTCTACCTTTTTACCCACCATGTTTCTTTGCTTATTTAAAATAATTTTAAGCCATGCATGCATAAGTATAAGAGCCAAACTATTTAAAATTAATTTTAAAATTAGTAAAATTAGTAAAATTAATTTTAAATAGGCAGAGAAGCGTAGTGGGTAATAAGGTAGAGAAATACTAAATTAGATATCAAAATTCCGAAGTGTATAATTCAATACAAAGAACTAAGTTAATATATATTATCTGTACAAGTGATTGAAATATTTTTAAAATCCTTATTGAATCTTGCAATCATCTATTTGAATTAGGAAAATGTAGTATGACTACAAAATGTATTTACTGTACTTATTATCCAGACAGACATCATAGGTATAGGTGTCAATTATGTCTTATAGAAATATGTCATTTATGTTTAAGGAAAAATAGTAATTTAGATCATAGAGATTTCTAAAACCTAAAGATGGTATTGATATACCTAAAAAATTAGAAAAACTAGATTTTGAGTTAGAAAAAATAAATCTCAATTTTGAAAAAATAATTTTTAGATTAGAAAAACTAGGAAAAAAAGAGACAAAATAAAAGCGAGAGACAAAAAATGGCAGTGAAAATAAAAAAAGTTAAAGTTAGCTATAAAGAAAAAGAGTAAATCAATAAAATCTTCAGAAAAAGAATCAAATTCAGAAAAAGAAGAAAATACTAAATAAAATCAAATTCAGAAAAAGAAGAAAATGCTCAAAAAGAATTGAACTCAGAAAAAAGAAGAAAATAGAGATCCCGAAGACATAGAAGAAAATACTGAAATAAAAAAAATAGATTTCACTCAAACAAAAATAGCTCAAGCAGATAATTACCAATTTCGTCCATCTTCTTTAATAGCAGTAAATGTTTTAATAAGTCTAGAAGATAAATCTCAAATAATAGTTCAAGCAATAATAGATAGTGGAAGCACTACATCAGTAATAACTAATAATTTTTTACCTATGGATAAAGATATAAGAAATAATATTCTAGTTCTTTTGCTTTTATAACTAAATCTTTATTGATAATTGATATATTATCTAATTCTTTATTTCTTTCTCAATGTTTTAAATGGTTTTCTCTTATTATTGAATTTCTTCTACTAATTGAAATATTTTTCTAAAGGTTTAGGTATTTGATAAGTAGATATTTTATCTTGTTTATAACAATAATTTAAATATTCATAAACTTCAGGGTTCAAATCATGTGGTAAGATTTTTGTTTTGTTTTATTTTTTCTCCACCACATTTTATAGCATAACTCTGATGTTTATTAGTTGTTATAATTGAAGTTCGTTTGCTAATTGTTAAGAAATTTTTTGCTATATTTATTTGTCCATCTAAACTTAATATAAAATTGAGTCCTAGAATAAATTCTTTTGTTTTGGCTTCATGAACTAATATTTTTTGGTAGACTATATTTTTCTGATAAGTCTAACGATTTGTTATAAAGAAAAAAATAAATTTGGCTATTCATTAGCATTTGTTAAATTGTAATTTTTGGTCTCCTCCTACTAGTTGTGAGGTTGTATTTGTAGGATAATAATTATTAAAATTATTTGGTAATAAATTTTTAGTTATTACTAATGTATTGCTTCCGCTATCTATTATTGCTTGAACTATTATTTGAGTTTTTTCTTCTAGACTTATTAAGACATTTACTGTTATTAATGAAGTTGGACGAAGTGGGTAATTATCTGCTTGAGTTGTTTTTATTTGTGTGAAATCTATTTTATTTATTTCAAAATGTTCCTCTATGTCTTTGGGATCTGTTTTTTCTTCTTTTTCTGAGTTCAATTTTTTAAAGTATTTTCTTCTTTTTCTGTATTTGATTCTTTTTGAGTATTTCCTTTTTCTGAAATTTTATTGATTTACTTATTTTCTTTATAGCTAACTTTAACTTTTTTATTTTCACTGCCATTTTTTGTTTTTCTCTTTTATTTTCTCTCTTTTTCTTCTAGTTTTTCTAACCTTAAAAGTACTTTTTCAATATTGAGATTTATTTTTTCTAACTCAAAGTCTAGTTTTTCTAATTTTTTAGGTATATCAATATCATCTTTTGGTTTTATGAAATCTATATGATCTAAATTATGATTTTTCTTTAAACATAAATGACATATTTCTATAAGATATAATTGACACCGATACCTATGATGTCTGTCTGGATAATAAGTACAGTAAATACATTATTTAGTCATACTACCTTTTCCTAATTCAAATAGATGATTGCAAGATTCCATTAGAATTTCAAAAATATTTCAATAACTTGTACATATAATAACTATTAACCTAGTTCTTTGTATTGAATTATACGCTTCAGAATTTTGATATCTAATTTAATATTTCTCTACTTTATTACCCACCACGTTTCTCTGCCTATTTAAAATTAATTTTACTAATTTGACTAATTTTAAAATTAATTTTAAATAGTTTGGCTCTGATACCATTAAGTGGATGTAGATGTTGAGCTTGGATATCTTCCTCTTATTTATAACATAAGCAAAACTGCAGACCATGGGTAGAAAAACCACTTAAGACCATGGTTTTGGAATAGTAACTTTAATAATTGAAAAAGTAGATTTTTCATGATGGATGACCATTAATAATGCTTTGAAAAAGTTGATAATGCTTCCTAAAGTAGTTGCCCTCTATTATTGCTGGTAAATAATGCTTTGAAAAAGTTGATAATGCTTTCAAAAGTAGTTGCCCTCCATTATTGCTGGTAAGAGTGATTTGAAAAAGTAGATAATGCTTCTAAAAGTAGTTGCCCATCATTATTGCAGGTAAAAGTGAATGTTGATAAAAATTATATGCTGGTAAAGTAGATCCTCTTCCATGGTAAAATGTAAATAGTAAATTTTTCCACTTGACATTTTTCATTTTATGGTTCTGCCATTGATATTATTTTCATCAAGGTTTTCAACCCCCATACAAACCCCCTCCCCCCCCTACCACACACACATTAATTTTAAGAGATTTAATTACAAGGAATATAAACTTTTACATTTGGTTTCAACTTGTTCGAGTTTTGTATACATAAATATATAATTAATTATATTTCTTTTATTATATATTGAAAGAGCTATCATTTTTATTTTAAGTTTTATTAAGTGTTGGACTTGATATATATATATATATATATATGTATATACCTATATATATATCTATAATGATTATTGTATGTAAAGAAATAATAGTAATAAAAGTAAAGTTAATAATTAAAATAATTTAAAGATATTGATTTTGTAGTAAAAAATAACATAGCTTTGTCTAAGGAAATAAGAGTCGGAAGATTATAATTGATCACTTGTTTATTGAAGTGAGTTAAATATTAATTTGGTATTAATGAGTGATAGAGGCAATTTAATGCTCTTTGTTTGGGACAATTTATAGTGTACTATAATTCTTTTGCCGTGATTTTTGAAAATTAAGTTTTTGGTACGAAGAGTTACTAATATAAAATGTGAATGAACTTGAAGTTTACACTTAGTTTATTTTAACTGAATTTAGAATCCACATTTGGCCAAGTTTGAGATTCACACTATTTATTAATGTAAAATGTTATTGGTGGTCTGCCACCCACTAACTGCTTACTGACTTCGGACGTAGCCTATCCGTAGCCAACCACACACCTCAACCTGCCCACCCTCACCCCCCCAACGGCTGCTTGTCGCTGCAGTTACCCGATGCCGGTACCCTCCGCCCACCACCTCCTCCGCCATTGCTGCTAGCCCACTACCCTCCAATGCTGTATGCCTCCAGTGGTGCCACTCGCCGCTGTTAGTCACTGCCGCCGCCCGCCGCTGCCTTCACCTGCTTCCTTCACTCACGGCCGCAACTGGTTGCCAACGTCAATTGCCGGTCGTTGCTACCAAATGCCTCCCACCACCCGCCAATAATATCTTATATTTTTTGAAATATATAGTTTTCAACCTATTTAGAACTAATTAAAAAATAGAGTCCTATGTTTATTTTACAATAAACCAAATAACTCCAAAGTATTTAAGATACAATACATTAATTTTGTATTACATTCATTTTACATTGCATTACTTTTTCAACAAATCAATCAACCCCTAATATTTGAACTATTTTCTTATTCTGCATATAACTTAAATTTGATCATGATATTTAATTTTTTGTAGTTGATTAAAGGCTAATAGTAATATGAGAGTAGGGTTTTTATCTAGAATTGAAAACTTGATGTGAGTATTTACATTTCTAAATTATACTACTGTTTTTTATATTTGAATTTGGTTCCAATTTCATTTTTTTTCACTTATATTTTGTATTAATTCATTTTATACTCTAATTGATTTTTATTTTATTATCAATGAAACATGCATGTTAATGTTAATGCATTAATGGTTGCACAATAGTTTTTTCTAGCAAGACATTAGATGATTAGGACATGACTTTTAAGTGATTATAGAAAGACATTTAGTAGATAAACATAAAATATCTCATAAAAAAAGAATGCATCTTATGCAAAAATGTAATGAAAATGACATACATGTAGAAGAAAAGAGTTCGCCTCTTTATTAGGCGATCCTAACTAGATGACATTATTTTATTTCAAACATATGGATGTTCAGGATAAGATCTGAGATGCTTCATGTGTTGGGAGATGAATTACTATTCAATGTCACTATGAAACAAATTTCTTGACCCAAATGATGACGGCTTTGACTCAACTTTTTTAAAACTCTAGATCTCAGTCTAATGGAAACAGTAGTACAGTTGCTATAGATAAATATCTGAAGATGTTTTATGATTTGCAAACTCCATTGTTATGGGAATCATATGACTAATTGAACTGAAAAATTGCTTATTGTGAATAATGAAGATTTTAAACAATATGTATTGCTCGGATGAGAGGAAGGTGCCTCTAGTTGCATTTGTATTTGATGAAGACACTGAAAGATGGTGGTAAGGGCAACATCAAGACAGATTGGGAGATATGCCAACTTGATTAATTAACTAGGAAGCTTTTGTGGAATTGATCAAAGATTGGTTTTTGCCCCTTTTTGCATGGAGTTAGATGCAAGATAAATTTATTAGATTTGTGTAAGGGGAAAATTAGTTCTGCAGTATGAAGCAGAATATATAATTTTGCCTGGTATGCACCTCATTTAGTATCAACTGTAGAGGAGAAATGCAATCATTTCTTGTTTAAGTTAAAAGATTCAATTAGAGCCATTAGTGCAACTTAAGATTGATGATTATTCAGTTTTATTTTAAAGGATAAGGTGAGTAGAGATTGGCTTCCAAATCACTCTGAAACATGAGGAGATGAACAAGTGAAAGTACTCAAAAGAGATGACATCGACAATTCACTCTAGAGGGCATAATGGAAAGAAAAAAAAATCATATGCTAGTGGAGTTAGGTTAGCAGCAGTATTATGGTGTCCCATGTTAAGTGTGTGTAGTCCACTTTGGTGAATTCTTACTTGGCTCTAAGGTGTGTTATTTATTTCGAAAGTCTGGATATTAGATGAAAAATTGTTCCAATTGTGCTTAGAGATTTATCAAATGCCAACTCTTGAAGGAATTTTTCTTGGAAGAGTTTTCAAGATGTATCTCATATTAGAAGTGATTAGTAGAAGGTGGCATAGTCTGGTGCAGTGACTCGTAAGGATCAACGAAGGCAAAACATTTGACCAAGAGTCCATGATTTAACTTGACATGAGCTTGAGCAACCTATATATGTTAACGCTGATGCTGATAATAGTTGATGGGTGTTATGTTATCTTACGCCTTTGAGTGTCAGGGTTTTCATGTGTTGAATGTTGTTTTATTTATGTTATCTTGTTTTAAACGATGGATGTTGTTTTAGTTTTGATGCTATATCAAATGGTAGATGTTGTTTAAATCATGTTAGCAGATGTTTGTAATTATTAAGTTACATTCATAATTTCTATTATTTCCAATGTTAAGAATATAGCAAAAAGATTTATGCAATTTTATATGGTTTGGGTTGGAAAATTCACACTTAAGATTTATTATGAAGTGGCTTATAAATGCATGGAGATTTTTAGTACAAATTTTTTTTTAGTGGGGAAGATTATAACGCCTCATTATTAAGATGGGATGTACCACCCTATATGAAGCTGAATGGCATCATCTTCCTGTACAAAATATGAGCAAAAGTGAAGGGGAGACGGAGTGAATTCGTTTGGTTTCATTTCATATGGAACAAAACAGGAAGATGAACATGGACTTACATGTTGTCTGAACTTGATCAAGTTATACATACAAATTTAGTTAACAAGTTTTCTTTTATTATTTGAATGAAGCGTGTTTTGTTTTTTAATTTAAAATTCATTATTTGTCTGTGTATTAAAGGTTATTGTAAATTTAGAATAAAAATAATAATGATAATAATAATAATACTAATATTAATAAGGGAAAGTTACATGCATACCACGAAATTATTTACAATATCCATATCTAACATCTAAATTTTGCTTTTTACCCGCTTATCACCCATCACAGCTCCCAAAATTGTTTTGACGTCATAATTCCATCCCTTTGTCTTTGTCGTCAACGTCAAACTCCTCAAAGGAAACGGACCTCCGGCCCCACAAAGCCATCAAACGGTTTGGGTGAGCTCACTGAAGTCGGCAACATCGATTGCCAGGTGCAGCCGGAGAGAAGGGTTCCCTTTGAATGCCTTTTGTGTTGTCCTCTAGTATCTAGAATCAAAGTCCATGAACATCGGTTGCCACCACAAAGCGTGACAAAAGTGATTCAAAGTTGTAATAGCGGTGGCGAGATTGGAAGCGTTTTCTACTGAGAAACTATGGCCTGCATCAGCATCACCCACTGCACTGCTTCTATAAACTATTTGATATTAATAAACTAACTTAACTTTGTCTAGGAAAATAGGAGTAGAAAGATTCTAATGGATCAAATGTTCATACAAGTGAATTAAGTAGTAATTAGGTATTAATGAGGAATGGATACAATTTAAGTATTCAAATTAATTCAAATATCAAATTCTGCATATAATTTAAATTTGATTATGATGTTACTTTTTTAAGGTTTCATTGAAGTCATAATAATAATTGAAAGTAGTGACCTTATCTGGAATTCAAGACTTAAAGTGGGTAATTATATTTTTGAATTAGGGTGCTATTTCTTATTTCTGAATCTATTTATGATTCCAATTTTTGTCACTTATGTTCTTTACCGATTCATTTTGTACCACAATTAATTTGCATATTAATAAGAATGAAATATGTATGTCTAATTTACTGCATGTTTAGTTGCACTGTAGTTTCTCCTAGGAAGATATTTGATTGCACATTGCCACACAATCATAGCTCTCAAAGGAAAACTTTTGATCAAACACTATAAGAATCTCATGTTCTTTTTCCTTTTTTTGCTCGTGATAGATCTCATGTCAATGCCTAATGTCATTCTTACTATTTTATTTTAGCAATGCAAATGCAATATTTCAAGCAAGAAATTGGATGATTGCAGCCTGAATTTTTAGGTGTGTATAAAAAGATGTAGTTTATAAACATATATATCTCATGAGAAATAATCCATGTTATGAAGAATGTAATGAAAATAATATATATATGAATACTTGTATGTTCATGTTAGTGGGAGAAGTTCACCTCTTTATGGTACCTGCTGGGGACACATGTACACATGCGTACAGATGCTTACTTGTCACTTTAGACAATAGGGGAATCAAAACCACTCCTATTGAGCTTATGGGGGATGCATAGGTCAAGGTTGAGTAAGTGTTTTTGAATACAACAAGCTAATGATATTGTTATAGAATATTCTCTAAGCAATTTTTAATATTTATTGATTGAAGGAAGGATTCTCCCAATTTTAATTGTTTTTTTCTCCAAATCTGGTTGAATGGTGGATTTAATTTAGAGACAACACCCTAAAATTACAACAATTTGCAGTTAAAATATTGAGACTTATATGTTCATCATCAGGCTGTGAGCAAAATTGAAGTATATACACTCAAATTTATACAGAAAGGAGAAACCATTTGAGTACCGTTGGTTTATTTTGCAAATAAAGAGACGAATAAAAAATGGAAGAAAAATGCTTTAAGAGATGATGCAGTTCCCCTCACTTTGTAATGTCATGCGGTCATATAATCAATAGTTTGTGGATGAAGATAACAATGCAACACGATTCTACTGGCAAAAGGATTACTTAATGTTAATTCTTTTGATTGGGATGGTAGCAAGATCAACAGGTTCAACACAAATCAATAAAAAATAAATAGAAAATGTGTCTATAAAAGTTTATGTAATTTAAAATCTAACCATCTCATAGTTCTTGTTATTGATTAGTAAAGAGGATGATGACTGAGATTGAATATGAATGATTAAGAGAATATGGATATAATTATGGACGAGGTAGGTGAGAAATTATATCTTTTTGCTGATGATTATATTGAAAATCCATTGAATAATGAAGATTTTTGAATGTTGATGGCATGCTATAATCTTATTTAATGTCATGCCCGACTTGGAAGCTTGAAAATTCCAAAACGGGAACAAATAGTCGAATTTTAATGTCATATCATTCTAACACTCACAATAATCCATAATAAAGAATAATCCTAAAAAATAAAGTTCCACTAAATAGCATAATATGTGAAACTACATCCAAACAAAGCATATACGAGCATCCAGAGAAAAATAGTGCTAAGAAAGAAAAGAAATTAAACATAAAATATTACTAGATACTTTTTCTCGTTTGATTCGCTTCTTCTATCAATATATTCTCTTATGTCAGTTAGTTTAATTAAATAGAGCTTTTCCTGGAAGAAATATTTCAACAATGTAAGTTTAAAAATAACTCAGCAAATATTTTCAGTTCTACTATGTACTAAACTCTATGCATATACTATACATTTATGAAGTCCAAATGGTAAAACAATTAAAATTTTTTTTATAAGAACTTTTAAATAATGATCATTTTTTATATATATTTTATACTTTAATTATATTTTCATTGAAGAAGTCATCTTAGAAGCTCCGGTTAAACCTTGTATCAAGTAAGGCACAGCCATTTCCTTTTCCATTTCAACTTTCAAACTATGTCAATTTTCACTTTCATGTATGAGCACAATTGTGTACCCAACTAGTACTATAAAGCGAAACTCTTAATTGACTTGAATTTTTTTCTTTTGATTTTTATTTGTTTTCTTTGAATTAATTTGTTTATACATCAATTTTTTTCAGTGAATGTAATGCATGAACAATGAAAAAAAAAATGTGGCACTGTATATGATTGTATTGAATTTTTACATTTAATAAGATTACCAGTCTCTGTAAAGATTTAAATAATTCAATTATGATTCTTTTAAAATTTAACAGTGCCTTTATACATACAAGAACTATGACTAGTATGAGCAAAGTTATAATTACATCTTAACTTTTGAATAGTGATTTTGTTGATTAATTTATTTCTCCCATTTTCTCTAGCTCGATGCCTAATCATGTAAATTATTTGTTTAATCATAATGTTTTCAAGATGGTATTTGATTACATTCCTAAATGATAGAAAATAGTTAATTTGTTAAATTTCACATTTAATCTCTAAGTTAATTATATAAAAAAATTTTTTGTTTATATTCAATCTCATTAAAGTTTAGTAATTTTTAGTAAATTGCATATCTCACGCACCTTGTTCGTTAGGTAATCCTTTGGTACCTCCTTTGACCTCTCCTTCGATCACTTCTATCACTGTTATTTTACTCCAATCAATGTTCTAGAATAAATATTTACTCAAGTTTAGATATTTATACAGAATAGAAGAATTACTAAAAAAATTTTCCTTAATTAGTCATTTTATATTTCTTTATCTAAGAAATTTTCATTCACATCATATATTTTGAAATCAACCAATTTCTGACCTTATTGATTAAAATTCAACACTAACAATCACAAAATTTAAAACAAAATTGGCATATTTATTAAATTAAATAAATAAACTCTAAACACACCTTATAGGTTTAAGCTTTGATCGCCTCTTCTCGCAGATGCTCGCGTGATTCTTAACTTCACATTCCTTGCATGTGACTACGTCTTCTACACACAAGTACAACACACATTTCACCTCGACTGCATTTGCATTAACACATTGATGCCTCTTGACTTCCTCATTTCAAGGAAGCAAACTTACAATAGGCGGTGATCTCTCATCTTTCGCCTACTTGCATGAGGCGTTGTCTCTCGTTCCTGTCTCCAACACCAACTGCTCCCTCTAGTAAATTTTGATCATCTGGCTTCATTTCCCTTGTACTCGCCGATCTCACTCACCATTTTCTTGTCTCGCTCATGCTCGTTCAAGGTTATTCTCATTTGAGCAATTTCTTTTGTTCGAAACAATTCTCCGTCTCTTCATTAATGTTGATCCAGTGGAATCTCGTGCACATTTAATTATGTAATTATTATTATTATTATTATTTTCTTGTTGTTACACTTAAGCATGAGATCATATGAGGGGGAGAGAGACCTTTGTTGAACTTATTTTGTTGTTGTGCTGTTATGTTTTAGCATTTTACTTTGATATTATAGCTTATGTTGATTGTTTTATGCATGTATAACCTTTCTTACTTTATAATTCGATGCCTAGATGTTAACACTTTTCTTATTACTTTGTGTAATTTATTATTTCTTACTTTGTTAGGATTTTTTCATGTTATTTTTTATTTTGTTAATATATTAAAATGTTAACATGTTGCTTTTTTACTTTAATATGTTGCTTCTGACTTTATGATTTGATGCTTAGATGCAAACAGCTCATGTATGGACAAAAATAACCACAATACCCAATTACATAATTTTAACTTTGTATATATATAAAAAAAGCGCACGGTTGATCTCTATTTTATCTTTTGCAAATTTGATACATAAATGTTTGGAAATTTTAATCTTAGTATTTGGAGGAGTTTACTACTTGTTTAAAGTTTTCTTCAATGTTTTTAAGAGGTTCACATATGAAATGCATGTTTAACCATTTTTTTTATAGAAATCATTGGACTTCCTTCTTTATATTGAAATATAGCATGGTTTGCTTCATTTTAAGGTTGACTGGAATGATATTTTGTTTGATTTTATGCCTTAATATTCTTTCTGCATTGTAAGATTATGCATTTATTTTATGTTTCTACATTAAAATCATCAATTGGTTCTACAATATAGCATACCAACGTCATTGTAATAACCAGTAGTGGTTTCAGAATTGGCCCTGCCAAGATTAGTTATAATGGGTACTACCAAACCCGTAGCTACTCCTTTGTTTTTCTTTTGGCGGATTTTGTTGTTCATCAAGCTTTTGTCATGTTTTATTTTGATGATTAAGGATTTCACAATTTGGTGTTCTTAATGTTGTTCTATGCATTTCCTTATTTCCATCTATGGATATGTTACTTATAGAAGCTTTTCTTCAGGAACTTGCAAGCTTAATCAACCTTTCAACCTTCTCCAGTTTCAGTCTGTATGAATGCAAAAATGTTGTGACTGACTCAAATTCAATAGACTATTTTAATGGTATTATCTCAGAACTGCTACTTCTGCGTATCTCCAACCCTCATCACTAAATTGATTCTACTTGATTTTGCTGTTTTATTGTCTAAATTATGTTTTTTTTCTATCAACTGCTCTTACCAAGGTTTGCCATGATACACAGAGGAATTTATAAGGTTAGATGACAACAAATATGTTGGCGATTTATTGGCAGAAAAAAATTCAGCAAAAGAGCACAGTAAAGGAGAAATTTTGTCTTTTAAACTTGTATTTAAACGAAGGATATTCAAGGATTCAGATAAGGATGTCTCCGATCCAAAATTTTTGCATTTGTCATACATTCAAGTATGTTGCTTCGGTTCTCTGTAATGTCTCCGTCTATATATGTTTTTCAAATATCTCATTTTATTGTTTCAATTTTCTGATATTATGTTGTTTTCTTTTAAATATTTCTGCAGGTACAACATGACTATTTGTTGGGAAATTATCCATCTAAGAGGAATTATGCTGCTCAGCTAACTGCTTTGCAGATTTTAGCTGAGATTGGGTTTGAGTACAATCCCGAGTCATGCTTGTGAGTGGCCACTTACATTTTCTATTTGATAGTAGACATGGAGCGTTTCAACTTTTCTGGTTTTTTATTTTTTTCAACAATGCAATTTCTTTCTCTAAAGCATTGATTATTTGAAGATTGTGGACATCTCTGCTGGAAAGGTTTTTACCAAGACAAATTGCAATGAGAAGGGCGAAGAGGAAATGGGAGCTTGATGTTCTCTCCCAATATAATTTGCTGGTAAGAGCAAAGAAGGCTTGACTATTTAAGTTAATTCCATGTATACTGATAACAGAAATTTAATGAGTCTATTGTTTTCATTTATTTGGTTGATTTTATTTTTTTATTAACATTTTTTTAGTTATTATTCACAAAACTTCATTACATTTTAAGAAAAAAAATAATGCATGTTGGAATTGTCTTCGACTCAACTTTTGGGTCCATATCAAATTTCTTATGGTTATCAATTCATCATTATTATCATTGTCCCTTCCCTAACTATTTGAAATTGATTTATTGAATCATCTTCCTCTATTTCTTCTTTTGAGTGCTATCTTAGGTTTGTACTTGTTAGGATAGTAAGAAATACCCGTCCATTCATGCTAAGTTTGACACAAATCTTTATTGTTGAGGTAATTTAGAAGGATAGAACAGCACAAAATTTAAATTTGTTTGGATGACCAAGCAAATTTAGAATAACTTCATAAACCCCTTAATGCTCTTGTTTTCATTGGACATTTGTTGGCTGTTTCAGCTGTGTCCCTTCAAAAAATAGCTATTCTTCTTAGAAATATCTTTCCAATTCGCTCATCATCATTTCAGTCCATCCATATTCAGATTGTGGTTTGTGACACAAGAGAATAACCAACTTATTATTTGTATTGCTTGGATTACGTAAAATGAATACTATTAAAATTGTTGATAGAACTTTGCTTTTCAACATTTTATTATTCTTTGGGCTTGCTGCCTGTAGAAGTCCATAAAATGAATACTTAGCTTTAGGATTCCATGAGTTCTTACCCTAGCTTGCTAATATAAGAAGATAAGATGAATCCTATTGCATTCACATTGATGACCATAACCACTCTAATATTCTCATCGAAGCATTTAACAAATATATGTTAGCCAAAAAAAGAGCCTAAAACAGGTGAACAAGTGCTCAAAAATGCTCCAAAACAGCCAAGAAATCAGCCCTAAACAAGTGCCCAAAAATGCTCCAAAACAGCCAAGAGATCAGCCCAAGATAATATGTAAACTAGCAAGAAAATCAGGCAATCCAGCCCAACAATTGGGATGCCGAGTAAATTAGCACGGGGGAGAACATATTTTAGAATTGCATGCTGCATATGTGAATATATAAGAGCTGAGAAAAATTGGCAAAAAATAGTGACAAAATTACCCATCGGTCACAAAATTTTCCCCTTTTTAGAAGCATTAATATTGCAAGCAATCAAGACAATATATTGTGGGCTTGTGCCAACACTACATTTATCCCTCCGATTGAACCAAAGTTTTCTATTCTAGATGACAGAAAGTGAGGGAAATAAATCTTCTCTATGGCTTGAGCAAATTAGAACAAATAGCGCTTGAATCTTCCTTCATAAATTGCATATACATGTATTCAAACCAAAGAACAACTATTTAGAATACCAATATCCAATGTTCTCACTTATTGCTATGATGTTCCCGTTTTAATTTAAACCATGAGGCAATAGCAACTCTATCATAATTCCAAAAAGAGAACTTAAACGGCAAATGAGCAAATACATGGGAATATTTTATGTCTAGCATGTAAATGTACGGAGATTGTATAACAAGTGTATGGCTATCTCCCCATCCGAATGGTGAAATAAAGTAACATATGCATTCATCCATATTATCCAATAAAAGCGCCTTCGATAACAAAACTTCAAATGGAGATAAAGAGCATTGAGTGAGAGTGGTATCACCTCATTATTGAGCCCAAGTAAATTTATGGTTCATTTATTTCCTTTTAGTATACAACATTGTAAATCTCCATGTTTTTTTTTATGAAGAATTAAGTGATAATCTCCACAAGAAAAGGAAACTGTACCTCTTGAATTTCCATAAGCATCCCAAATGATCAAAGCCCTTTTCTTTTATTTGACTAAACATGAAGAACTTCCAATTTCTATAACTCTCCCATACACAAGCATAGTGATAACCAGGTAAGGAAGATGATGTTTACTTGCTTGATGGGAAATATATAAGGATTGAATGATAAGTATGATTAGTCTCTTCGTTAAAATCCTCAACAATGCATCAAATTTGAAACCATGTGACTTGAGTTAGCTTCACAAAGATTAGTCCACAAAAAAAACTGCTAAACAAAGACATCAAACCCAAAGGTATTGCGAAGGGATCAACTTCAACCCCTCAATCGAACCAGTAAACCATCCAAACTATGGTTAACTGAGGCAAAAGAAACCCTACGTGCTCACATAAGGTTCACATAAACACACAAACCTGGATCCCATGCTCAGATTTTATCTTATTTGCAAAAGAAAGCAAAGAAAAGAAAAGGAACACCACAAATAGTTTAACGATTGAGCCCACAAGATATGCACATATCGACCAAACCAATTCATCGTAGAGATGAAAACCAGAATCCAAATCGGCCTCAATTAAATCATGGGGAAATGAGCTTAGCTTTTTCTGATTAAAGACATATATCAAGATGAGCACATTTCACAAATATACTAGCTAAAAAAGAAGGATCCATTCTTAACCCATATTAATTAGACACATGCTAGAAAACATGAATCCCTTGTTATTAAATCAAGCACAACAAGTATAGAAGAACAAAAACCATTTGTTAAAAGAGTACTCCATGGATCAACCGAAGGGGAAGAAAAACCTTTAAAAAAAAAAAAAATCCATGCAAGTCAATAATATATGGCGTCCTAAACAAAACCAATGAAATATCAGTACAAATATTTATTCCCTTTCCCTTTTTCTCTTTCTTTTTTTTTTCTTTTTTCTTTAGCACAAAACTATCATGCTCTTTAGTTTTTTATACAAACCATCAGAATCAGAGGTTTCGAAGCCAAGCAAAGAACCAAACAAACCAACCAAAGTTTTGAATGCTTAAGGAAGGAAACAAGATTACAGGTCTGTTTGGGGCAGCTGCAGCTTCTCAGTTTTTCAGTTGCAGCTGCGCTGCCCCAATAAGCTGCTGCGGGGAAGTTGGCTGTCTGTTTAGTACAGCTGCGTGAAATCAGCTATTGGACAGTTGTTTTTGGAAAAAATGACTTTGCTGCCCTTATTTGGTAAAACTGTTTAAGAGAACACTGTAACAACCACATTTTTGAAACTTCACAGGCACAAATTCATTTCTAAACATAACAGAAAGTTCAAATACACCACTCACTTAACAGTAAAACCCAAAAGTGCAAAAAATTTTTGTTTAAAAAAATTACACATATGCAACACATTCTTATGTATCTAACATAAGAATGTTCAGCTAAAAGCGATGTGCGATCAAGAATTATATTGGGGATAATTTAAGCATGTACACCATAAATTCTATCTTATGTATAATGCGAAAAATTAGTGGAAGAAATGATAGTTTGAGGTAATGCTATTGATACAGCGGAATGTTACACCAAATCCTTGAAAAACTTATTGATTACACATATGGTATGCGTTGACGAAAACCTGTGCAAGCTCATTTACTTCAAAGGATGATTTAAATACATACAAGTCATTTGTTATGTATTTACAAGTGGGATTAAAGGCAAACAACACCATCAAAACAACATCATCAAAACCTTGGCTCTGTTTCACTAACAAAACCAATTAAACATCTCTAAGACAAACAGAGGTAGCCAACCGTGCCAACCATCACCATCTTAAGCAATATCCAGTAAAAATAGAAACACATATTTCAATACAAAATATGTTTTTATTTCATTTTAAACATACAAGAAAAAAAAAACAAAAAGTGATCCCGAACTGCCAAGGACAAATATTGAATAGTTTGCTAGAGGGAGCACAAGGCAATCATCTAAACGAGTTAGATAACATATCTTGTGGGAATGGCAACAATGGTCACCTAAAGATTGCCATAGATCACCATGCACGAATCCCAAGTGGCAATGGCAGCAATGGTCACCTAAAGAAAATCTTGTGACAATCGCCCAGGGATCATTCACATGTTCTAAAACAAAAACTAAGAAATTGAAAAGGGGAAAGGAATTGAGAAATCTGAAGCTCAAATTCGCCTTTATGCCAAAAAAAGATTAAGCATTCACATGTTCTCAAACATTGACGCATGAAAGCATTGGTTTCCAACAAAAGCATACACCATCACAACTGCTACATCGCCCTTGGAAGAGAACAAGATCGATGAAGCACCTTTGATAGGAACAAAGAGGGCCTTCCAGACCTTAAGCATCATCCCCATGCTTGATCATTCAGCACCACTTTAAAGAGTCTAGGGACTAACTTAACATTCAAAAATACTAGCATTCGAAGCACCCAAGCGACGATGGAAGAACATAGTTAGGGGTCTATTCGAAATTGGAGAACTATCTTACTGAATCCTTGCTCTCTGATTTCTCAAAGAACTCCAACAAAAACAGACTCCCAGGAAGGAGCGGCCACTCGAGCGACGATGGAGGAGCAACAGCGTCGCTGGGGGAAGAATGGTGGAAGGAGCGGTGGGAGGCTTCACGACGAGCAACGAAGGGGCTTCGTTCGATCGATGCTCGGCAAAACTTCTCCGCGCGGTTTCAGGTAGGGTGCGGCTTCGAGCGGGGCAACAAAGTAATAACAATCGCGAACGCAGGGCCGCAAGGTCGATCCCGCAGCCTGCGTTCCACCCACTTTGGCGGCTGCTCGCCGCAACGATCAGCGAAAGCAAAAAAAAAAAAAAAATGACGCGCGTCGCGATTTGGGGTCGTGCCGCTCGAAAAAAGCGGCCCTAAACGAACCCTACCTCTTGATGCAAACCCAAGGCAACCTCACGAACAGCTCCATGAAAATCCAGCAGCACCTCCCCCTCTTGCCAGAATTTCAACAACCTCAAAACTTCCTCCCCCAAAGGGGTTCTATGGTTAAGAAGGGGGAGATGCCTTACCTCGACTCACTGGAAAGATGAGACGAACACGACAAGGACGGGGAAGTGGCGACAGACGATGCAGAGGGAAGTGGCGAGCAAAAAGAGCAGAGGAAGTGGCGACAAGGTAGTGAGGCACGAAAGGGGGGACCTCAGGTCTAAGAGGGAGTCAGCTAGGGTTTGCGTGAGAGAGCGGGTCGGCCGAATGGGGGTTGCGTGCGTGAGTTTAGGTTTAGCAGGGTTCGCGTGCAACCAAAGAGGAGGAGAGGGGAATTCGGCTGATGGAATTGGGGGGTTCGGACAAACTGATCGTGGAGAGAAGGGAATCGAGCCCGAGTAGTGTTCTTGAATTAGGGATTTAGGGAAAAGGAAATTCTTTTTTTTTAATCTTTAAAATTCCAAAATTCGTGCTCTATTCGCTTGTGCACGAAGCCATTTTAAAATGAGTGTCCCTTTGGGTAAAATCAACGTTCCGGACGCGCCAACGCAGTTTGTTTTGTCATTCGAGGTTGTTCGGACAACTTTCATCGGAGATTGTGTCTAAAATGTGGGAAATTTAGTTTTCGAATTTTAGTGCGTGGTCGATTATTTTGAAAATTGTTTTTACTTTTGATTAACTATGAAACAAATAAAGATGTGAGTGATGTGAATTGTGATATTTGTGTCACGAGACGAAAGCTCCCAAGTTTAAAGGGTTCTCTTAGGGCATTCCCAATCCTTATAGGAACACTTTTTGGGTTTTATCATATTGGTTTCAACCATCCAAATGCTGGCGGTCCAAAATCACTCATGTGAGCCCCCCCACCAGAAGAGCTAAGAAGCGGGTAGAAGTTCTAAGAGGGGTCGGTCCCAATACTAATCGATAGAAATGCCCTATGGCAAGATCCTAGGCTCCTAAGGAGGAATTAGTTAGACCTCATAAAAAATGAGGTCTACACCACATCAAACATATTGCATTTGATGATAACGATTGTGTTTTCGACAACCATACATAGATTATAAGTTGCTTATTACTTTCCTATTAATCGCCAGTGTTTCCGGTAAAATAATAAAAAAAAAGGAGAGGAAAATAAATAAATAAAATTAATAATTAATTAAATTCTTATTATTCTTGCCGAGCACACAAACAAAAATTTTGATAATTGTTTCTCCACTTTTTCTTGGTTTCTAAGAGGCGCAACCGCCACTTCTTCACCTCTCTGTTTTCTTTCTCTATTCCACCTTGAAGCTCCTCTGACGCCCACTGATCGCTCTTGATCATCTCCCCCCTTCTTCCCTTTTCGTTTCTGCTCACTTAGAAACGACACCATGAAGCCCTCATCAGTTCCCCATTCTCCTTGTCTATCCAAACCATTGGAATACCTTCCCCTCGACATGATAGAGAAGCTGTCGCTTATTCCTTTGCCATTCGAATCGCAGGAGCGTCAAAATTTCTTGTCGCTCATAAGCCACAGGTTTCCATTTCGTTCATACTAACGCCTGCACTGGTTCTCTTGCAATGCCAATCCACAGCAGAAAATTTCCTACTACCTTCACTGCTTATGCGAGGCCTAACTGCACGCAAGCCCGAGATCCTTCCTTCTTAGTTTCGTGAGCCCAATCCAACAGAAGCCGAAATCCTTCTGCCTAGCGTTGAACCGAAGCCGTCGACACTCCCTCCATCCCAAGAATCCCACGAAACCTCAGGCTTCCTCCCCTATCACTTGTTTCGATTAAATCAAAGGCGCATAATTTGTACCCAATATCGTGCGAGCTTTCACTGCATTGCCTTCATTGTTCTGCGCTCGATCCTTCTAGTCCTGAAATCCTTCAACCCTAGTAATTGAAGTCAATGCCTTACCCTTCTATTGTTTCTCTATAGCCCATCCTTAGCCGCACGACAGGTTCGCGTCGTTCGAAGACCTCTAAAAATGCTTATACTGTCTGCCCTTTATCAACTCCAAGCCCATCCTTCTCTACTTTTTACTGTTCATAATTTATATATTGTATAGTAAAAAGGAAGAAAAGAAAAAAAAATCTGTGTTGTATTTTTATTTGTTGATTTCGTTGTCGTCATTGTAGATTGCTACCATCAATATCATTGGTTCGCTCGAAAAGGTATAAAAATGGGGTAATAGGGCAAATGTTTTTTTAAAATGTCAATTCAAGCAGGCTTGAGTACGAATCCTTGGTAATTAAGTATCATTCAGGGAAATTGTGAACACGTTTCGAAAATTTTTATAAAATTAGAGGATTTAAATACTCATCATGTGAAATGCGACTTCTTGTCATTGAAAATTAAGTATCGTTCATGTAAAGTGAAGTATCGCTTGGGTGAAGTATCGCTTGGGGAAATATTTGCTTGTGATTTGACTCTAGGTACATCGAAATCCTTTAGCGTCTTATATGACTATATGTTAAATGCATATTATTGCTTATCGGCCGAAGTGTCTTATGACACTGACCAACAAGCTTTTTAAGACAGTTGGGAATGTTGCCATTCTCCCACCCTTAAGACTTAGATGATTAATTTCATGGTTATCTCTTAAGTCAAATGCAATATCTTGAAATTTGAACACCACCTTTAATACTTAGATGTTTACACTTGAGAAACTCTTGAGTATACATGCTTTATTTAAAATCTTTTGAAAATCAATATATAGGCATGTTAATTGTGCATATTTTCAAAATCTTGTATTTTGTCTCTTGATGTAAATTCCATATCAGATTCATGATTTAAAAATGTTCTAGTCTTTAACGCTTATAAAACTCTTTAAGATTTCAAATATATGAAATTTAAAGCCCACATAGGCTGCAGCTAATGTTTTAAATGTTTTAACGAATAATTTGGGAATATTGCGCAAATCAAAGCTAAACTTGCGCTAATATAATTCATCTTTTGAAAATCAATCCACTTGGCTATCTTGTCTATAGGATAGGGTTGCAAGTCCCACATAACTAGTGCAATCATTCTCTTTATAAGGACTGGAGTTAATGCGTTTAATGAGTTTCAACATTGTCCAAATCAAAAACATAAGAATTTGCAAGTTCAGATTATCTAGTTCGATTCTCCTTATAAAGATAAGAGTCGACCAGACTAACATTCTAGAGATATCAAAACTAATAAATTTCAATTAGATTTCAAACTCAAATGTTTTCAAATATCCATACCCTTTGATTGCCGCGTTGACCGAAAATCTCAATCGAATGAGTCACCTTTTAAATTAAGATTGTTCAAATTTAATTTTTCAAACAAATTAAACACTCAAGTAAAGATAATCATATAAAGCTTAAAGTAAATCTCATCCACCCTCACGATAGTTTTTCGAGGTTGTCGAATTTTTTATCAGCTTCAGCTTACAAAGAGTGAATGTCAAAAGTATCAATATATTCACAATTAATGCAATTTCATGCTAGTAAAGAAGTTGTTCCAATTCATTGTCCATGTGGTTTTGATGCCAAATGACACTATAAAATAATTGTTACAACCCGAGCACTCTGACTGGGTGGTTACTGTCAAATGAAACCATTCTATACAGTCACAATCGTAGCCCATATGTCCTTAAACTACTTTTTACCTTTTGAGTTGTGAATAATAAGGGTACACTTGATTGGCACAAGCATTTTTGTTTGCTAAGGTCGACCTAAATTTGCCCCTTTAGACAAACATCTACAGGGGTCCCTTGGATGATGCAATCTATAATTGCCGACAAAGATTTAGTCAAATTTGGTCAACCACCTCCTTTGACTAAGTTGATCATGGACCACTATGTCCTAGGATGACGAACCATGTGATCTTGATCAGGTTCTTCATCATTTCTACCACGATCTACTTTAAGTATCAATGTGATAAATTTTATAATTGAAAATTTATTTTGATGCTACTATATGCTATTATTGAGTGTTAAATGATTGGTCTTAAATGAAAGTGTTGTCTTGTTATTAGTAGGGGTACTTAACTCTAGGGGCTTGCGCCTATAAAAAACCTCTAATCCTTTATCAGAAAGTCCTTAGAAAATTGAGAACAAAATCTCTTCGTAGTGTCTTATCACTATTTTATTTGCATTAGCTTTCTGAACAAAATATCAACAACAAATAATAGATATCGGGAGCGTCGAAATTCTCAAAGCCTACAACCAACTTTGCACACAAATGCATATAAAAGGTGTTGTATATGATGACAATGATAGTGTCATATGGCAATGTCATTTGTGCACTTTTTATACCCATCTTAACATCTCAATAATTCTATTGGATGCATTGTAACACCATTATTATAATCGATTAGCATCGGTAAAACAATTGAATAGGGAGATGAAAGGGAGTAGGTGAATTCAAAGTTAGTTGGAGCAGAGGGGGTTATTTCACTATAATGAGAGGAGACGAGAGAAAATGGGAGAGAGAAATAAAGAGAAAGTTGATTGTAATTTAAAAGATTACCTATACCCATGATCTCGAGTGCAGTCGAAGCTGCAATTGTTGCTTATGCAAGGATTTTATATCCATTGTGAGCAAGGATGCCATACCAAGCAAGATTGAGCTATAAAGTAGGAGATGGATCAGAATAGGTGCATTCGAGCAACTAGGAAGATGAACGAACAAGCAACAATGAGCTACAAATAAACTTGTACTGCTGAGTGAAGAGCGATTGCTTGAGTTGAGCAATCTTGGCGAATGAGCAGGTAGCGGTGATTAAAACAGGTGCGTGATTTGAGCTAAAGACGGTGAACGATAAGTAGAAAGTGTAAAGGACAAGTGGGCATGTTTGGACTAGTTAGAGTAGATGAACATATTACGAGCTCGTACTAATGAAGAAGTGCTGATGAGTGACATTAATTTTAGTTTGAATAATTTAAAGTTTAATCATGGTTTAGAAAACGAGTTATAGAATGAAAAATATTTATAGAAAACATAGTCAATCTAGAGTAAGGAAAATTTATTTTTCTATATTCAATTTTTTTTTTATTAGTGGACCTTTCATTTTAATTGGGTGATCATTAGTTAAAATGATAATTAATTTTCACAGTTTGACTCTCGATTTTCACATTGATAATTCTAAGCCCCTGGTGAGTTCGTGGCATTCATCACCTATAAAAATAACTAGTGCACAACTCCACCATTTGAAGATTGCTTGATTCTTGTTTTTTCTTTTTTGGTGGTCGTCTGACTGTTGCTGTAGTTGTATTGGAATCGCCATGTATGGAAATAATGATAGCATTGATTGCATACATCTAATGATAAGATGATTAAAGACAACAAAAGGAGAGTCACTGTTGCACCAAAACTACTTAGAGCCACAACTATTTGTAATATCTACTTTATCCCTCTTTTGTATGCGGGAACATTCACATGCAGAGGAGACAACTGCTCTCTCTTTTGATCTTTTCAGGCCATTCCATATTAATTCTATCTAATTGCTTAATTGGTGCATCTTCTAAATGTTCATTGTATTTGCGAAACTATTACTCTATATTTTTTCTATATTTTCAACAGATGCTAATTACACTGTTTCTAATTTAATAATTTATTACTCTCTTTTCATAAATTTTATTGCACATCACACACTATTCGCTGTATTTATTTATTTAGTTTGTATATAATCAACTTATCTTCCAATTCTTTTTACTCTCTTAACAAGTAATTCCAAATGTTATATATGATTTTATTTGTCTTGTAAAATCGAGTTTAAGTTGCTATAGTATTTTCTTTCTGTAAATGTTCTCCACTTTAATTTTAGAAGTTATTTCCTAATCTATATTCTATTCTTTCGTCTATCTTAGTTCTAGGATAATAGGTATGACTTGAACTTCAAACAATATTGGCTTGTAATACTAATTTTCTTCAATAAAATTGTATTTCATTTTTAACAGTTTATACTCTATCCATGCCAAATTATAGCAATGCAGTAATTTCTACAAGTTAGTAATATCTATGAATTGTGCTCACTGTTTTTTGCATTTGTTCTAAGGTGGATGGTTTCCTTATATTGCTTAGAATCCTTGCTTGGCTTTGAGACATTGTCTTAAGATTCCTAGAAGGTATTTTAGGTTCGAATCTAACCGGAAGATGTTGTGAAATGACAAAAAGGAGAGAAACTGTGAAGTCAGTCAAGATTAGAAGGGGAAAACTAATGATGGCTGTTGTCCTTGATGAAAAACTGCAAGATGGGATGCGGCTAATGGCAAGGGCAGCGATGTACACAAGATGGATGGTTCGACTAGCCACCTCATCTCCCTTCAAGTTACAAACTCACCATTTGAAAAAAAAAGGGGCTACATCACTCCCAATAGGACAAAATAGACAATTATCTCCAAATAACATTAACCAAAATAAAAATGTCTCAACCAGTTTTTGAACAACATACTAATACTAAGACATAAATTATACTTTGATTATAAATCAAAATATATATAATAAATAGAGTCCACAAGGACTTGTTTTACTCAGTAAGCTGGAGATTTCCACCAACAGGCTCTCACAGGACTGAATATTCCATCCCAGTTCCCTCCCACGTGGAGAGGCACTCCACTCTCTTCTTGTATCCCGATCCTGCTTGGGTGGGATACGCTCCACTACCATGCCACGTATTTTTCTTGCATACTAATGCTAATGTTAAGTTTTAGTTTGCCGGGCCTGTTGGAATAAGTAGCTAAGCAAGCTAACTTAGCACGCTGAAGTTAGGCTTTTTGTGGAATGATCAGTATTCATATCGCATACATTCATGCATGAATAATAGGCTTGTAAAGTCTAATTCTATTTGTGTTAATCTTTCTTTATATATTTTCTTTTCTATGCAGGAGGGCTTGTCAAAGGATGATGCTAAAAGGCATTTCCTTGAGATTCTTCAGAAACTTCCTTATGGGAACTCCACATTTTTTTGTATGCGGAAGGTAGATGACCCGACCGGTTCTCTACCTGGTATGATAATTTTGGGTATAAATATGCGTGGGGTTAGTGCCATTTATCTAGTACTTTTATGGTATACGACTTTTCTCATGAAAAGCTTCTAGATATGATAATGCATTGCACTTGTATTGTAGGTTCATTTTTTCCATCCATTTCCAAAAGAGTACTTGCACTCTGTAGAACTTAAAGATGTTGCACAATTTGGTAGCAATAACACTGCAGTTTTCTTTAAGATGAAGGCTTCTGGAGTGCTTCATGTTTTCCAATTTGAAACTTCGCAGGTCTAGCTTTTGGTTGTGGAGTAATTTCCTTAGCTTGGCAAAATGTTTATTTATTCCTTCAAAATTTTGAACTAAACTAAACAACAACTAATAAAACCTTACAGGGGGAAGAAATTTGTTTTATCCTTCAAGCACATATAAAGGATGCTGCTATGGCAGGATACACAAAAACGCAGAATGTTGTTACAAAATCTAGTAATGGTTTTGTGTCTGAAGATGTCAAGTGTCTAAGACTGGATATGTATGAAGAACGTGTGCAAGGGTTATCAAAAGCTGTTGAAGAATCTCGTAAGAAGGCTGATGAGGTGAGAGAATGACATCAACTTTATCTATTCAAATTTGACTGGCATATCTCCTTCATGGTTTTCAAGCTGTAGAGCTCATTATTTCTTTCTTTAATATAGTAAATTGATTTTTGTAGTTCTCTATTTGTTCGACTTCTTTGCCATATTATGGGGATATAACTTGAAAACTACTGTAAAAATTAATGAACAAATTTTGTTTTTATTGAAACAATATGCCCATCCATAACCACCATGCTGATCAAAATTATGTGCTATTTACCGTTCCTTTTTTTCAAGCTTGTGCCTTCAATTGAACCAATTTTGATTCACCGCTACGTTTGTTTATTTTATATTCTCTTTTGCTATCTGCAGTAATCTAATATGCAAGGAGTAATGCTTGCTGATTTAGGTTGTCTTAGGATGAAAGGTTACTTGTTCAAACCTAGAATGTGTATACAAAATAAGCGCACCAAATTGCAAAATTCATGATCACCACCATTAATTTTGGCAAAGTTTAGTCTTTTTAAAAAAAGAATTAAATTTTAGCTGAATAGATCAAATTCCAATCACACATGCAAAACTAATCATGAAATATATTGATGAAAAACGCACAATGATAAACTCATCAAAGAAGATATTGGATCATTGAAGGTAAAAGAATTTTATCATGGAAATTATCACCAAGACTTGCACTACATCGAATACCTGACACTACTTTATTATGCATTAAAGTTTTAAGTAAATGCCTAACATGAATGATGAAAGAAATATGTTGATAATAAAATAAACCTTGCCTTTTTCATTTTTATAAAATAAAATTTTATTATCTTATCAATTATATTTTCATTTTCATTTATTTTTTCTTTCATTTTTTTACTTTTATAAGTCATCTCAGAAGCACTGTCAAAACATTTTTTCAATTTATATCATAAAGGCACAATCATTTTAATTTTTTTCATTCTGTATAATAAAGGTAAAACCCTTTTCATTTTTTCTTAACATATATGGGTATTATAGTATTCCTTGCTAGGGGTGGCTTCCTGATAGACTTAATTAGTTCATTTTTCAATTATTTTCTCTTAATTATAAAAATATCTTTAATGACTATAAATATATGAAGCATTTATAAACTAAAAAAGACTGAATTCAATGCAAATAAAATAGTAATTACTTTGATTTCACTTGATTCTTATCACTTTGAACCTTTAGCTTTTATTTTTATTTAAATCCTGTAATTGTGAATCATAACATTATATCAAATAATCTAATCTTTTTCATATTAATTTTCTATTACATGCTGAATGTCTAAAACCTAAAGGCACTTTAGATCATAAATTGAAACTCTTATTTGACTTTTTCCTACAATATATTATACCCTTTGTAACCTAATGACACATCTCAAATAATTTTCTTATTTATGTCTTCCTTGTTCACTTCTTCCATTGTATAAATCTCCTCAAATTTAAATCTTTAAGTTTTGACATTAATTCTTAAAACAAGATTTAATACTTTTCAATTAAATAGGTAAAATCTCAAATTTAAATTTTAATTAAACTTACCTCACTGTTTTCCTTTCTTTAATGTACTATTGTTGATCCCGATCTTACCCAATAGTTTAGTTTGATTGCACGAGCAATTTTATCACTAATATCAATTCATAAAATTTCATATATAACTTATTAAGATTTAATTAAATTAACAAAATAACTAACAACCACATTCCTTATCAATAGGATGCCTGGTTGAGTCCTAAATTTTCAAATTCCTCATAATGTTCTCATGGAATCCTGTCCACATATCTGCTCCTTTTCTTTTGACTTCTCATTTAAGTTTTTTGGTTTTTCTGCTTTTATTCCTTCTATCAACAACACCGCACCAAACATAATCCCAATTCTTCCAGATGTATTTTCATTGGTTATAGTCTAATAAAAAAGGGTACAAATGCTATTCTCTAACCACTAGAAAAATATTCAACTTCATAGATATCACCTTCTTTGAAAGTCAACCTTATTTTCTTAAATATAAAATTTAGGAGGAAAATTTGAGGGAATATTAGATTTGTGATTTTTTCCATGATACTCAGACCAATATTCCTTTAATTGAACCAATTCATGTCCCTTAACCGACTCCATTTGGCTCTACTTCACCTCAATAAGTTCCATTTAAAGAACCAAACTGTCACAAAAATAGTCTCATTGCCTCTACTGCACCTCAACTTGACCGATTAGGAATTTCATGTCTACCCCAGAAGGTTAAGGACCATTGAGCATGTAGATGACACCATGCTAACTAGGGATTGTCAAGAGCCAGAACCAAGTCCTCATGATAATCGTAATGACATGGATTTCTCAACTCATGATTCTTACACTGATGGTTGATGACTTTAATCAACCATTTCCACATAGAAAAGGTATATGAGGGTACGCTAGTTATTCAATTGAAAGATATGCAGCCTATGAGTAGTTGCTACCATCTTGCAGAGCATTTGTGACAAATCTTGATAGAGAGCATGTTCTCAACTCTATCCAAGTGGTTCTAAAGATTCTAACATGGAAACAAGCAGTTGAGGAAGGAATTTGGGCTCTAGAAAAGAATAGCACATGGACATTTATAGAATTACCTCATAGAAAAAATTCTATTGGCCAGAAGCAGATATTCACTCAAGCATACGAGATTAACTACCAAGAAACATTTTCACATATTGCCAAACTTAATATGGTTCGAGTTTTATTCTCTTGCATTAAATTAAGATGGGCTTGATACCAACTTGATGTCAAAATGCCTTATTGAATGACTATCTTTATGAAGAAATCTACATGACTATTCCTCTGGGCTGGAAAATAGGTTGAATTGTAAGTTAAAAAAGTCCATTTATGGCTTGAAGCATTCTTCTCATACTTAGTTTGATAGGTTTGCTAAAACAGTGGTTAGAAATGGATATCATCAGTGTCATGATGATCATACACAATTTTATAAATCTACTTATAGAAGCAAAATTACTATTCTCATGGTATATGTCGATGATATTACCTTTGCAGATGATGATTCAAAAGAAATTATTATACTAAAAATGATACTTGCAACAAATTTTGAGATCAAGAATCTAAAAAATTTTCGATCCTTTTCGGGAATGGAGGTGGTTCAATTTAAGAAGAAATTGTCATATCCCAAGTGAAGTACACCTTAGACCTATTAAGTGAAATTATCATGCTTCGATGTAAATTTACTGTCTGTCACGACTCGGTCCAGAGCTTTGAGTTAAGCAAGATGGAAAGTCGATCAGATGGTGGAAATCAGTTCTCTACTATTCTAACTTTATCACTAACAATTTAATATTCAAAATAATACATGAAAGTGACATTTAAAAATAATTAAAATTAATAAGAACAAATTGTACCTTTATTGTTGTTCTCGCCTCTTGTATGCATTTGCCTCTATTCTATTCATTTCATCTTTTTCAAATGTTTAAAATATAAAAATAATATTAAAACTCCATAATGAGTTATTTAAGGATAACTCAGGAGTAATCACACTTCTAAACTACAATAATCTAAGGAGAAAAATTCAATATGTTTGCTTTGAGTTTATAAAAATCATATAATATGCTAGTTTTTCATATTTTATAAGCAATCTTATATATATATATATATATATATATAGACACACACACACACAATATACCGACCTTTCATATTTTATAAGCAATTTTGATATATGTTAATGTATGCATCAATAACCTTTTTCTAAAATGAATATACTCCATGTACTATAAACATTTACATTAACTTTCTTTTTACTTTGTACTTTACATACATATTTGCCTCTATAAGGATCATCGTTAAAAAACCTAACATATTCTTGATCGATTTTACACCGTCAGCTCCCGTAGGCACAATAGTTAGCGATCTACTCATCTCAATTGTCTAGGGAGGAAAAACCCTTACTGCCCTTGACGGATATTATCTCTTCGACACAGCGGTTTGTAATGTAAACATTACAATTTTTCTGGTTTGCTCGCCTTTGATTGATTTTATTTTTTTGGCACAGCCGTTAGTGAACTAACCATCATAATTGTTTGGGGTGTTAGAAAAACTTTACGCGCGCAGGTACACTGACGTTTCTGTCTGTAATATTAGGGGGGTGAAATCCTTATCTGAACATGCACATGTAATCATTCACATATATGTTATTTCATTCTTCATACATATATTATTCTGATACATTTTTTTCCATCTACTGTATACATAGTTGTTTTGCTATACAAGTATTTGTCAAAGACATATTTTTCATAGTATTCATATATTTATATCATGCATATCTCTTACTTATATCGTGCATATCTTTCCAATATGCTTATCTTACATTGAATGTCTATCTAAATATCATCAATTTTATGCATATCTTTCGTGCATGCACATCTTTTCCTATTATGCTTATCATGCATTTCTGTCTTATTAATATGAAGGATCTGATTAAACTAGGACATCTATAAAGTAAATCATACAATCTAAATAAAAGAAGATTACTAAAATTTAGAAATACAATTACTCACCTCAGTTGTTACACTAAACTCTTAATATTTGAGAAATAGCTGGAGGTTATAGCAACTTATCTTTTGAGCTCAATAACATATAAACATAATATTTAAAATTTTAAACTCAAGTAATTGCAATTAGTCAAATTAATCTTCTTAACTTTTGATTAATTTACCTGAAATTTACAAGATCACTTTACTGTGAAAGTCCATAATCTCGCCTCGAGCCTGACTCCTCGTTAAACAATCTAGAATCTGCAATTAAATTTAGATTTAAAGATATTTTGGCTAATAAAGTAATTTAACTAAAAATATTAATGATTTGCTAAAACATATCTTAAACATCTTTCTCGGCAGCCAATCCTTCTCCAAAACAGTAAATCTGCTTCACTTTTCTTCTTAACTTCTCAATCTCCTCTTTTCCTTTGCTAATATGGTGCAAATACCGTTGCGAAAACTCACAAAGGACTTTCTAGGCTTTTGTCACACAATCGGCTCCTCTGACGGCTATTGGAAAGGAAAAAGAAACGAAAACTGAGGCAAAACTTAAAATGAATGTACGAGGAAGAAAAGGAATGTTCAAATAATGTGAAATAGGGATTCACACTTGTATAAATTCTTCCAGAGTCCTAGATCGTGAGTTGTAATGTCCCTAGTGCCGATCGACCCTTGCTATTTACGACCCAGTTCTCGGCTCTTGCATTGTAGCAAGGGTCGCGAGCCCTTCTGTGTGCGACCATCAAGGAACAAAGGAAAATTGAGGAAGGGAGAAGGAAAATAGGGTGAAAGGGGGATTTCGAAGCTTCGAATATCTATAGACCAAACGAAAGGAGATAAATGGCGTTAGTCGGTGGGCTACAAGGGTTGAGGATTAGAGAACTGTTTAATTAAAGTAATTAAGATTTAGCGTTTGTTTGGGGCAGCTGTAGCTAATCCAACTTATCCTGATAAACTGCTGTTCCGTATAAGCTGTCTATCTGTTTGGTGAGTGCGTTTTGCGAGCAACCGATTCTGTATAAATGACCAATTTGCCCTTGTTCTGGATAAGTTGTTTAGCTGTTTGGTTTATGCATTTTGTAAACAACTTATTTGCAAATTTTTTTACAAATTTACCAACCTTCTTAATGCAATCATAAAGGGGAGATAAATGTGAAGATTGAAGAACACGAAAATACAAAGTATTCTTAAAATTAAAGTTGAAATGTTAAGACACAAAAATACAAAATATTTATATCACTTAAGCATTTCAGAACACATCACAGAAACACATTTACCTAAACAAAAGTGAAATACAATATAACACACTAATATTTACTATAATGATACCCAAACAAGAAAGAAAGAAAACATGTTAAAATTACAAAGAAAAAAATTATAATGTTTACTTTAAAATATAGCAGCATATCATGACCAATGCTGCCCGGCTGTGATGAATGATTCAAATGTTAAATAAAGGAGGTGGATTAATTCAGGAATCACATATTGCTTCTGTTATATGCTCCCTCAGAGCAATCATCTCATATGCACCTTCGCCAACTTGGGTGTTAAATTCTTTTGCCTCCATTACTTCATCCGGTATGGACTGCCCAACCTGGAATTTTAATGCTTGAGGTGGTATATGCATGTCATCGGCGTCAACCATGTTGAAGTCCGTATCAGAACGAGAGGGATGCCTTCTAATGAAATTGTGGAGCGTCATCGTAGCCATAACAATATGTACCTATTTTTGAAATGAATACGTCGACATATCATGTAGAATGACCCATTTCTTCTTCCATACTCCAACTGTCCTTTCGATTATCCTGCGTAAGGAAGAGTGACGTTTGTTGAACATCTCTTTACTACCACGTGCGACGCCACTGAACCTCTCAAAATCAGGAATGTGATATTTTGTGTCTGCAAATGACTTTAAATACCCTCTCTGTAAAGGATATCGACATCCACCAAATAATACTTGACTGACATGAATTACACTAATAATGACCCTTGAAGAAAAAATCCAATAAATTAATCAAAGTTAACATACCTTGAGGCGAGTGTGGGAAACATTGCCGTCTGTTATTCGTCGCAAAGCTAAAAAGACGACTGTCATGTGCACTTCCTTCCCATTCGGTTTTCACAAATGTGAAGCACATGTTGAAATCACGTACAACAATTACATTTTGTGTACGTGAACCACACCGTCCAATGTACGCGACCTTTTCATCACTTGGGAGTCTGACATCGACGTGCGTACTGTTAATTTCCCAAAACAGTTTTGTATTGATTTGTTAGTGATCTCAGTGATATCATATAAATTATATTATGAAATGAAAAGAACGAATTGAATAGACTAGCATTGAAAAATGGCTTGTAGCGAATGTCATTGGCTATTTTGGTGGGAATTCTACTAAAAGTGGATTTTCTGGTTTAATTACTTATAAAACTAGGCTAATTAGTGCTCTTATACCAGTAGAGAAGTATCAGTTTATTATCTCTGATGAATCCTGGAATCGCTCCATAGCTTCTCTGATTGATTCAGTTTGAGATAAAAAAAATAACGTAATTCCCAAAACTTCTCTTGTAGTAGTTCTGACCAAACTTATAAGGTCGCGATTCATTCTTAGTTGGTTCTGAAGATCCAAAAAATGGGTACGGACATGCAAAATATGTTGTTGAATCTTATGAGATGTCCAACAAGCATCTCGCCCACTCATTTATCCCCAATAAATGACGAGGTCATTCGCGGTGTTCGTACTTTGTTTTAGCAGTAATACTCTAATAACAATATAAGAATTGCCACAGTCATTCTTCTGTGGCGTTCTCGGTATAGCACTTGCCGCCGCCAATCTATTATGTATGAATGTTGTATTTTGCATGAACACTTTCTTAAAGGAAAGGCAAAGAAATCAAACAAATATAAAAAAAAAAACTTGTTCTTGAAAATATACTACAAAAAAACCAAAAAAAATTGTGCAGATGAAAGACTTCACCTAAAACCTAAAACAAAATATCCATTACAATAAGCAAATGCAATAGACATGAGATATGAAAGATTCATTTATCAATTGAGAGACTCAAATAATCAGGACGCAGCTTGGGGCGGAGCCTCTTGAAAATCTGTCTGTGGGTTGGGTCCTCGAGAACCCTAACACATTTTAAGTAGAATATAGGATCAACAAGAAATTCTGGAATTTCATCTAAAAAACTCATAAAATCATCAACAGTGGGATCATATGCCACTGGTTCAATTGATATCGAAGCTTTAAATACAATTATCAGTCTATCAATTGAGCTCTGCACGAAAACATCTTTATTTTTTCCTTTTTTTTCCATCATACGCCTCTTTGATTGGTCAGTTGACTCGAGCTCCCTAGGGTTTATGTTAGGGCCTTCACTTGAACCGATAACCTGATCGGGGATCAAGTCAACTGAGATGCCAGCAAAGCCCTGCTCACTGGGGTTGAATGCATGCTGACCCGTAGCGATAACTTTCTTGAACATAACATCCAATTTATTTTCCAAGTCCGGCTCAATTCCACACAACTTAATTTTTTTGCATTTGGTACTGCTGGCAACAAGAAAGGGGGAGGTGGTGTGTGCATATTAGACAAAATAGAAGTATAA
The DNA here is from genome assembly GCA_003013225.1 of Phalaenopsis aphrodite. NCBI lineage: Eukaryota > Viridiplantae > Streptophyta > Magnoliopsida > Asparagales > Orchidaceae > Phalaenopsis > Phalaenopsis aphrodite. Next base: position 1,184,350 of record NEWO01000113.1, read on the forward strand.
ATGTTAATTAATTGAAGAGTTCGTAGGGGTACAAGTATTACCTCTAACTTCTTAGTGCACCATTCCTCTGAAGCATCCACGGTGCGCTTGACAGGATCCCAACCCAATCTTGTCGATCCTCGTTTAAGTTCTTTCCATAACTTCCACTCCTTTAGCTGATCCCACTTGTTCTTGAATTTCAATCTATCGTAATCCCTCCCTGTCATTTCTGTAAATTTTTTCAAAATATTCTGTCACCTTCTTTGTTAAAGTAGGTGGTAGGTTTATTTCCAAGTTTAATCTCCTTAATACAAAGATTGCAGAAAATATTTGACACATCCCTGTCTTACATTGTTGATGTAGTTTTTTCTTTGTTTTTATTCGTAATGCAACTAATGAAACATATAGATCAAATAGTGCAATAGCATTGAAAGTAAAATAAAGCATCAAGAAGAACAATGACAAATATAAAGATGAACAAAAGTATAAGTAAATCTTAAAAAATCCACCATCATCCAACCATAAAGTTCAATCTTGCTCGCTTAAAATTCATCTATAGTATAATCTAACAACTAGTCAATTTATCTAGAGGACAATCAAATCATCCATTAGTTAACTACAAAAAAAAAAAAAACTTATCTAAAATTTAAATGATTTTAAAATTTAAGTAGCTTTGACTATACTTTCCTAGATACAATGATTGTGCTACTTACAATAAGAATAACATATCGAATCTAACAAGAATAATAAATCGATTGATAAAAGCATCAGAATAACATATCGAAGATGTCCAACAAGAAAAATATTGTTTTCTACAACATCCAACAAGAATAACATATGTAAGTTGTCCTACGCATGATTGTGCTACTTACAACAAAACTTGTGCTGGGATCATAATATTAATAAAAATTAAGAACACTGATGCGGGGTGGAGACAAAAGAAGCAAGATGTTCTAGAAAACGATCATAAGACTGTTCACAAAGATCTCTCAATTCCATCAAGGAAAGCAAAACAATAGTATTAGGAAAATGATAAGTATAGACATAAGAACTAACAGATCAACACTTTTCATAAACATGTACAGAAGGAGTCATTCATATTCCCAAATCAGATTCACATCAGATTCACACGAATCCTAAAAAAAAACGCGAAAGATCAGAGGCGCGACTTAGCATAGTGCAAAGGCTGAAACGAGTTTCCAAAGCCAACTTCCACAACAAAAAAAAAAAAAAAATACAAACAATAGGAGAAACACAAACGGAGAAGCAACGTAAAACAAAAAGCCTTTGGAGCGTTATCTTTACGGAAAAATACAAACCGGAGCAGAGGAGCAGCAGAGGATTTAGGAGAAAAAAAAAGGTTACTTGTGAGAATGATTGCCGAAGATGGAGATTGAGGAGTGCTGCGACGTGCGGGATCGACTCACCGCTTGTTGCGAAATTAGGGCAAAGGAGACGGAGGAGGGGCAATAGTCGTCTTTCGACAATTTTAAACGTGGATCGCGGTGTTCTACCCACGATCCGCGTCTAATAGTAAAATCATAACGGAGTTTTACAAAAAGTTCTAGGAATGATATTTCCAAATAGGTGATGGTGTTTTGAAAACGCCACCGCTATAAATAATCTGTCGCAAACATACCCTTAATTAAGTTAACAAATTATATAACTTACGTATTTCATATCTCCAAATCCATTCATAATTAACATATAGTGTTTTACATGATTTTGATCGATTTTTTGTTTATAATTTTATAAAATTGATTCGATTGAAATCTGAGGAGTATGAAAATTGGGGTACAATTTAAGTTGCCAAAATTTTATCAAATTTCTCAGAAATTGGTTATTACATTGACAAACATATGGATTTCAACAAATGGTTAAACAAAGTGACGAAAAATATCCTTCTTATAAAAGAAAATGTTAAAGATTTGTGGGAAAATTACATTACTTATCGTACATGGCTTCATATTGCATACTCAATCAGTATAGTAAGACAACACATGAATTACCCAAATTATAGCCTTTTGCTTTTTGATGTGAATAGTTCACATGACCTTTTTTTATTTTATAGTTCACATACATGTAATATAAGAGGCATGGTTTTGTAATTTGTTATTTATTTTTATTAATGCAAACATAAAAAACCTAACTGAGGATCATTTGAAAGTAGTGAAAAGAATTTTGAGATACTTGAAGATGCTCCTTAATGTGATTTGTTCTTCAAAAGATCTGAAAACTATGAGATTTGAGATATACACAAAGACTAGCTAAGCTGGAGAGGTAACTTATAGTAAATCAAGCACTAGATACTATTCATATGGCTGGTTCATTCTCGTCATGTGGAGAAGCAAAAATCAAGTTGTTGTCTTTTGGAGCAGTGTATAATCTGAATATTGTACTCTTGCACTAGGAGTATGCTAGGGAATATAGATTTAAAGGCTATTAAGGGAACATAAGATTAACATAAAAGACATAATTAAGATATTTAGTGATAGCTAAACAACTATTAGTATAGCCAAAAATCATGTGCATCATGACAAAACAAAACACATCGAGATTGACTAACACTTCATCTCAGAAAATGTTAACAATGAAATTGCTCAGCTCAGCTCAGCTATATTCATACATGAATTTAGAGTGCTGATATTTTTCATGATGAATTAATGTCCAAGCTTGGTTTATACAATATGTATAACCCAACTTGAGTGGGGGTATTCGAAAGTGTCAATCCGTATCGGGATATTATATATTTCCTTTCCTCAAAATATATTTCATTACTTATATTCTCTTTATTAAATATTTTTGTCTTCTTTTCTTATTTTGGTTGGATTCCTATCTTTTCCTTCAATGTTATATGTGTAGCAAAGTTTAATGTATGTATGAGAGCCACAAATAAAACTCTTTCCAAAATTCTACAATAATTTGTATAAAGAAAACCTAGACACTTACCTATATTTCACTGTGCTTGGTTTGGTCACCCTCTCTCATGATTTTCCTTTTACTCATCTCCTTTGCACAAGAAATGCGAGGTAGCATCGTTGGGCTTTGGCTTGACCTTATTGCTCGAAGTGGCTTGCATGAAGTGTTGAAGCCTCCCACGCATAAAAGCCTTCTCTTTCTTCCTTCACCCACAAAGGACACGCGCGACAACATTGTTTCCTTGCATTTGTTGAAGCTGTCCAAAGTTTTCCATCTTTGATTCAAAACCTTCTTCCACACGGGACGCCAACACAAACTAACAAAGTTGACACCGCAACCTCGACTTCTCCCTCAACCTCCTCCACGCGTATGACTCGGGTTTCTCCTTTGGCTTTGTGGTGTCTTCGTCTCTTCTTTCGATTGAATGTCGTGTCAACAGGGTATGAACCCCCCCCCCCCCCCCCCCCCCACCTACATGTTAGGGTTACACAATTTTTTCTTCTCCTTCTTTCTTCTTCTCACTCTTTTGCTCTCACTCTCTCTGATATTGTTGTATGATTCGAATGGTTCGACATGTGAGACATGGAACTCTTAAATATAACCATAAAGACTGTTATCCATTGTGTTTCAATTATTATTATTATTTTTATTTATTTATTTTATATTTATCTTAAGATACACTTATTACATATATAGAAACTATTAACGTCATCTAAATTGAACATGAGATTACTTTAATATAAATGTAGGTGAACAAAAGATAGTTATATTTAAAAATGTGATTATCATGGAAATAAAAATTGCTTAAATTGCAATCAAGAATATGTTGTAAACAATCATAATATTATGTTAAAACGTTAAACGTTGATATGACAACGTGGTTTGTATTATGATAGTTCTGCAAATTGAACAACATAAACAAAATTATAAATCGGTGTGCAATAGAGGAATATAAAGCAAGATAATAACATGAATGACACTTCATGGACTTTTCTAGAAGGCGATGTTATGCATTATTAAGGACACGGGAAAAGAAAAAAGAGACCTTGTTGGCTTCAGATATTCTTCAATTATCTTCTTTTACATGCTTCAAATAATCTTGGTTTCCTCCAACTTCTAGATCTCCCACACTCATTGCTATTAGTTGCCAACTGTAGTTTGAATGGATTAGTACTAAATGACTAGATATACGTTCATTGTCATTGCACACTATTTTGTTACGAGGGTGAAGTGAAAAATCGAAGAAAATAATGCGAGGAGTCGGGCAGTCGAACATAAGAGATAGGAAGCGAGGAGTCAGGAAAAGGAAGCGAGGAGTACGGATGCCAAAGTGGAGATTTCTCTTTATAAATCGAGTGAGACCGGAGCTTGGGCGTGCGGCCAGAAATTAGAAGAAGAAAGGAAGGAGGAAGAGAATTTTTGTGTGTGCATATAGGTGCTCGATTGTGCTCTAGCTAGCCACTGAGGAAGAGAGGAGGAAGGAGAGGAGAGCGACGTTAGTGTATGGTGACTGTGTCTCTATCAAGATAGGGCTGCAACGGGAGAGGCCGACCCTTGTTTTTGGGTTAGGGTTGCATCCCAAGGGGAGGGATTTCTCCCTCCTAATTATCTATTATTATTTATATGTTGTTTTATTTCATTATGGTACAATTTTTGCTTCAGACTTCTTCCTTCAACGTCTATCTGTCTTGCAATGATGGTATCGAAGGATAAGTCGTGCTCCGGCTGTATCCTGCTCTAATGTTGTCATTGCCTCCTTACATTCCTCCCTCTCCTACCATCTCAGCTTGCAAAAAAAGACAGGAAATATTCGTCAGAGCGGCTGCAACAATTACGGCGACATGGCGGTGAATGGAATGTTGCGGAGATCGTAAGTACAAGTAAATACTCTCTCGTGTTATAACCGGAGCATTACTCGACCTTGGATGAAGATCACTACCTCGGACGAGTTACAACCGGTTTTTTTGTTTGTATATGCATCTTGATGTTAATAATATTGTTGCCTGAGGTTGATTTACCTGCTACAGCTACTTCGTATTTTGTAGCCCTTTTTTAGGGATCCACTGAACTGTTTTGCTTTGTGTAGTTGCTTGAAGAATTGCAAGCAGGACAGAAGCTTGAAATTGAGATGCAGAAGGAACTGGCAAGGCTAAAGGATTCCTTGGATTCTGAGAAGCAAAACCTACAAGAAGTTAGTAGTGATCGTGATGAACTTAAAAAATTATGTGATGACAAAGAGTCAGCTCTGCAGGTACTTCTTTCATTGTTAATGAATGTTGCACAAATTTAATGATAAAACCTTTCAGTTCTTTAGTGTCACACCTTCATTCTTGTATATTGCATGTTTTAATTGTTATGTTAAATGATTTACCATCACATATTATACCGTTGTATAAATGATTTACTAGGCTGCTCTAATGGATAAACGAAACAATGAGGTCAAACTAGAAGAACAGAGCTCACAGGGATGTCTATCTTTTGGAGAAGTCATGCATAGTTCTGATAATCATCATGGAAATTCTGGTTATGTAAGGAATATTTTGAGTGATTTTCAGGTATTTTCTTTTTCGTTGAATTTTCCTTCATTTTTTAAATGTTTTCTGGTTTTACAATGCATCATCAAAAACTTTTAAAGAAAATTCCTTGAAGAATATCATGCTTTTTTTTTTACCATTGAATTGCTACAGAAAAAAACATGTAATTAGTCAACTAATTGTTTGTCTTGGTACAGACAATAACAAAACTTCAGGACGATTTGAATATGCGTAAGAATGAAATGCATGCATCTAAAGATACTATTAAGGTGATGCTTAAGGAGAAACAATCGCTTGAGGAGAAATTTGAAAAACTTGAGAAGAAGAATCCTGATGAGGTTGTTTCTTTTGTCAGATTTTGATGTTCCAACTTGTAACACATCATTGTATTTTTTTTTCTCAAGATTAATATGAACTTTGTAAAGTTTACATTTACAATATGGCAGATCCAAATTAATTTCACTTATCTGCACAACATGAGCTGAACTTTTTTATTACTAACATACAGATTAGTATCAAGATAAAGAAATTTGAAGATGAGCGGCTGACACTGCAACTGCACGTCTCAGAGTTGGAGAAGAAATTGGAAAGTTTTACAGCTTCCTTTAATGTTGTTGAATCTACAATTTCAATGAGAAATGCAAAACTACATTCATTAAACTGCAATTTAGAAGAGTTAGAAGAATTGCGTGAAATGAAAGATGTAAGTACATTACTTGAGCATCTTTGAAACTTTAGTGAACAATTACAAATTAAGTCCTTGTCTCTCACAATGTTGTGCTGGGAATGATGCTCTCTTTTCTGTATTTTACTGAATGGGCATGATTTAACTGAAAAAACTTATTGCTTCTTTTCTCTAGCTTTTCCATCTGGTGGCATGAAAATGAGCAAAATCTGTCTTATCAGGCCAGTGTCTTAAATGCCTACAGTATGCAGCAGTCCAATGAAGGCAATGATTTATGCTTTTTTATCTTAAATTAAATGTCATAATAGATGCTTTTGACTGATATTGACACGGGAGCGTCTCCTGTATATGAGCGGGACATAGGAATGTAGTGGCCCCCGTGGTCATGTGAAGACCAATCCAATCAGCCCTAGTTTTTTCATTTTATTTCCAATTTTAACCATTTTCCTCATTTTCTTTCATTCCTTTCTAGTACTTTCCAATATATGTGTTGTATTAGGGTTTACAAGGGAGTTTTTTGGTGTGAGTTTGTTTAGGACAGTCACTGGCTTCCGTTTTCTCACTTCGAGGGTTGTATTTTAGGGATTGAGTGATGCATTGGTTGTATTTCTCTCATCAGGTGTAATAGCTGAATTCTTAAAATAATAATATTAATAAATATAAAAATAGCAATATAAAATAAATATGGAAAATAATTTTTGAATCAACACGAGAATAACCGTTTTCGCAGTTTTGCTTAAGGAGCAAGTGCTTCTTTTGAATCCCAGTGAAACAAGTGATCAGAACAAGTAAGCGAGAGTGGAAGACAGAGAAGAGAAGAAAACTAAAGTCGTGCTCTAATCTAGGCACTTCAACTTTGACTGTGATGCATGATGGAAGAAAGTAAAGGGAGGAAGCATCGAAGCCATTGGTGGAGAGTCGGCCTCTCGAACCCTATTTGTGTAACTCTGGTGTGGGTTCGAGCCGTGTCGCAATGTATAAAGGGCAAGGACTTCGTGCAGGAGAAGAGGAAGCCAAGCCCTAGTCAAGGTGGCTTCGAATTTATGCTCACGTGTTAAGGAAGAGGAACGACTTTGCATGAAGGTGTGCACGGTGTAGGAGAGAGTCGAGCCTCGTATGCCGAACTCTAGTAGAAGAAGAAGAAGCCAATGGAAGAAAGAGAGTTGGGGGCTCTGTTGAGAGGAGAAGATGCCAAGCTGTGCGGGAAGAGCCCACCCGAGCCCTATATTAAGGTACGAGTAGGATTTATGTTATCAATTATATAGATTTATATAATTTGTTATTTAATGATATTAGTATTAAAGTTTTGTGAATTTAAAACGGATATTATAAGATTGTGTTGGGAGGACCATCGAGTTGAGCAAATTTTGGTAATTTAAGTATGGGTTTATATCATTATTTAATTGATGAATTTTATATGTATATTCAAGTTTATTCTTTATGAGTTAATGGTAAATATATTTGAAATCAAGAAGTTCTTAAGGTAAGGGAAATATAGTTTTGAGATTGAAGGGAGAAAGAGAAACCTTGTGTGCGGGAAAACAAGACAAACCTTTTAAGTTAAGGATCTGTATACTTGTTTATAAGTGTCATTTTTAGTTATATGTCATCAGATAGTAACTAAATTTTCATCAGTAGAATTAGTGGTAAGATTTGGAAGAATTTTTTTATTTGAAAGCTGTTTGAATGAAAAATTTTTAAATAAATGAGCTATATTTAAGACTTTCTTTTAGGATGAGATTCTTACAATTATCTACAGCTTTAATTGACAGTTGATAGTCAAAGAATTGAAGTGAGAGAATAAGTTTCTTATAACGGTCTTTAAAAGAAGTTGGTAATTATTTTCTTATATGTATTAAGATAAGATTTTATTAATGAATAACTACATTATTAGTTCATATCCATGGATTTATAATTTGAGACATGGTGAATGAAAAATTACTGAAATAAATGAAGTGTAAATTTGAAAGGAAAACGATGGGTTAATGACATTAAATAAAAGTAATTAAAATAAATGAAATGTAAAAGATTGTCATACGGGATTACCCCCAGATTGTACTGAGAAGGGATGAAATGTACCCGTGCACAATATAAGAAATGATAAAGGTGTACCTTCGGGTGCAATTTTTTAAGAAAAATTTGGTTATAATGGTAATTGTGATATGACTTCTAAAGATGTTAAAAATGTTAAATACCTTTATTAAAACGAGAAAAGATAAATTTAAAATAAAAGCTTACAATTTTATAAAGTAATGAATTACATTTCTTTTGATTATGCATGCACAACATTAGTATATGAATTTAATGAATATTAAAATTGTAATTGCTCACTAAATCGTGAAAAATTACTAATGCATCTAATGGTTTTTTTCTTGAAAAAAAAACTGTATATTGATATCTTTGGTAGGAGGGATCTAGTTTACAGGAGGACAACTACAACAATATGTACCATATTATGCTGTAATTTTACTTTCTTTTTGCATTATTTTCTTCAGGTTAGTGATATACAATTGTATCTTAGTTTTAGCTGTTGTCTACAGACTTGTTATTTTATGATGTTTTGATTTCTCTATGATATACTATGTGATTTCTCAGTAACTTTTTTTTATAGTAGGTTTCTAGAAACCTGTGGATAGTTATTTTAATATTAATATCGACTGATTATTGTTTCAGATTTGGTTAATTCTAAGATATCAAACCTTTCTCCTTCTATGTCTCCTGTTGTCCCGGCCCTCCGCTTCGCTGCCAACTCAATATCCGCCCGTCATTCTGCTGTCCCAACCAACTACAACCCATTTCACTAACCTACCTCCGCTCTCTGACCATATAGCCAACCTCCACCACCCATGGATCGAGCCCAAGTGTGAGTTTGTGTCGTGTCTGTTGTAAATTTAAGTATGTTTGATCGTAACCGCTTAATTGCTTTCAATAATAATATTTGTTTTTTCTATTGTAGTTTGGGTTAATTTAAGTATGTTTGATTGTAACCGCTTAATTGCTTTCAATAATAATATTTGTTTTTTCTATTGTAGTTTGGGTTAACTCTGATATATATGTGACTGATTTCCCTTGTTTGGTTAAATAGGATTTTGATAGGAAGAATGAACAAATAGCTTCAATCTTGAATGGGCAAGCAACACACTTGTCTGAACTTGAAGCACTTTACAAAGGAGAGCAGCTTCTGCGGAGAAAGTATTGCAACATGATTGAAGGTCTTTTTTTCAATCAAATTTGTTTTCTGATTATTTTCATTTTATATTTTCTCTTTGCTTTCCTCTTATGCTTGCTACAATTTATTCACGAGTTAAATCATAGATATGAAAGGCAAGATAAGAGTTTTTTGTCGCATGCGTCCTTTAACTGGAAAGGAGATTGATGAGAAGGAGAGCAACATTTTAGTAAGGGAAGATGAGTTTACCGTTGCACATCCATGGAAAGATGAGTCGAAGCAGCATTTCTTTGATCGCGTTTTTGACCAAAGTGCTTCACAGAATGATATTTTTGAGGATACCAAGGCATGTGATTTAAATATCAGCCTTTGTTTCTTAAAATCAAATTTAAATGATTCTATATGCAACTGCAGTTTTGCATGCGTTTGAAAATTACATGCCTAATATTCTGTTAATATTAAATTACTATTAACATTCAATTAAAATAAATAATTATTATTTATTTATTTTATTTTGTACAGTATCTTATACAATCTGCAGTGAATGGGTATAATGTCTGCATATATGCTTATGGACCAGCTGGTTCTGGGAAGACCTTCACAATCTATGGTTCGGACAATCATCCAGGGCTGATCCCAAGAGCAAGCGCTGAATTCTTTCAAATAATGGAACTTAGTCGGTCCAAATTTTCTTTTTCTCTGAAGGTAATAAATAAATTCAGCTTATTTTTTTAATTTAAGTGAGAATTATGAATTTTAATAGGTAACTATAGTTTCAACCCTAGTTATTTGATTTTTTAACCTCCCGTACCTTCAGCAGTCTCAAGTAAACTTGTTCGAACGTAATCCTTTTTCTGGATTCTGCAACGTATTTTACAGTTTTAATGCATTTAATTTTTGAATATAAAATATAATCCTTTTTTTAAATATAATTTTCTCTTCTAAAAAAAATATTAATATAAACTTAGCGTACATTTACAATTTAATATATATTTGAATTTAATTCTCCTAAGATTAATTTCAAAAGATAATCTTATAAAGTTTGAATTATAAATAAATTATAATTTTTTGAAAGAAAGTCTTCATTAAATCTTCAAAAAAACATTATATTTTATAATATATGTAACTTTTAGATCTCTTTCAATGTTTTTTAATATATATACATATTCATATATTCATTTTCTTTTTATTCTTCTTTTTCTCATTTTAAAAATCCTAGTGATAACTTCAAGATAAAAAAATTGATTCTGGATTAACGAATTGTAAATAGAACTTATCTCTTGGCTTTTAGTGTTAAAATTGACTTTTTTCTGTGACATTAAAAATTGGGCAATCGGTTGGCCACTTGGTCCCATTTCTCACTAAATATGCTTTCATGCTCTTAGACCCTGCACACACTGACTCGTGCTCTTGGCCCCACAATACTTTTTCGAACTCCCCTTCACATCCCCCCAACTCATGATTGCAGGTTTACTAGGGCTCGCTTACTTGAGCCCTCTATCTCTATCTCACCCACTCTATCACTCTATTTTGTTCTCACCCTCTCTTCCATCTCTCGCTTGCTTAAGAGATTATGTTGGTTTGGTTGGGGTAGCTTTTTGTTTGCATTATGTTTCAGACCATTACTTTAACTCTATTTGCGGAACTATTTTCTTACTATATTTTTAAATTTTTGTGGTGAGAAGCTATTCTTACAATCAGATCTGTTAAGGTGTATTAGTTTTCAAAGTATTGCTATATGGTTTTGTGGGAAAAAAAGAGTTTATAATTCACACTACAACTTTTTTAAAAGTTGCTTTCTCTTGATGGCGTTGCAAGCATTTTTACAATAATTTGCTCCATCTTTTGATTAATTAAACAACATTTGTTTATATATATATATATATATTGTTATGAGGTACAAAGAGGACTAATATGTTTAGGGTTAGGGTTATGATATTGTTGTCTTAAGTCTAAAGGTTAGAGTTTTGGAGAAATCGTCTACTTCTCGAATTATAGATGCTAGGATTAGGGTCTGGAAGAAATTGCTACATCAAATTATAGGTGCTCATCTTTTATGCCTTTGAGTTGGGTTATTTTATGTTGGTATAGTAAAGAATGTTATTTGCCCAAATTTTGTTGCGAAAATTAGTCTTAGCTTATATCAGTTTCATTCTAATAGCTTTTGATATTGTTTGACAAATATCGTTCATCCATCTACGCGAGAGACATGTCAAGGCCTTGAAAATATCAACCATTAAAGTATATTTAAACCAATAAAATGTATTGAGTTATTGGTAAAATAGTGTGAACAATACATAAGGCACACGCTAAATTGGAGTAGAAAAGAGCTGCTTACATAACATCACTCCTGCATTGCAGAAAGGCCATTTCCAAGGTCATATTTAGAATACTTCAATAATAAGTGTACACTTCTAAGGCGTCATTTAGGCTTAAATCCAAAACAAGCTTCACCAATAATTATAACACAAACATTTTTCATGATATCTTTGATAGTGCTATTTTAAAAAATTAAAGCCTGTGGGTTCTAATTAGGTGTAAATATGGCAATGAATTAATAATAGACTTTTATTTTGCGGGTTGACCTCATTGCATTCATAGCTTTATTCTCTTCCAAGGCATTTAGGAAACCGTCAGTACATTTTTGTTTGATGAAGTATGTCACTACAAGATAATGTAACTACAATAGGTACATGAGTATTCTAATTCAAGCTCCAGATATAAGCTATAATGCTTGGTATGTTCTAGATAAAGCACCACACACTCTAGTTACATAATTGTTAAACATGTATATTTAACGAAAGTTATCGTAAGTTACTCTAAGAAGCCATTTTCAGCTCATGAAATATTTTTGAAGAGGTAATGTCATACAACCACACAGTAAACCATGAATGGAAATACCAAAAATAGCAAAAAATTTGACAAAATTAAGGAAGAAAACGCAGGAAGAATGGCGGTCGACTGCTCTGCTAGGGTTTCAAATGTTTCGGATGGCGATCGCCATTGATTCTGTTGCTCAAAGCTTCCGCTCCTTTCTCTTTCATCGACTCGCGCTTGTCTTTGTCGGCTCGCGTTCGTCTGCGTCTCGACGACGACGTGTTCGCGTCTGCTCGACGCGTTCGCTTCTAGCAGAGTCGCTCGATCCGGCGTCACGTCGTGCTCGGCTCTGCTTCTAGCATCTGCGACAGAGCCGCTCGTCGGCCCAGTTCACTGTTTTTCCTACCGCAACAACTTCATTGTAGTTTAACACCGATATCTCTCTTTGCTCTGATGGCGCCTCCTTGTTTGGTTGAGTCAGACAAAGTCTCATTTTCCCACGTGATGGGTAACCCTCAGGTGGAGTCTGCAGTGAGATTCCCCTCAAGTTATAAGAAATCTCGTGAGGGTACAGATGATTGTCCTTTTATTAAGAAGAGAACTAGGAAAGGTTGAAAAACAACAATCTTTTTCTCTGAATAAGAAGTTTTATCTTGACAGATAAATTCAAGTTTGCTCTTATTGGAAAGAGTGTTGATGATCTTAAGCTAGTAGGCAAGTGGAATGTGTGACTCTTGGATAGGAGACATGTATTGATCCAACTAACAGTGGCTGAAGATTACACCAGAATTTTCTCCAAGAAATATCTTAATATCGAAGACAAATCAATGAAGTTACTCAAGTGGTTTCCTAATTTTGACCCAAATCATGAAACTCCCACTATACCGGTATGATTTAGTTTACTTGGTCTCAAGCTGCATTTTTTTCACCATCAAGTTCTCTACTCTATTGTGGCCATCCTTGGGGATCATTTGAAACTAGATCTGCCTACTTTCAACCTAACCAAACCCTCGGTGGCCAGAATACTTGTAGAAAAAGATATTATTTTACCTGATATTACTGAATTCTGGCCGTACACAACCCATAATGGTTATTGACAACAAATCATCATGGAACACAAACCCCCATATTGTACCCACTGTAAGATGTTTGGTCATATCCTTGCTAAATGACACAAATTTCATCCTAATCTAAAATCTAAGGTTCAAGTGACTAAGGATAGGTCTAACCTTACTGCTGTGGACATTTTAGTTCCACCTGAGGAGAATACTACCAGACATGAGGTATCTGTTGCAACTGAGGACCCCTCATGACACTACTGTTACTGTTACTGCGAGTGATGCGATGCTAACACCTACAAACTCCGTACAAAATAATACTGATGGACTATTACCTATAAATGATAGTGTTCGGACTGATAATCAGGAGAGCCTCACAGCTTTACTTCTTTAAGAAGTATCTGGTGTAGCGGTAACTCATACTTCACATATTGTACAACCTATTGTGGATATTATTGTTGGTAGTCTTGTTTTAGCTCTACCCCATCAGACGGATTTTTCAGAGGAGGAATGACAGACTTACACTTCTAGGAGGAAGAAGAAGAATGAAGATCTACTAGAGCTTAGGAGTCTTATGGATGATACTTTGGTTACTACGGGTAATGGTCAACACCTTACAAATCTGCTAGTTGGATCATTAATGAGAACTAGAGCCAGAGTCAAGACTAGATTCGGATGACCCACACATTTTCAACGCCCGGGTGATTTTTGGGTTTCTTTTTATTTATATATGTACCTATCTCTTAAATTTTTTGTATGTGTTGTACCGTGTGGGTTGAGTGTTTAGGCCCACCCATACAAACCTATCTAGATCTTTATCTTTAATATATTAGAATATATATATATATATTTATATACCCATGTACTTATTCATAATTATATGAATTAATTGTTATCATGTGAAACATTATGGTAAAATATTTAATTAT
>NEWO01000113.1:1198564-1250526 GCA_003013225.1 Phalaenopsis aphrodite
AAATATTTAATTATTTCTTTTTCATTTATTTAAATTAATTGATTATACTTATTTAAGTTATTACAAAACTAATGTGTCCCCCTTCATCCCTACATTTTCTTCCTTGATTTTGTCAAATTTTTTACTATCTTTGGTATTTCCACTCATGGTTTACTATGTGGTTTGTATGACATTACCTCTTCAAAAATATTTCATGAATTGAAAATGACTTCTTAGAGTAACTTGTGATAGCTTTCTTTAAATATACATGTTCAACAATTATGTAGCAAGAGTGTATGGTGCTTTATCTAGAACATACCAAGCATTATGACTTATATCTGGACCTTGGATTATAATACTCATGTACCTATTGTAGTTACATTATCTTGTAATGACATACTTAATCAAACAAAAATGCACTGACGGTTTCCTAAATGCCTTGGAAAAGAATTAAGCTATGAATGCAATGAGGTCAGCCCGCAAAATAAAAGTCTATTATTAATTTATTGCCTTATTCACGCCTAATTAGAAAACACAGGCTTTAATTTTTAAAAATAGCACTATCAAAGATATCATGAAAAACGTTTATGTGTTTTAATTATTGGTGAAGCTTGTTTTAGATTTAAGCCTAAATGACACCTTAGAAGTGTGCACTTATTATTGAAGTATTCTAAATATGACCTTGGAAATGGCCTTTCTGCAATGCAGGAGTGATGTTATGCAAGCAGCTCCTTTCTACTCCAATTTAGGGTGTTCCTTATGTATTGTTCACTCTATTTTACCAATAACTCAATACATTTTATTGGTTTAAATATACTTTAATGGTTGATATTTGCAAGGCCTTGACATGTCTCTCGCATGGATGGATGAACGATATTTGTCGTACAATACAAAAAGCTATTAGAATGAAACTGATACAAACGAAGACTAATTTTCGCAACAAAATTTGGGCAAATAACATTCCTTACTTTACCAACATAAAATTACCCAACTCAAATCCATAAAAGATGAGCACCTATAATTTGTAGGCAATTTCTTTCGGACCCTAATCCTAACATCTATAATTCGAGGAGTAGACGATTTCTCCAAAACTCTAACCCTTAGACTTAAGGCAACAATATCATAACCCTAACCCTAAACATATTATCCCTCTTTTTACCTCATAACAATATATGATAAATTACTAAATTGTCCTCTTATCCCTGAAGTAAGACTACAAATTATATGACGGGCTTAGCGTGTCTAACATTACTCCCGTCCCAAAAAGACACCTTCTCTTTAAGGTGGAAGGGACAATTTTTGTAGGGTTAGTTGTAGGGCTCCCACGCGACATCATCATCTTGCAATTCTTTCCCTTTAATAAAAAATTCTTAGTGGCCCTCATAAGTTTGAAATACTGCCTTGTGCACATCTTTTGGTCGCATCCAAATTTGATGGTCTATTGACTTACACTTCCACTCAATCTTGGAGAATACCACAGCTCCAAACAACTCATCCAGTGGCTCATTGAACACTGGAATCTTTGCCAATCATTATCATGTGTCTCTTCATTGCCATGCATCTTTATCAAGATTCTCAGCTCTGCGTCCTGAGTTGTCCTCATCATGGTCTTGAGCATCGCCAAAGTTTTTCATAAACTAGGGTTATTGTGAACCACCACCCTCTTATCTCTCTCCTAGATACTTTGCATTGTCAAAATCAGTCCCTTATAAACTCCCCTGGTCTTCTCCACCTATTCCCGTCCTCAGCTCAAATTGCTTGTTATTCTTGGTTGTAAGTGAGATTCTATCACGAAGATGGTGCGATCAAGATATCTACACCGCTATCCTGATGTTGGCTTTGTTGCTAGCTCTTATTGTGACTGTATCGATCAATCCCGTCGAGTTATAGTAATTGTATCGTGTTTGGTCTCGTCTTTGGCTTCCCCACTGGCTCTTATGGCAATACAGTCTGAATTGCTAGATTATCTGAACTCCTTGATCACGTTGTTTCCTAAGAGTCGATTGCTCTGATATCAATTTGATACGAACATAGAAGAATTCGCACAACAAAATTAGGGCAAATAATATTGTTTACTTCAACACAAAACAATGCAACTCATATGCATAAAAGATAAGCACCTATAATTTGAGAGGTAGGCAATATCTCCCAAATCCTAACCGTAAGACTCAAGACCACAATCTCATCATAACCCTAACCCTAACCCTAAACATTTTAGCCCTATTTATATCCTATAATAATAAATAATAAAATACTAAATTGCCCTTTCAGCATTGTGCCTAAATAAATCTTCAAATTATATGGCGTGCTCATTGTGCCTAGCAAAAACCAATTAATACTGATAAGCTTTTGATTGTAGGTGGTTGGGAGGAGATGCGCCTTTTTATGGGCATGTTAAATTGAGGAAATATTGCAAACCGGTTGAAATTTTATAATGGATGAAGGAATTTCATAAATTTCACCTCAAACTGAAGTGAATGTTTCATGTTAAGTCAACCTGATTTTTCTACTTGTTAATTAGAGATGCACTTGTTGGCCCGTTGCTGACTGATATTTTAATTATCAATTGTCTTGTATAAATTTAGGGTGATTTACATGCAAACCGCCTGATTCTTATGCATTTATATATCTAACACCTAATATTTCATGTTTACTTTTATAACACTTTGGTATCATAAATCTATGCATGAAGAGGTATATTTTACTTTTAAAAAGTTAATAAGGTTGCATTTTTTTTGTGATATTCATGCAAATATGAGATTTTAGGTGTTACATGCAAGTAGGTAAGAAATGTGTAGTATGCATTGTAAATTCTCCTACATTTTTTCGATATTCCATATTGTATTGTCCAAGTAGATCTTAAATTTTTAATATATGTTGCAACAACTTTTTTGAAATTTGCTATTAACTTTACCATTGAGTTTAAGTAACTTTGTGTCAACTAACTTGGGTTATCTTGCAGGTTTACATGGCTGAGTTATATCAAGAAACTCTTGTAGATCTTCTCCTTCCAAGAAATGCCAAACGCTTAAAATTAAACATTAAAAAGAACTCAAAGGTGATTTTGATTTCCATCTTTCCTAATGGGGATACTTTACTTTATTTAAAATGTTTAAATTTCTTTTATTTATTTGTATTTAAAAATGAACAAATTTTTACATGGCTTTTAATGACCGTGATTGTTATATCCATAAAATAGAAGCTGAGGTCATGGTGTTGTGATACATGTTTTTCATCTATTTGACTTTGACCTTGAAGATTTTTTTGCTTTTCTGTTGTCAAAATCATGCAAAATCAGTCAAGTGTTGTGCAAAAATCCAATTTTTTGTTTGTATTTATGTGTAGTTCTGAGTGTAAAGTAAACATTTTCTGCGCATTCTAACTTATAAAGGTACGGTATGAAGTAAAACAACAAAACCAACTGAAACAACAAGACACAACCCTTTATCCCACTAAGTTGTGTTGGCTACATGAATTCTTTTTCTCCATTATGTCTTATTGAGTGGTATGAAATAGAACTAATGCAAAAGAAAAAAAAAATTTGTTAATTCCAAATACATCAGATGTTTTCGTTTCTTTTCAAAATATATACGAAACCTCCCTCTTGATTCATGTTGTTTTCTTCACTGTGATTGTAATGTTTGGTAAAGAGAAATAAACCAGGAATATTGAACCGATTAGTATCGGTTTGTTCTGTGGGGAAACTTAGGGGAGGAGACAGGAGCACGAGATGAAGAGAGCGGCGAGAGGATTTGTTCTATGATATCAAGAGTTGGGTAAATATTGATATGTATGTATCATGCTTAGCAATAGGAAAAGTCAAATATAGTATAGATCTAATTAGGATAGAACATAATACGGGGAACTAGAATCAGAAATATATTCAATAGTAAGAAGCCATACTATAATTGAGAAATATAATCTCTCAGTTCGCTTTGAGATGGTTTCCTTTGCTTTTATCTTTTTTCATGACCCTACAAAATCAATATTTTTTTCAAGTGTCTCTAATCGATAAATAAAACACTTATATAATATAATTATTTTAAAATCTTCTGATACTGGAGTTTAACTAAACAACAATGGGAAATCAAAAGGTTATTGCTGAATTCAAAATGGGAAATACAACCAGAGAAACAGAACTTTCAAATTACAACAAATAATGAAACACGACACTAAAACAGTGGTGGATCCATGTTAGAGGGGTGTCGACTAGGGCTTGGGCCTTCATAGATGTAGCGATGGGGTGGTTAGTGGACTGGATGGTGAGGAGGCAAGATGGGGAAGGGCTGGACTGTGGGAAAACAGTAGCAAGGCAACTGTAGCTTGCTGTCCGGGGCGGCGGCAAGCAGGGAAAGGCTAGGTTGCGGGGAAACCTGCGGGATGACTGCTGTGGCTTGCTGTCCTAGGCCGCTTCAAGTAAGTAAATGACTGAATTGTCGAGCAAACTGCGGGAAGATGGCGGCCTCTTGATGTCGTCAGTGGCAGCTAGCAGGGAAGTGGCTGGAGCTGCAGGAAAATAACGAGGAAGCTGCAGTTCGGGGTGGCGATAGGGAGTAATGCAGGAAAGTTTGAGATAATAATCTTACTCGGCTTACGTTATCAGAAGAGCGGGGTGGTGAAAGGGAGTGATGCACAAACTAAGTCTCCAACCATTAAATCTGTAACCTGATTCTCCCCCTCATCTTACCCGGCTTACGTTATCAGATAATAATTTCGTTAGTGGGAAATATACCTAAAATTAATGTGAAGCAAGTTAGCCAATCTCACAAGTATATGTGTCGATCAAGTAATATGCATAAATAAGTTTATGTATATATCTCACAAGGTAAAGGTCAAAATATTTTTAAAAAATAAAGTTCTAGTTTACTAATCCGCTAAGTCTACTTTGAAGGTCAAATATCATATGTGAAAAGTCTTAAATCTTAATGCAGAAAAAACAAAACAAACTACAGTTTTGTGAAGTGTTTTAGATTGAAAGGTTCATGCTCCTTCAACACCGGCCAAGTCGTTTCTCAAAGTTTTAACTACGGAAGCCACACTATTGTTGACAACCAGAGACAAAAGTTTCTCCTTAGCTTATGTCTAGGTGAAAAGATGAATTGAAAATCCCATATACTTAAGTTTCGCTTAACCATACGGTGTTTCCTAGAATTCTTCAGATACAGACCTAATGATAATTTGCCGATTTCATTAGATTTTTGTGCTTAACTTTTTTGTTCTTCTAGGCGACAAGTGGAAATCCTATATCACAAAACGTTTTAACATCTTATCATCTCTGAATCGAAGTAAATTAAGCCTAGAAAGATAATATACCAACAGATAAAATTCATACAAGGAAAAAGCATCGAGAGAACAAAATCAGCGGAATGAACAATGAGAAAACCACATGTCCCACATCACAAGTTCATGGAATGAAGTCAATAACAATGTATAAGTAAAGATAAAACAAAAATTTTCATTGCAGGTAAAACAATAAAGATTGAAGTGCAAGCGATCCAAAGCACTCACCTAGAGCCAATCATTCCTTAGCAAGGCACCCCGCTCCTCTTTGCTCAATACAAGAGCGTAGAAGAGCACTGCATGATTAATGAATCCTAAACATTTACCCATTCTTGATAGCATTCAATGACTACACTAAGATAGGAAGTACAGGGCATATTGGGGCACAATAAGCCAATTAACCCTAAATATTTCTCATTCTCTATGATTTTTTTCTTACTACATTGAGATAAGAAACACAAAGACTCACACCTACCTTAGATTTACTTGGGAAGGCATTGGCCTACTAAGCGTATTGGGGCACAGTACCACCAATGAACCAAAATAGAAAAATGTGAAAGATTTGATTTTGCTTACACACACACATCAAGATGGAAAACATATGGACTCACTTCCAATCAAAGTGGCCAACAAGGTGATTAAATCAGGGTTTGAAGAACATAAACTCAAATCTAGCCTGAAAACTAATTAAAGGGGAAAGACAATCTGAGGGGAAAAAATTGATCTAATTTTTTTTTTTGTTTTAAGCTTTATTTAAAATTTTTTAATATCTTTTGTTTAGAAGATTTTTGTTCTTATTTAATTTATATTTTTGGACCAGTGTCATTTCCTTAAGTTTCATAACTCAAAATTTGAAGAAATCATTTTCAAGTTATATAAGAATCGTGCTGTTAGAAAATATGAGTCATATAGAATCCTTGCATTAGGTTAATGAAAATATTGCTTCTTCAGTAAAGAACGTATTTGAAGTAGAATGAATCTAGAAAAAATTGAATATACACAATTTACTTCTAGTAAATAACACATACCAACCACATCTATACATATCAAAGTGCGATAACCACCATAAGAATTCTATGGGCCCTATCTTCAAACTAAAAGTGGATATATGTTATGTGTCCCTGTTTCTGGACTGTAGTTGTAAAGAAGTTTGGAGTCTTATATCTTTTTGAGGTGATGGAAATCCTCTTTTGTAAAACTAATAATTTGCATTGCTTGGCTAGATCGTCTGCGTTTCAATTGATGATCGGTACAGATCCATTAAGTAAAGGAGTGATGGATGCCCAAACAAGTTCCCCAGACCAAACTATATTGATTTTCCTTCCCAAAAACAACATGGGAAATCATTATAGCATAGAGATCGACAAATGTAAGTCAATAAACTCGGGTAAGAATTTCACCAAAACTCATATGCATAAGTATCAAAACCAAAAACATTCGAAAAAAATTCAAATAAAATTCAAAGCAAAATTCTAGTCAAATTTCAAAATAAATGCAAAAGAACAACAAAATGCTCAAACATAAGGTAATGTATGGGTTGCTTCCTAATATAGCTCTTGGTTTAACATCCTCGGCCTAACCTAAAATCAAATCAACCCTGAAAGTCTTTTTCTATGATCAAAATTCAAATTCAGTAATCCTTGATCAATCGCCCAATCCTTTGATGGCCCTGAAGTTTTCACTAAATACTCTTATTTCATAATTTCTTGCAATATTTTCCTCTTTGTTTGATAGCAGTCATCTAGAGGGTATGTAGACGGTTTGTTCAAATTATCATTTCTAAGATACTTTTTAGATCCAACATTCTACTAATTAACTCTCCTTTTAGCATATTAATGCATTCTCCACTAGTTGCAAGAAATGGGTCCCTAGAATGCAAAAAAATGTTTCCTAAATCTTGCGTTGGATTCTCCCTATGCTCTTTAGGCTCAAGATTTAAATCTACTATGTTACTCTCCTGCCTAGAGCTATCTTCCAACTCTTTCCCTGGGGGCTCTGTTGACCTCATTTTAGTGAGGTCTTAGTCTCCTAATCTTAGAACCTAGGATCTAGCCTTAGGAGTTCCTGGTTGACCATCCTAGCGGACTAGTAACGGAGCCCACCTCCCATAGAACTTCAAACCGCTTCTTTACTCATTTTTGTGAAAACTCGCACGAGTGGTCCCAAGCACTCAATTTCTAGTTGCAAGGGCTGAGGACCAACATGCAGAGGGTCTGAAATTGAGTTCCTANGAAAATTAAAACATACTATTTTCAAAACCCAAACTAAATATCTATTATATTTAAATTAAATTTCAAAAATTATTTTCATATTTCATATTTTCATAATCTATATCGAAAAAGTTGACCGACAGGCTCTTCTATTGATGGTTTTATAGGCTTGACTCTTTCTCTAGGAATACTAGGGCTTACCTAATAAAGAAAAGTAGATTCATCCTTAGTCATTATCCAACAAAAGTTATCCTATACAACTTGCTCTTCACGGTCTAAATCCTTAGATTTTGAAATTTTGCTATCAAATACCCTTGCAACCACATCTACACTATGCAACTGCCTCTTACCTCCTTCTATAGAATTCACTTTAATGTGGCTGGATAACATTCTTTGGGGTTAATGTCTTAATAAGTTAACTAACTGCTTAATTTGATTTTTTTATGGTTCTCGAGGCTGCAGTTTGACTCTGTAACTGATTCCCCAGATTTACAATCAATTCTTCCAAATATTAGTTTTCATAAAGGTTGTCACTATCCTGGTTATTCTAATTTTCTGCAGATTTGGCTTTGAGGTTCCACCACAGCTTGCTTTCTACACTAAGGTTATTATTGTCTCAATTTAAGTTTGGGTAGATTATCTATTTGGGGTTATAGGTATTGGAATAGGGGTGATCAAACTGAGTTTTTATGTCAGGGTGTCAAGTCTCATGTGAATGCTATTAATCAATGAGTTGACACATTTTTCAGAAAGTCTAAAATAGTTTTCCAGAGGGTTTGTTAGTCTTAAGTGTTGACAAAAAAGTTTTATTCTGATTTTGATATATATTTTTGAAAATTTAAGAAATAACCACAAGAACAAAATAGTGGGGAAAACAAAAGTAATAAAAACAACAAAATTTTTTTAAACTTAGACCGAGTATTTCAACTGAAATTCTCCTAAAATTAGAAAATTTTGATGACTTTTCCTGGAAACGGTGCAAAAAAATTGATGTCTGAAATTACTGTGAAACAAGTTGGTTAATCATGCAAGTATGCATGTAGATCAAATAATATACGAAAATAAGTTTACGTATCAATCCCACGAGGGAACTGCCAAAATATTTTTTAACATGTAAATTTTTAATTTACTAACCACTAAGTTTGATTTGAAAATCAAAAATCAGATATTAAAAGTCATTCCTAATACAAATAGAAGAAAACAAATTAGGGTTTTGTGAAGTTCTTAAGATATGAAAGATTCATAATCCTTGATATGAAAGATTCATACTCCTTTGACTCCAGTGAAGTGATTTCTCAATATTTTTTCTACAGAGTCAGAATTTGGTAGAGATTTTATTTTGGAAAATCCATCTTTATGCTGTCTTCTACAGAGGCGGAAGTTGGTGAAAGATTCATGCTCTTATGACACCGGAGAATATTTTTCAATCTCTTAATTGATTTTGTTTAAACCATCCATATTTGGCTTTTTAACAACAAAAAGTGTAGGAAGTTATGGCTGAATTTTAGGAAACAATCAACCAATAAAGAGGGATTTCTACTTAATCTTGAGAAAAATTAAGTTCTGCTCACAGTTTTAACACTCCCTCTCAATTGAACGAATGATATTTATAATTCTTGTATTTTTATGTTTGATGTTGGATGCCCTTTTATTACAATATATGGGACTTTTTGCTCTAGTGTTGCCTTTGTGTTGTAGAACTAATTAATTGGATATTTATTTTTTATCTTACTCAAAAAAAGATAAAATGTATCTTGTATAAATTTAGCAAGTTTGATATAAGTAATAGGCTTTTAACATTACCAAAAGAGAAATAAATACAAATGATAGGTTTACCTATTATTGATCTGTTATAAATTTAGCAAATGTGATATAAGTAATTGGTTTTTGATAATACAAGAATAAAAATAAATACACATGATTGGTTTACATGTTTTTGAATATTATACTTTGGAATGATGATTTCTCATAATCAATTTGGATTTATGCCAGCAGGTCTACTATGAAAGTTATACATTTATTGAGAGGTTTGGTGGAGAAGTTCATAGATGATAAAGAGGATCTACATAAGATTTTTATTGATTTAAAAAAAATCTTACAATAAGGTTCTAAAAGATATCCTTTGGAGAGTTCTTGAGATGAAAGGTGTTGATATGACTTATATTCATGTCATTAAAGATATGTATACCAAAGCTGTTACTTGTGTTCGGACTGCAGGAGGATTGACCAAATATTTTCTTATTTCTATTGGATTACATTAGGGATTGGCTTTAAGCCCGTATCTTTTTCCTTTAGTTTTGGATGCTCTTACTGGGCATTTACAGGAGGATGCACCTTGGTGGATGCTTTTTGCTGATGATGTCCTTCTCCTGGATAAGACGAGAGACAAAGCTTAGGAAAAACTTGAGTTATGGAGGTCTACATTGGTGTCTTAAGGTCTTCGTTTCTGTAGAACTAAAAGTGAATGCATGGAATGTAATTTTAGTAGTAGTAGTTCTAGTGACACTAAATAGGACTTGCACTTATTGTATAAAAAATGATCTTAATTTACTAGAACTAAATGAAACTATGACACTAAATAAGACGCAGTGGAGAAAAAGGATTCATGTAGCTGACCCCACGTAGTGGGATTAAGACTTTGTTGTTGTTGTTGTAGTTCTAGTGACTGTTGTAACTTTGGGCGATCAAATTATTAAAAGGTGTGAATGCTTTAGATATTTCGGGTCTATTGTTCAAAGTGATGATGATATTGATGGGGATGCTATTAGTAGAATTCAAGTTGGTTGGCTGAAGTGGAGGAATGCTTCGGGCCTATTGTGTGATAGAAAAATAATGCTTAAATTGAAAGGAAATTTTATAAGATGTTGGCCTTTAAAATAGAAGCATAAAACTAAGTTAAGTGTTACTGAGATTAGAATGATTTGGTGGATGAGTGGTTTTTTACTTAGAGACAAAATGCGAAATGAATATATCCGTGATAGGGTTGGTGTAGCTCCAGTGACAGACAAAATTAGAGAGAGTCATCTTTAGATGGTTTGGTCACATTAAACATCGACCATCTGATGATTTGATTAAGAGTGTATATTTTTTAGATTTGACTTATGTTAAGAAAGGTTGAGGTAGAGTTATAAAGACTTGGACATATTATATAAAAAAATGACCTTAATTTATTAGAATTAAATGAAAATAGGACACAATGGAGAAAAAGGATTCATGTAGCTGTCCCTACTTAGTGGGATAAAGGTTTGTTGCTGTTGTTCTATACTTTGGAATGATGATATGATATTTAAAGTTAAGGATGTGTGATTTAAATAGATTAGTGCCTTAAGAGTGCTTTGCGATAAGAGAAATCATGGAGCCTGAAATGATAAATTCTATAAAACTATAATTAAGTTGACTTTTTCCCTTATTTTTTTTATTTTTTTGGATCCATGTTTTAGGTGGTAATTAAGACACTGATAGCTAACTTGAGTACAACATGGAGACGAATGCTAAGATAAATTTATGGAAAAAATTAAAATTTTTTTGTAGAGGAATGATTATATTATGACGTTGGAAAATAAAATTTTTTTATTGGTGCTTGCTCAAATAAGGGTAGAAATTGCTCCAATAAGATGAGCAGATAATTTTTTTATATATTGTTTAGGAAAGAAGTAACGGAAGATAGCATGTATATAATTTGTGGATAAAAATTGTGCAATATTGGTTTAGTACTTTGACTAACACTCAACACGAAAATGGAGAATGAGGTCCAACTCCAAATAATTTGTGAAGGCTTACAATGATGATGTTTTTGATGATGATGGTGAATCATAATCCTAGAGAGACCTAAAGGCCACTCTGGACTCTAACATTGTGAAGGAAATTTAATATAGAAACAATTTTTGTATTTATAAATAATTCTATTATTGATCTCTAGACTTCTTTATTCATTACTTTATGCTTCCTTATTCTTCTTTATGCTTCCTAAACCATTTAAATGGCCATTGCTTTGAATCTTTCTCTTTCATTCAGAAACTTTGCGGTTGCTTTACCTCCATGCTTCATGCTTCCAAGAATTTTTACCTCTTATTTCCTCTCAAAGGTAAGATCCATGCACCATCTTATATGGGATTGAGTGAATTGCCTCATTCACCTATGTCGTCTCATTCATCTAAAGCTGGATTGAGTGAGGTGTAGTATTCTGTTGAATTTTGTTATGAGTTGTTTAATCTATTTAAATTATTTATTTGGGTCTTGCTGGAAGAAGTTTCTAGGGTTGTTATGGATATAAATGGGTTAGATTTAGTGAATTTTATGACCTTGCAGTACACATTTCTTTATGTGAGAAGGTTGGGATTTGGGGGGCGCAGAGGAGATAGTATTAATATTTTTTCCATGCGTTTTGTTGAGATTAAATGTAGTAAGAATGATGCCAAGTGTACAGAGGAAAATAACAAATCAATATCCCAAGCGGAAGGATATCTAGAAGAGACTCTAGGCGTAATTTGTGATCTCATCTGCAGATATTCTAATACACCCTTGGTAACCTAATTATTAAAAATCATAGATGATTTTTTATTGGAAAGGAAATTAACTATATTTAGAGTGACTCAAATTCTACTTTGTATTTCGTATTCATATTTAAGATTATCCAAACGAATAGTCCAACCTTAATGAAAATACATCTAGAAGTCCTAAAATAATCTAATGAATGAAATGCATTTAATTTTCATTAATTTAGTTGATTCAGATCAATTCTTATCATTGATTTGTTAAAATCATAATATATTTAAAAGTACATGAGAAATGCTAGAAAATCTCTAATTTCTTATACAAGTAATTCAGTTATATTGCACAGTCTAGATTTTTCTCAATTATGACATGGAAATCATAAAATGATCATTTACCCTTTAAATTTTGTTTTTAATGTTGTTTCTGTTTCCAATGCTTGCTCGAACCGGATATGTTTAATTCATTGCAACAGAAATTTTATGTTGTATATAGAAAAAAACTTGAGAAAAGACTTTAGTGAGTGTCTTATTAGTCATGCTAAACTACTTTTAGAAACTGTGTACTTTCTGGTATTAACGATCCATATGGTTTTCAGGGTATGGTTTCTATAGAAAATATCACAATTCTTGAAGTATCAAGCTTTGAAGAGTTGAGGACATGCATTTTGAGGGGAGCTGATCAGCGACATATTGCCGGAAACAAAATTGATGGTGAAAGTTCGAGATCACATTTAATATTATCTATCATAATTGAAAGCACCAATCTTCAAAGTCAAACTCTTGCTAATGGAAAGGTAAATGTTTGACATGTTTGTAGTTTAGTTAGGTGCCATTTGGTTGAGCAAATTAGTGGTGTACTGTGATTCTTTTGCAGGGATTTGAGAAAATTATGTATTTGGTTTGAAAATTCACAAATACAATGTAAAGCCTTAATTAATTTGAAGTTTACACTGCAGTTCATTTTGGCGATTTGGTAGAATTTGAATTGCATCATTCATATAAAATGCTATAAGCAAGTAGTTGCTGCTCACGGCCGCCGCCCGCTAACACTGCAGTCCACCAACTCCCGCTGCCCACCGCTCGCAGGCTGTCACCCGCTGACTGTCACCACCTGCAAATGCCGTCATTGTTGCCCGCCATCCCTGCTAGTTGCCGCCCTCCGTCACCTTCCACTGCCGACCTCTACTGCCACAGCCACCACCGTCTACCGCAGTTGTTGCCCGCAACCATCACAGTTCGCCGTTGCTGCCACCTGCCGCCATCGTCCATGGTCCTTGGCCCAAGTAAATATATTGATTTCAATTTACTTCAAATCAAACAAAAAAAATATAAAATCATACGTTTATTTTATAGTGAACCAAACAACTCGAAAGTATTTCAAATATATTATTATCATAATACCCTGCAAATCTTTTACATTGCATTTCATTTCAGCAAACCAAACGACCCCTTATTTTTTCATATTTGCAGCAAATTTGATATTCGTTTTATTTTTGATCGATCACCATGGCACTTAAACTCAAACCCCAACTCATCACGCAACTCACAACCCCCATAGAAAATATCTTGTTCATTAATTGACATGATAAAACAATGAATTGGGAGCCATTTGGAATAACTTTTAATTTTGTTTTTTTTTATTTTTATTTTGTTGAATTCATATTACATTTTAAAACAAAATATCGCTTGTATGATATAACTAGTTATTAAAAAAAGGACTCAAATTAACTTTTTGATATTTTGAGTGTTCTTAAAGACAAGTTAATTTATTTAAAAAAAAAAATGCACTAAACAAACATGTTTTTAAAATAAAAGCAATGCCAAAAAGAATAACTAGAAAACAAAAGTGATCCCAATGAAGCACGCGACTTTGAATTTACATAACTATTTATCAGCCAACAAACATTTTAAATTAGCTATTTATAATTAGGTTTTGGAGAAAAATTTATTGGTATGGTTGTCTGGTTTGAATTTATTTAGATAGCACTATTATTGAGATAATAATGCTATTCGGATAACAATGCTATATGTCAAATGTAGCTTGTTTGGTTCAATGTTTCCTTAAACAGTGCTATCTTTTCTGTGCCGATCAACGTTGATTAAGAACTCTTCTTCTTTTTTTGTGATTTATTTTGACCATATGAAATTTTTGTATCTACATGCCATCAGATTTTGCCAATATTTAGATGTCCTCAAAATGAAACCAAAATATCATTTACAGTGTTGTTTTTTAATAATGTCTAAAACCAAATATATTTTGATAGCATAACGTTAAATAGTTTTTTCTGTCAACCAAACAACTGCCAATCAACAGATCATGAAGCATACAATTAATCAAAGCTCAGTTCTTCCGGAATTGTACTTTCTTCTTTCTTAAACACACTTGCTTCTATAGACGATATGTAACTTCTTTTTATTTGAATGTAGCAGTTTACCTTTGTGGATCTTGCTAGTTCAGAAAGGATAAAAAAGACTGGATCTTCAGGAAATCAGTTGAAAGAAGCACAAAGCATCAATAAATCTCATTCTGCTTTTGGAGATGTGATCAGTGCTTTGTGTTCTGAGGCTCAACACGTTCCTTACAGGAATCATAAATTTACGATGCTCATGAGTGATGCTCTTGGGGGAAATGCCAAAACAATTATGTTTGTGAATGTGTCTCCTGCAGAATCGTATTTGGATGAATCGTACCATCATCTCATGTATGTTTTTTGCAGCATTCATTTTGATTTTCCAGTTGAATTTCCATTTTTTATTGCATTTTTGGGAAAGCTATTATTTTGGATTTTCAGTTCCTTCCATTGATCAACAATTGTCATGCCGAGTTGAAGGTTTTAGCGCTAAAATTTATCTTTTCTTCAGAAGAATTTATAAAAATAAATTAGAAAATGGAAAGATATTAATGGAAACAATCTTACTAGATGCTCTCGTTATGTGAAATTCGGTTCAGCCTTTATTTGGGGCATCATTGAAATTTTGCTACATGTATGGAATATCTTTGCACACTTTAAATTCTTCATTAAGTCAAACTAAATTAGTGAATTTTTTAAGGCAATGTTCTCAATTTATGGTGTTTGTTTCTGTGTGCTTGTTTTGACTTATTTTTACGGTTTATTTTTGTAGTCTTGCAGCTTTGGTCGAGTTTTTTTTTTGTATTGATCAGTCAATGCTCTATCCATTCAAACAAAGTGCCGTTAAATGATTTAGCTGCTGAATTCCATGTAAATCATCAATGCAATTGTCTTCGTGCATAATGCAGGTTCGCTTCGAGGGTAAGGTGCATACTAAATAATCCAAGCAAGAACATATCTTCAAAAGAGATCGCCCATTTAAAGAAATTGGTTTCCTATTGGAGGGAGCAAGCAGGAAAACAAGGGGATGATGAGGAACTGGAAGAGATTCAAGAAGAAAGACAAACAAAAGAGAAAAACTGATCCCCACTTTCCCTGCTTTTATCAAACTAAAACTTCATTTTGATCTGAATATATATCCCAAGTCAAGGTTTTTTGGACTATTTTGCCTCTAAGTTAACCGAAATAAATGTATCTATCAGTTTGGATATATAGTGGGAACCAGGTCGCCGGTGAAGGTTATAAATTTTGTACATTAGGATTAATTAGCTCCCTAATGCTGCATGCAGACAACCTTCTTTACTTGCACATAAAGCTGCATTCTCAGGAAATATTTTTTTCTTTTTTGTACATTATGATTATGATTTTCTTCTCTTGCAACTGTCCCTTGGATGTTATCACCTTGCTTAGAAACATGATGTTTATGTTTTGTTGAGAAATTTTAAAAATTTCCTCATTTGTTTATGATGTAACGGGTAAAGATTTAAATTTTGTTCTATCGAATAATGTATGTGTTGATTCAGAACTCAATAATTTGATTTGTTTCATCCAGCATTAGTATGTGAATGGAACTTTACTGGGTTATGGCAGTTGGAGTTGTCTCAATTTTTTTGAGAAATGAACTGGAATTGATTCATATTTCTCAGTTATGGTTTAATTTTAGGGTTAAACCATGATCATGAGATTAATGTTATCTCCATTTGATTTGCCTTTTAGTGGAGCATGAACTATGAAATTTAGTTAAATATTTTTTGTATTTATTTGATTTTCTTCTAAAAAAACTATTTTAATTGTGCATTGTTGTCAATGTTGAAGAATAATTGACATTCTTAGCATTTCCATCTATTTATCTGTAAACAAAATAAGATATCTATTCCCCAAACCTTTTGATCAACTAAGAAGAAGGTTGGGTTAGTAAGTACCATATCACTCTCCTAAACTTCTTGGCTCCTCATGTGATAATATAGATCAGATTGGGTTGAGCATTTAAGTTTTTTCTACAACTGATTATCCTTCTGCTAATTTGATTGCTTTTCAACTCCAAAAAAATGGCAATATTTTGCTTGAACTATCATATGGTGAAATAGATTGCTTTGTAGGTGATTAGGCTTTATATTGCCACCCTTGCCCTCCCCTTAAACATGAGGATGCTTTCTCTTTTTTTTTTTTATTTTATTTTATCTCTAAATAGGATGGGCTGAAGTATGTAAATAGACACAAATTCTAATCATGAGATCTTTGCATTAGGTTGAATGGGCAATCATTTATAAAAAATAAGAAAGTCTTTTGAATTAAATTATACTTACCACTCAGTAGTAATGTTTAAATAAATAAATAAAGCATTTACATTTTTATTCATAAACGATGCCAAAAAATCATACTTGTGACCACTTTATTAGTCTTCTAGTTTAAAATTTTTGTGCTCTCTTTTCGAGAAACTTAGCACATCTCCTCCCAAGCTTTTGGATGGATAAATAAGCCCAAGGCTACAATAACTAGGCTTATCTAATTAGTTTATTGAGTTATGCATTCATTTTAAAAATAATGGCTTAATATAGAATGATATTCATTTTTTGGCTCCCTAAATATTTTCTCTCCTACAAGCCAACCCAATGGAAATTTAAAAGAGTATCCTAATACTAAACCATCCAAATGACTTTTGCTAAATAGTAATTTTTAGTTATCATGCTTATTGAAGATAATATTTATGAAGAAATGTAATTTAAGCATCTATATGTCATATATTTTAGTGCACTCTAAGAGTTTTTCTCACCAAGGCTGTTTGTTTGAAGTTCTTGTCACCAACCAAGCAGTTAATAAGTAGATCACTGCTACTCCTACAACTTCTTATTAGATGGTAGTTCTTTAAAGTGAAGCATGGAAACAAAAAGAAAAAAAAAAGTTATAATAAATATTGTTTTCTTCCATCTAATATTAATCACTATAAAATATCTTTCATTTGTGTCATCATTGACCGCCCTTAATAATTATTGACGAATAAATGCATCAAAAGATTTCATTTTAGTTTCTTTAAAAGTGAACATAGGGGAACCTATTAACTTCGATAATATTGAATCCAAGTATGTCCTATGAATCACACCTAAGGTATAGAACGTTGGACGAATGAGAGAGAGATAAAGAGGGAGAGAGAGAGAGAGATAGAGAGAGAGAGAGAGAGAGAGAGAGAGTTAGAGAGGGTTTAAGATCACAATAACATAAATTTTGAGAGAGTAAATTCAGTAGTCCGTTATGGATGAAATGACCCGCTATTTATAGGTTTCAGGGGTATCTCATAAAATTAGATGTTTGTAGTTGTTTTAATAGGAATGTTACAAGTCATTATTATATTCCTTCATATTTGTAACCAATGTCGGAATCCTTTCATATTCATAAATGTTTAACATTATTCATTTCATAATTGCTTGAAGCGGGTTATTTAATGACCAATTAATCTTATCATTCGTTCGGACACAAACATTTGGTCGATCGGCATCCATTCGGTTCATTGAGTGGTTAATGGTCGTCCCTTCCAATGGAATTCTAGATAGAGGCCCTCCTGCCGATATGATGAACTTGGACGATCAGGTTAAAGGTTTATCACCATAAGCTAATGAGCAGCTCTCCTTGAACATGAAGCCTTCTCAAAGGATTAAAAAGGTATTTCGTAGGGTGCCATTTGGCTATCTTTGTGGAGAATTTCAAAATCGATTAAGGGAGACATTCATGATTAACTGTCAATTAGATTAGGTGCCTTTTATTCATTCATTCGGTTGTGCTTCCATTCATTCAGCTCGACGTTCCGGCTGAAAGAAGCAAAACTTGGCTTTTCTTTCATTTGACTATCACGATAAACAATCTTTTGGTGCTCATACGAGAGACCCACTGGATTTCCTTATGATTCCTTTGGTCATATTTTTCATGTACAAATTTAGTGCCCTAATTTTCTTACTTCTTCAAAGTGATAACTACGATAAGAATAAGAGAATTAATGCAAAAATTGATTTGTTTTTTTGCGTAGTAAGTACTTCTACTAATTGATTTGGATTTCTATGCTAGTTGTTCCTATAAATATGGCGTGATCAACACTTCTTCATCACTTTCTAACTTTCTTGTTCTTTAGTCAGGCATTAACATATGAGAGTTATGACAAACAACAATAGACCCGTAAATGAGGTGGCCATGATAAATGACTTCGGGTTTTCGACTAAAACTAAGTACTTAAGGAAAATAAAGAAACCTGTACGTAGTTTACGTGTAATATAGAAGAAATCGGGTGATGAGGGTCGACCAGGGTGATAAAAAGGTTAGAGAGATAAGGTCGACCAGTTAGCTTAAAAGGCCAAGAGGAGGGAGAGAAATTGGTTAAACAAGTTGTCTAGGAGAAACAAAGGGTGGAGGAAGGGGCTAAGTTGATCGACTCAATGCTCCTTCACCGTGAGATGGGGAGCAAGGCTAAAGTGCATGTCATTGGTGCAATGGTCCTTTCTTCAAATTCAATTTGTGAGCAACCGGCTTAGCAATCATTCCAAGAGGTTGTAGAGACCCAAGTCTAGCCATGTGAAGGTGTATCCCCTTTTCCTTCTATTGGTGAGACCAGTAGATCATTCATATTATCAACTCATCGATAATGGAAGCTGGTTAACCCTCTTTTCCAGAGGCAGTTGAAGGAGCATTAGTTACGACCCATGGTAGAGCCACACATGATTATTTATCTAGCCTTGAGGATGTCAAGATGGAGATTGATCCCTGAATACTTAATGCTTATGCACAGTATAACAATAGTTCTGATGGTATTTTTCACTTATATTTCCTTATTTTGCAACAAAATAAAAAACTTGATTTTGAAGAAAAATGAGAATTTAACTTTTTAATTTATATATATTTATATTATGATATTGTGCAAGTATACGTATCGTTATCAAGTAATATAGAACTTTTTAACTAAGACCTGAATATCAAACCCACAAGAAAGATTATGCAATATGCACATTTTAGAAAGTTTTTCTATTTTTAAAAAGATAATTACTTAAACTAAAAACAATTTTTGCAAGAATTTAAAAATGTAGAACTAATTTTTGGTTAGGCATTAATCCTCAAGCTTCTCCACCCTTACATTTCTTTTCTTTTTCTTTTTCTTTTTTCTTTCCTTTTCTTTTTTTTTTCTTTTCTTCTTCTTTTTCTTTTTCAGGCAAGGATTATTATATCTGGATAAGCCTTTAATGATTTTTAATTCTACTTCTCCTTTCTTAAAGTAAAGCCTTGATATAAAACTTTTGCTTATAGATATAATAATAGTTTTGAAAATCATTTTAATAAAAGAAATTTAAGTATTAAAAATAAAAGTCTAAATTATCTAAAATTTTCAAAAATACAATTTTTCTTCCTAAAGATAGTGACTTATGTTAATCATTTTCTATACTAAAAATCTTTAACTTAAAGTTTTTCTTCATTACTAAAAAATTTAACTAAATTTTCTTACTCATTTCTAAAATCAAATTTTAATTTTCGAATATAACTTCATATACATAATCAATTTTTCTTAAAAAAATAAAATTCACTTATAGTACATTTGAGAAAAAAATAAAATTCCTATTTTGAAAATGTTTTTCATCCCCCCAAACTTTAATTTTAAACAGATTAAACAGTTTAGCGCCAGATATATATAAGCAGGAATGAAAATTTAAGTAACATGCAAACAAGAATTTTAACATCCTAATTATACAAGTATAAAACTAAAAACAGGAGTAAAATTAATTTTTGATCAAATTTTCTAACATTTTATTTTAGTTTAACATGTGGAGATTCAAATAGACTTCTAAACAATGGGTATAAAAACAAACAACACACTAACATGATAAAAGAAAAATACAGGGCAACAGTTTCTGAATTTCAATTTTAAGATCTAAGCTAGCAAGACTTTCTACTTTATAACAGATATGAAATTAAGTTAAGTTCTAAACTAACTAAATCACGGTACTAAATAAAAAAAAAACATCTACTACCCTAAAATATAAAAATAAAATATTAACTACCACAAGCGTTATAATAATAATAAAAAATAAAAGTCCAAAACACAATATAGTCCAAAATAACACACATATGCAAATGTAGCAAGCTCAGACCACATAGTTCACATCATATTACAATCATAAAATGAATCTCTAAGCTCTACTCTTCATCCTCAGAATCATCGCTGTACCATTTTTCTGCAAGTGCATAATCAGGATATTAAGGATATGGAGGAAATTACACTCCTGGTTGACCTCTAATCAGGCTCTCCAAATATGAGTGGAATTTCTCTTCATAATCACTCTTCCTTCTATTATAACAATTACTATGATCTGCAAAACGCTCTAAATTTTGTACCTTATCAACGGTAAAATTGATATTGTCCGTCATCTTCTGCAATAACTCATCCTGAGTCTTGGTATCACCTCTAGATGTAGAAGCACGAGAAGTAGATGGTCGTGATGAAGATGCAGCAGAGGTAGATGTAGCAGACGTCTCTAATCCATAACTTATGGAAAATCCTCCTCTCCAGCCAAAAATCAAATTCTCAGAATAAGTCTTCACATTCACCTTCGTAATGGGCTTTAGGGGTACGAAACTTCCTCCCAACTATCACACTTCACTCCAACCTGCTCGCATAACAAAAAAATCAAGGAAGCAAATCCCATACTTGCAATAGTAGTAACAACAACTGAACTGATGATAGTATGATAGATCAAAGCCCCTATGTTGATGGGCTTTCCCTCCTGAATCCAATATTTCAACGTTTCTCTCTCTCTGGTAACTTCACTGAGATGATTGGTCGGAAGCAGACGAGCATAAATGAAATAGTGTTAAGCCTTCGAAGGTGCACATAAATTTGAAGTTGGGAAATTTACTCTCCTCTCATAGGTTATCTTCCAAAGTCCTCTCTCAATAGTCAAATATGAAATAATCTCGTCTAACTCCGCTTCACAAGGGCTATAATTTGCATAAAAACATAAAGTTTTTGGTGGTAAATGGTAAAACAAGTTGATTACCTCTGGAGTAAAATGTACCAACTTTCCTCTAACCGTAACTCAATCGTCTTCAGCCTCTGGAATATTTGCATAAAACTCCCTCTCAGTAGAAATCACTACGACGATAAAAAAAAAATAGAACTGTTCCCACTCTCAGCGGACTATCACATCTTCTACTTCTCCACTTGGACTTTTAAAACATCGCTCCTGAATTGATTTTCATGCCTGCAAAGCGTCAATATATCGATCCTGAGCTTTCGAACTGACAAACTTGCACGAATTGAATAGGCTCTTTCCTCTACTCCTTTTCATTCTTGGTACCATTCTACAAATTTGATAAATTCCAAAAATAACTTTAAAAATCAAGTTTAAATCACTAAACTAAACTTCCAAAAGCACTAACTAAAGTTCCCAAGCAATTTTTATAAATGTTTCTTTACTTTTCACCATGAATAGTAAATTTTTGAAATCTTCCAAATGTGCTCAAAATATATTGTGAAAATCCAAAATCTTTGCATAGAAGTAAAGCTCTTACCTTAAGGAACTTGGATCTAGCAAATCTCACTGGATTCCACCAAGAAATCTTCAAATTCCACTTGCCCTAGGCCTGAAAATTACAATTTTGAGTTGAGGAAGATGATATGAGGTGTTAAAAATAGTATTTTCAGGGTTAAAATTCACTTTTAACCGTTTGCGAACCAGTTTTCGTGAACCGACGCTTAAGCACGGTTAAGTGGTGCTTAGGCGCCTGCCTTTTCGGTTGACTCGCGCGTAAGCATGAGATGTGGCGATTAGGCACCAGTGCACAAATTTCAAAATTTTTAATTTTTAAGTAAAATGCACTATTAGCCTAAGTAAACCACCCCTAAATGGTCTCATAGCACTTAAATGACTATTTTTACTTCCTATAACTCTCCTCTATCTCAAAAGTCTCTTTAATAACTATTTCAATTTGAGGCTAAAAATAACACAAATTTTCACAAAAATAAACTATATTTATTCACAAACAAGTACAAACACATTTAACACTTAGTTCTCTCTTGAATTAGTCTTAGATGAGAAAATTTTACTAAGTACAAAACACTTAACACACGTTTTACAATTAAAAACATAAGTTACACAAATACTAAACACAATATATAAACACTAATACACTTAAAAACATGACTCCAAACACACAATTCCTAACATTTAACTTAATGTCACTCTTCATTAGAAGGAACAAATTCTTGTCTTGCAGTAGTCTCTCTAGGAATATAGAGTTGATAAAACGGACGGTTGTGACGAGCTTTAATGCTATCATCTTTGATCCACTTCTGTTTAAGGAACATCGCCCTCTATATAACTAGTATGGTTGAATTGCATCTTAAGTTGCCACCCAATATGTTATAGATGAGCACGCAATTCAAGCACCTTAGTCTCTAATACAAATATATTATTCTCCATCTGGTTGATCTTCTCCGATATCCTTTCAATACTAACGGCTAAGAAACCGTTGTACATCTCCTGTGCACTTAAACTAATGAACTTCTTCTTCATGGCTTCTTCCTTTTTCTTCAAATCCATCTCCCATGAAGACATTTTATCTAAATATCTCTCTTTCTTAGACTTTTAGGGCTAAAAATAATCCAGGGTGAAATTCCTTCACAAACCCCTTCTATTTATAGGCTTAATTCCCCCTCATAACTTCTAAGCACGACTAGAAACTGCCAAGACACGTTTATTCCAACTAAATTGTAGTTATACCTTCTAGAAATTGAAAATTGCACATGTGATTTAATTGTCGTGCTTAAGCGTCGGATCTGGCGCTTAAGCGCCAGTGCATCTTTTGCATCACTCAACTTAACGTCCAAATTTTCATTCTAATATGTCTAGGTCACTAAATAAAGTCTAAAAATCATTACTAGCACATAAAAAACTAAAAAATACTACCCCAAATTTGTTAATCAGCCTCAAAACAACAAATAAAGAAAAACAACACACTAATAACTATGGGTTGCCTCCCATAAAGCGTTTAGTTTTACGTCATCCGCACGATGTAACCAGTGCTCATTCTGGTTGACCCAACATAAATCCATCATTATATTTATGCTCATCTCCTATATAATAAGGTTTTAGTCCATGTCCATTCACTTCAAAAATTTTCTCAGAATTAGGAGCTTTAATATCCACAGCTCCACAAAGATAAAGTTTTATCACAATAAATGGGCCCATCCACCTGGACTTAAGTTTGCCTGGAAATAATCTTAACCTTGCATTATATAGCAAAACTTGTTGCGCTGGCTGAAAATTTTTAGAAAGAATCTTTCGATAATGCACATTTTCATCTTTTCTTTATAAATC
Organism: Phalaenopsis aphrodite; assembly: GCA_003013225.1. NCBI lineage: Eukaryota > Viridiplantae > Streptophyta > Magnoliopsida > Asparagales > Orchidaceae > Phalaenopsis > Phalaenopsis aphrodite. Next base: position 1,222,228 of record NEWO01000113.1, read on the forward strand.
TTAGAACTCTCATAAGATTCATTCCTTATCTCTTCAACAATCTTTTTTCACCAGCATCTTTTAAATTATACTTGAACTCTTTAATGGCTTAATATGCTTTATGTTCAAGTTCAACTGGTAAGTGACAAGCTTTCCCAAATATTAGCCTATGTGGGGATATTTCTATAGGAGTTCTATATGTAGTTCTATAAGCTCTTAAAGCATAGTCAAGTTTGACTGACCAATCCATTTTTTGTTGAATTCACAGATTTTTCCATAATTCTTTTAATTTCTTTATTGGATAATTCAGCCAAACCACTTGTCTGAGGATGATAAACAGTAGCAATCCTATGATTTATATGATATTTCTTTAATAACTTCTCCATATTGACATTTCTGAAATGACTTCCTCCATCAGTAATAATAATTCTTAGCATCCCAAATCTACAAAATATGTTCATTTTCAAAAATTTTGCAACACTTTGAGCATCACATCGAGGTAAAGCAACAACTTTTATCCATTTGGATACATAGTCTACAACTAACAAAATATATAAATTTCTGAAAGATGGTATAAATGGTCCCATGAAATCTAATCCCCAAAAATCAAATATTCCAACTTCTAGCATATAATTGAGGGGCATCTCATTTCTTCTAGAAATATTACCTACTCTTTGACATCTATCACAAGTTTTGATATAAGCATTAACATCTCTAAAAATTGTAGGCCAATAAAATCCAGATTATAGAATTTTGTATGATGTCTTATCAACATCAAAATGTTCCCCAAAATTAGAATTATGACATTTTTGGTTAATTTCATAAGTTTCTTCTAATGGTACACATCTTTGAATGATCAAATCCTTTCAATGTTTATATAAATATGGTTCATCCAAAAAATAAGTCTTAGCTTCAGAAATAAATTTCCTCATTTGTTGGTATGTCATTCCATATGGTTTAAGATCACTAACAATATAGTTCACAATGTCGGCATACCACGGAACACGCCACTCATTTACAGTGAACAATTTTTCATTTGAAAAATGTTCACTAATTTTTTTTTCAAAATAGAGTGGTTTTTTCTAATTCAAGCTTGGACAAATGATCAACAATTTGATTTATAGTTCCCTTCTGATCTACTATTTCAAAATCAAATTCTTGTAAAAGAATAATCCATCTTATAAATCTTGGTTTAGTATCCTTCTTTTTCATTAAGTACTTAATAGCAGAATGATCTGTATGCACTATGCAACGAGTTCCAATCAAATATGATCAAAATCTATCAAAGGCATATACTATTGTTAATAATTCTTTTTCAATTGTTGTATAATTAATCTGAGTTTCATTAAGAGTTTTACTAGCATAGTAAATAACTTTGAAAATTTTATCATATATTTGTCCTAAAACAACTCTAATAGCATAATAACTTGCATCACACATAAGTTCAAAAAGTTTTTCCCAATTTGGTGAAACTATAATTGGTGTAGTGATTAATTTTTCTTTTAATAATTTAAAAGCATTTAGACATTCCTTATCAAAATTGAAAATTGCATCGTTCTCTAGTAAATGCCATAAAGGCTTAACAATCTTAGAAAAGTATTTAATATATCACCTGTAGAATCTAACATGCCCTAAAAACTCCTAATTTCACTTATATTTGTTGGAGAAGGTAAATTAGCGATCACTTGAATTTTAGCAGAATCTACTTCCATACCATTTTTTGATATTTGATGACCTAATACAGTTCCTCCTGCTACCATAAATTAAAATTTTTCCCAATTAAGGACTAAATTTGTTTCTTCACAGCGCTTAAGAACTTTAGATAAATGTTCTAAACATAAGTCAAATGAAGTTCCAAACACTGAAAGTCATCCATAAAGACTTCAATCCCTTTTTTAATTAAATCACAAAAAATTGCCATCATACATCTTTGAAATGTAGCAGGAGCATTACATAAACCAAAGAACATTCTTCTAAAAGGAAAAGTACCATAAGAACTGATAAATGTTGTTTTCTCTTGATCTTCAGGAGATATTTGAATTTGGTGATAACCGGTATATCCATCCAGAAAACAAAAGTATTTATGCCCAGCTAGTGCATTCAGCATTTTATTTAGACAGGGTTGTGGAAAATGATCTTTTTTAGTGAAAAAAAATTAATTTTCTATAATCAACGCATATTCGCCATCCTATAACTTATCTAGTAGGTATAAACTCATTATTCTCATTCACAGTTACGGTTACTCATCCTTTCTTGAGAACACAGTGAATTGGCCTAACCCATGCACTATCTGAAATAGGGTAGATAAATCCATCATCTAACAACTTTAAAATTTATTTCTTAACAACCTCTTTCGTAACAGGATTTAGTCTCCTTTGTGGATCAACCCTAGGTTTGCAGTTTTCTTCCAGATTAATTCTATGCATACAAATTGAAGGACTAATTTCTTTAATATCAAAAATTATCCATCCGAAGGCTTTCTTAATATTTTTTAGAATTTTAATCAGCTTTTCTTCTTGTTCCTTTGTTAACTTCGTGGAAATTATAATAGGTAAAGTAGAGGAATCTCCTAAAAAGGCATATTTTGAATATTTAGGAAGTAATTTTAACTCAAGTTCTGGAGGTTTTTGAATAGATAGACAAAATAATTTATTATTATATATCGTATCCAAAACTTCAAAACTTTCTTGAACATAACTTGATTCTTTCTTAAAAAGGTTTACACATTGATCTAATTCCTCTTCTTGCTCATGTTCTGATTCTTTCTTCAGATTTTTCTTCATAAGTAGTTTTGAAGTGGCATTCGCTCAGATATCTTGTAACATCCATTCTATAACATTCATCATCTTTACTTTTTTACAGGATATTTCATTGATTTTGAAATGTTAAAAGTAACAGTTTCATCTTTGATGCGCATTATTAATTCCCCTTTCTGCACATCAATCATTGCTCTTCCTGTGGCTAGGAAAGGTCTCCCCAAAATGATAGGTATCTCTTTATCTTCCTTCATATCTAACACAATGAAATCAATAGGAAAGATAAATTGATCCACTTTCACTAGGGCATCTTCTATAAATCCTTTAAGATATGTTATTGAATGATCTACTAACTGCAGAGTTACAGTAGTAGAGGTTATTTCTCATAATACTAATCTTTTAAATATTAATAATGACATAAGGTTAATGTTTGCACCTAAATCACATAAAGCTTTCTCATAAAATCTGTCTCCTATTATACATGGATTTGTAAAGCTATCAGGATCCTTCAGCTTTTCTTGAAGTTTCTTCTGAATTATAGCATTGTACTCCTCACTAAGTGCAACAGTTTCATTTTCTTCAAAATTCCTTTTTCTGTTGAGAATATCCTTCATAAAATTTACATAGCTTGGCATTTATTCTAAGGCTTCAGCAAATGTAATATTGTTTGTAAGTTTCTTAAATATTTCTAGAAATTTTGAAAATTGCTTATCCAACTTCTGTTGTCGAAGTCTTTAAGGAAATGGAGGTGGTGATTTTTCTAAATCAATTTTCAACGAAGAAATAGGTCTTTCAGAATCTTTCGGAGCATCCTCTTTTGATTCTTTAATTTCTTCTCTCTCTACTTCAATTTCTTATTGAATCCTACCTTCCAACTCTCTTCTGCTTCTATGTTGTACAGCTTTAACTTCCTTTTTAGTCTGGTCTCTTCGATTTGATTCAATATTACTATGAAGTGTTCCTTAGGATCTATTACTTAATGAACTTGCAATTTTCCCAAGTTGATTCTCAATATTTCTAATTATAGCTCCTTGAATTTGTAATGGATTACCCATTTGTAACACCACTTCTTCTATAGACAACTTCTTATACTTAAATTGTGTATTATTGTTAATACCTAGAGGATTAGTAGATCTATAATTATTATTCCCTTGGTTGTTCCAGTTTCTTAATGAGTTTCCTTGATTGTTCCCCCATTACTGATTATTACCACCCGAATTGTTATTCCAGTTAAAGTTAGGATGGTTCTTCTAACCTGGGTTATAATAATTGGAATAAGGGTTATTTTTCTTATTATTTATGACATTCAAAATTTCTAATGATGCTTGAGAATCTATCATTTAATATAATGAATTCTCTTCAATCATGGAAATAGGTTGAGAAAAACTCATTTCAAATTGGTCTAACTTCCTTGAAATTGCAGCAACTTGATTTGCTAACATAGTAAATGCATTAGTTTCATGAATATTGGCTACTTTCTTAGGATTCACCCTCTCAGAAGGCCACTAAAAATTATTAGTAGTCATTTCTTCAATTAAAGCAGAAGCGGCATGAAATGGTTTTGACATCAATGAACCATCAGCAGCGGCATCGATAATAGATCTAAGAAAACCAATTAATCTATTATAAAATGTTTGAATTATTAACCAATCTGGTATATCATGGTGTAGACACTTTCTTAAGAGTTCTTTAAATCGTTCCCATGCTTTATAAATAGATTCCCCTTCAAACTGATTAAAAGATGTAATATCATTTCTATGCTTCGCAGTTTTTTATGATGGAAAATATTTCACAAGGAATTTTTGTGCTAAATCACCCCAAGTTTTGATAGATCCAGGTGCTAACGAATTCAACCACATCTTAGCTTTATCCCTCAGTGAAAAAGGAAATAATCTAAGTCTTATGACATCATCTGAAACACCATCGTATTTAAATGTAGCACACAATTCTAGAAAATTGGTAAGATGTAAATTTGGATCTTCAGTTGGTGATCTCCCAAACTGATTATTTGATACCATTCGGATAATAGCAGGTTTAAGCTCAAATGAATCAGCCACTACAATAGGTTTTTGAATACTATAATGAAGTTCATCTACAGTAGGGTTGGCATAATCTCTTAAAGGTCTAAACTCTTGATGAATTTCAGCATTTTGATTATTTTGGTTTGCCAGTTCTGTAATTCTTTTGGATTTTTTAAGATTTTTAATTTTTTTTTTGGTTTTTCTGATTTTTCTAAAATTTCTTGCTATTTCAGAATTGTAGGGCATTAGTCCTTCAGAACCTGAACTACGCATACACAAACATAAAATAAAATAAAATAAAATAAAATAGAACATACAAAATAAGATACAATATCTAAAGTTTAAATAATACTTTCTAAAACTAGAAATTTACTTAGTTTTCCTACCTAACGACGCCAAAAACATGATCCCTGAATACTTAATGCTTATGCACAATATAACAATAGTTCTGATAGGATTTTTCACTTATATTTCCTTATTTTGCAATAAAACCAAAAACTTGATCCTGAAGAAAAATAAGAATTTAAAATTTTAATTTATATATATTTATATTGGGATACTACACAATTATACATATCATTATCAAGTAATATAGGACTTTTTGATTAAAACCTGGATATCAAACCCACAGGAAAGATTATGTAATATGCACTTTTTAGAATTTTTTTATTTTTAAAAAGATAATTACTTAAACTAAAAAACAATTTTTGCAGCAATTTAAAATTTAAATATTTTTGGTATTTTTGATATTTTAATGAAACAGTAACAACTTAAAAAGATAACTAAAGTTTTTGTAGAAGAAAAGTTCTTAATATGGAAATATCTTTCTTCTTATCATGAATCACTAATTAGTATAAGATTTTTGTTGTGGAAGTATGCAAATTATGTTGTGCTAATATTTTCCTAAGAGATGCATCCTTTCCGAACTAACCCCCCAGAAAAGAGCTTTCAAAACTTGCTAATATTTTCAAGACTCTTTTCTAAGTCATCTCTTCTTTCCTTTATAGTTTTCCAAGAGGTGTCTTGGGATCTCTTCAAAATGTGTCTTGATTCGATGTATTTTCCTAAGAGATGCATCCTTTCAAGATAATTTTTGTCCATGGCGGTTACAACCATTTGGCATGACCATCCCAAGCATGATCTCTTCTAAATTTGTGAAAACTGATTTTACTCGTCTAGTAACTACCACTGACACTTAGGCATGACCTTCTTTGTTTAACCTGCGCTTAAGCGCCGGATCTGGCGCTTAGATGCCAAAACTCATTTGCACAAATTTGCACCTTTTTGCTCCAAATTTGATCCTTTTTCACTCCTTTAAATCTTTTTTCCATTTATACTTGTATCTGTAAGAAAAACAAAAAAATACCTTCCAATAAAGTGCAATATCTAAAAAATAGGTATAAAAATGTGTCTAAAAACACTATATTTTAGGTGTTTCAGAGATCGACGGTTGACTTGGGATGACTGATGGCCAAAAAGTTATCGTGAAGTTTTTTGGTTAATAAATTAAGTATATGTGTCAAGTAATAATGCAGTTAAAGAGTACCTCATATTGATCCCATGCAGAAAGCGTTAAAAACTATTTTGAAGTTTGAATCTGTAGTTTACTAAACGTTTAAACCTAGTTATACATGATCACAAACAAGAGATGAAATTTCTAATGTCCTGCTGAAAAAAAAAAGTAATGAGGTTGGAAAACACAGAAATATAACACAAGAGAAAACTTACTACTCCTACAACTTCTTATTAGATGACAGTTCTTTAAAGTGAAGAATGAAAACAAAAAGAAAAAAAAATATTATAAATATTGCTTTCTTCCATCTAATAATAATCACTATAGAATATCTTTCATTCGTGTCATCACTTACCACCCTTAATAATTATTGACGCATAAATGCATCAAAAGATTTCATTTTAGTTGCTTTAAAAGTGAACATAGGGGAACCTATTAACTTCAATAATGTTGAATCCAAGCATGTCCTATGAACCACACCTAAGGTATAGAGCGTTGGACGAATGAGAGAGAGATAAAGAGAGAGAGAGAGAGATTTAGAGAGGGTTTAAGATCACAATAACATAAATTTTGAGAGAGTAAATTTAGTAGTCTGTTATTGATGAAATGACCCCTTATTTATAGGTTCTAGGGTATCTCATCGAATTAGATGTTTGTAGTTATTTTAATAGGGATGTTACAAGTCATTATTATAATTTTTCATATTTGTAATCAACGCCAAAAACCTTTGATATTCATAACTGTCACACACTATTCATTTCATAATTGCTTGAAGCGGGTTATTCAATGACCAATTCTTTTATCATTCGATCGGCCACAAACCTTTCGTCGATCGACATCCATTTGGTCTGTTGAGTGGTTAATGGTTGTCCCTTCCAATGGAATTATGGATAGAGGCCCTTCTGTTGATATGATGAACGTGGACCATCTGGCAGAGGGTGTATCACCATAAGCTAATGAGCAGCTCTCCTTAAACATGAAGCCTTCTCAAAGGATTAAAAAGGCATTTTGTAGGGTGCCATTTGGCTTTCTTTATGGAGAATTTAAAAATTGACTAAGGGAGTCATTCATGATTAACTGTTTAATAGATTAGGTGCCTTTTATCCATTCATTTGGTGTTGCTTCCATTCAATCGGCTCGGCATTTAGACTGAAAGAAGCAAAACTTTGCGTTTCTTTCATTTGACTATCCCGATAAACAATCTTTTGGTGCTCATATGAGAGACCCACTAGATTTCCTTATGATTCCTTTGGTCATATTTTTCATGTACAAATTTAGTTCCCTAATTTTCTTACTTCTTCAAAGTGATAACTGCGATAAGAATAAGAGAATTAATGCAAAAATTGATTTGTTTTTTTGCGTAGTAAGTACTTTTAGTAATTGAACTGTTTGGATTTCTATGCTAGTGGTTCTTATAAATAGGGCATGATCAACAATTCTGCATCACTTTCTAACTTTCTTGCTCTTTAGTCAAGCATTAACATAAGAGAGTTATGACAAACAACAATAGACCCGTAAATGAGGTGGCCATGTTAAATGCCTTCAGGTTTTTGACGAAAAATTCTACCCTTCTAAGGAATTAAGGAAAATAAAGAAACCTGAAAGTAGGTTACCTGTAATAAAGAAGAAACAGGGTGATGAGGGCCAAAAAGGTCAGAGGGATAAGGTCAGCCAATCAGCTTAATAGGCCAAGAGGAGGGAGATAAATTGGTTAAACAAGTTGTCTAGGAGAAGCAATGGGTGGAGGAAGGGGCAAAGTTGACCGATTAAATGCTGCTTTACCGTGAGATGGGGAGCAAGGCTAAAGTGCATGCCATTGGTGCAATGGTCCTTGCTTCAAATTAAATTTGTGAGCAACCGACTCAGAAATCACTCCAAGTGGTTGTAGAGACCCAAGTCATGCCATGTGAAGGTGTATCCCCTTTTCCTTATATTGGTGAGACAAGTAAATCATTCATAGACACAAATGATCTACTTGTCTCACCATTATCGATGAGTTGATAATATGGCCACCTCATTTACGGGTTAAATGAGCATTAGTTACGACCCATGGTAGAGCCACAAATGATTATTTATCTAGCCCTGAGGATGTCAAGATGGAGATTGATAGTCAACTTGGGATGAGTGATGGCAAAAAAGTTATCGTGAAGTTTTTTGGTCAATAAAGCAAGTATATGTGTCAAGTAATAATGTTGTTAAAGAGTACCTCATATTGATCCCATGCAGAAAGTGCTAAAAACTATTTTGAAGTTTGAATCTCTAGTTTGCTAAACATTTAAACCTAGTTAAACATGATCATAAACAAGAGATGAAATTTCTAATATCCTCCTGGAAAACAAAAAAAAAAGTAACGAGGTTAGAAAACACAGAAATATAACACAAGAGAAAACTTACAGTTCTTTAGAAGGAATGCGACTGACACCCCTATGATTCAGGTATTGTGAAAGTTCGTGGTATTTCTAGACTTGCCCCTATATGATAGTTGTCAAAGGGATAAAATGTCCTCCTTATATTTATGAATAAGTAAAAAAAAAAGGTATATTCCATGAATTTGAAGCTCCCCCAATTCCCATGATATCCCACAAATTTGTTCTGATTCCCTTTCAAGGCTACAAAATCTGAATAGAATATGCTTATTCTTGTCTGGATTTAGTGGTTAATTTTTTATTCCTCTGTGCAATGGGCACGAGTCACAAATTATGAAATATGATAAAACCTTAATTAGCCAGATCATGAGTAATCGAAACCCAATATTTAACACAACTTAAACCCTGATTCTTCAACCAAATGATACAAAGATTGAAATCATCAAAGAGCTATGAATACCACAATCCTTAAATCATAGAGGCACAATAAGGAATTTAACTACCTATGATCGAAAGAGCACCAAACAAGCAATCCATCAAAATAATTTTTGCAAATTGAATTGGAAAATAAAATCTAAAAAATAATTTATTCCCTCTCTTAAATTAATAAATCCTCCTTTCATACAATTTCCTCTCTAAAGAAGATAAGATAATACAAAGTGAAAGGGATAGAACAACTCTTAAGACCTAACCCTCAAGAGAGGAAGAGAATCCTAAGGAAGAAGCTCTCCCACTATCAAATAAGGTGCTCTAGCCATATCCAAATCTCCAGCCTCTCTCAAGCTGACCTAAAGCATCATTTATATAGCCAAATCTTTAGATCTGATAAGAAAAATTCTTGCCAAAATTAACTCTAGAGCCATCGACGTAGTCACGAAAAATTTAGGTCTGGTCACATCGACTTCCCTAATTGGACAGCGTGGTCAAGTCAGATTTTTGCATGGTCACACTACTGGCACTCAATACAGGTTGTGCTCACGTAATGTTCAGGTGTGGTCATGCCAGTTTTACTGCTTTTTCCTTTGTTTGCTACAAAATGCACACATTAATCACCTGTAACTTGTAGAACATCAACAAAAGCCTTTAACAAGTACATCCATGATAAATAAGTCAAAATAATAGCTAAAATACACGATAAAAAGAAGGTAAAATCATGCAAAATTGACTCCATTTAATATCCTCTATCATACCTCGATGCTTGACTTCATGTAATTTCATAGCTTAGTGGAGCCCCATGATAATATAATAGGTACACTTGTAGGTTTCTAAGCATTCAACTTGTTTATAAAAGTAGAGTAAAATTAAATAATTTTCATATAAGGGTCAATTATTCTTAATGTTTAATAGCTTAGTATTTTCCTTATTCCCTTCGTTCTGCCCCTAACAAGTCGTAATAATTCTTAAATTTTTGGAGTTAAAATATTTTCACTAATCATTGATATTTTAAATTAATTCCAGTAAAGCTAGCCAACCCAGTCTTACATAACCTTTCTCCTAAAAATAATATTAAAGCAATTTCCTTAAAGAATCTTGAAAAAGCCTTTCACTTAATTTTTATTGAGACTCCTTCCAAGTTTTCATTTCAATTTTAGTGCCAACATCAAGCTTCTTCTCTAGTGTTTTTATATTTTTGAATATTCTTATTCTTATTTTTTTATTTTTATCTTTTCTATGAGAATAACTATATTTGATTAGGAAACTTTTTTTTCTTTTCAAGGTCTAGTTCTCATAAGCGATAAATATAAAAAAAATGATTGCTTTAACCCATTCATGTTATTCTTCAATTAAAAGTTAAGACAACATTAGAATGGCTTAAGAAAAATTGAAAAGACTTAAGACATCCTTGGTTTGCTACTTAATATTTAGTTACACCATTTTAATTATCTCGAGATTATTTAGGTGCAGTTAGAATCTGTTAAGTTATGAAATCCCATTATTATAACATTAAGGCTAATTTCCATTTAATGACACTTACTTCTATTTAAGAAAAAAATTTTGATAAGAAGATTGAATTAATCAGAATTCTTAACAGGAGTTACCAAATTAACATTTAGTCTTTTACTGAATTATGTGAGCTATTATCAGACTCATAAAAAAGGTAATAGTCTTTTCCAAAAAATTGTTTTTTTCCATAATATATGTGACATTTAATAAAGGTAGACATAATAATAATAAGTGCATAAAAGAGTAAATACAATAGTTTGTCACAAGCATCTTAAAAAAACTGCAATAGAAAATCAACGTCATAGATATGTAAATATGTTGCAGTGCATCATCCATAAAAAACAAGAAAATAATAGCTAAATATGAATGACATTGCACATATATATCTCAACACCTAAAAACTAATCACTTGGGTGAGAATCTACAAACTTCATATCACTCTTGCTTAAGTGAAACTATTAAAAACACTCAAAACAAATTCGAATGAAAATTTAAAGAAAATGTCAAAACATATTTAAAAATATTTTTTGAAGCAAATGCAGAAAGTAGAAAACATGCTCAACATAGCAGATAATGCTTAGGTTGCCTTCCAATATGGTGCTTGTTTTTACGTCATCGGCCTAATCAGAAATGGTTCCTCTAGGATTGAAATTCAAATTTAAGAATCCCAAATTAATGGCCCAATACTTTGTTGGTTCTAGAGTTTTTATTAAGTCCCCAAAATTTAATTTTTCTTGCAACCTTTCCCACTTAGTTTAATAGCAGTCTTTTAGAGGGTATGTAGGAGGTTTAGTCAGATTATTATTTCTAAATTTTCTAAATACTGAATTATCCCAATGAATTCCCCTTTGTGCACATCAGTATTTTCCATATTAGTTGCAAGAAATGGATCCTTTGTACTTAAATCAAGGTTTTCTAAATTTTTGGTTGGCTTCTTTCTAGGTTTTTTAGGTTCTAGATATAATTTTACTAGTTCACTCTCCTGCTTAGGGTTGTCTTCCAAAGCTTCCCCTTGGGACACTCCATGGGTGTTACTATATGATTAATTATCCCCTTCACAATATATGGGAGGCCTTGAAAAAAAAAACATATTCTTTCTTAGTCATCTTTCAACAATAGTCATCCAACTTAGCTTGCTCTTTGTGGACCAACTCTTCAAATTCAAAGTTACGACCCCTTACATCCTTTGGCATACTAGGTTAACTAACTGCTTCATTTGATATCTATATTTCTTAATGTTGTAGTTTGTCTTTGTAGTTGATTCAACTGGTTTATTGCTAGTTCATTCAAATTCTCATTTTTTTCAGAGAAAGCCATTATCCAGATTATTCCATTATTATATAGAATTAATTTTTGGGCTCCACTACTGCTGGTTTTCTACACTTGGGTCACTATGACTCCAATTAAAGTTTTGGTAAGTTAATCAACTTGGGTTGTAAGTGAGCCTTATTCTAATGACATTTACGACCTATAAAGTGGTCAAACTAGGATCTACCACTAGTTCATATATCATCAATTCACTTGATGGTGATCTTAACACTGCATTCACCCTCAAATTATCTAAGTTTACAAAATAGCTACAACTTGGGTTTCCAAGCTAGCCAAGATTTTAGTATCTTGCACACTAGCAACTTTTTTTGGGTTTACCTTATTAGAAGGCCATTGGAAGTTATTATTTTCCATTTCTTCTATGAGTGTGTATGCTTTATCAATTGTTTTGGCCATTAGAGATCCTCTTGCAACAAAATCTATTATGGATCTAAGTGAACCTACGAACCCTTTGTAAAAGGTTTGAATAATCAACCAGTCAGACAAGCCTTGCTGTGGACGTTTTCTAAGCAATTTTTTAGAACTATCTCAGGCTTCATAGATGGTTTCCCCTCTAAGGTCGGTAAAATTTTAGGGTAGAAAATACTTGGCTAGGGATTTTTTGTCTTGGTCATTCCAGGTAGTAATTAATTATATGGCTAAGGAGTTTAATCACACATTAAGTCTATCCCATAAAGAGAAGGGGAAGAACCACAATCTAATGACATCATAGAGGAAACCGCTACACTAGAATGTGGCACATAATTCAAGAAATATTTTTAAGCAAAGATTTGGTCTCTAGATGGTTTTTCCCTAAACTGGCTATTTTAGAAAAATTGAGTTATAGTAGGTCTTAGCTCAAAGCGTTGGCTTCAACAATAAGGGAATTGATGATAAGCAAAACCTCTTCCACTAATGGGTTGACAGACTCTATAAGTAGTTTCATGGTGCAATTCTAAGGAGTAGCCATCTTTATAGTTGTGGTGGAAGATAATTATGCTCTTCTAAGGCATTTGAAAGTGCAGTCAATCTCAGGGTGAAAAGGGCAAAGTTAGATTTCGCCGCCCTACACAAACAAAAGAAAAATATTTGACAGACTCCAAAAAATGCAAATAGTGGCACCAACCCACAAAAGTCAGTCAACATTCACCCATGCAAAATAAAAAATGCATGAAAAAAGAAAGAACAAAACAAACTTAACAAAACTATTTTTTTGGCTTTTTGTTTTTTATTTTTACAGTTTTTGATTTTTTGACACCGGCAAGAAAATAAATACAAGTGAAATAAGATAAATAATTGAAGGAAAAATAAAAAAATAGGAAAATAAAAGTGCCAAACTTAGATTCTTAGGAGTTTAATCACAATTCTCTTAAAATTTTAATTTTTTTAACACCTTTCCCTGTAAAAAATGTCAAAAATGTGATGGTTGAAAACTCGTCACGATTGGTTAATCACACAAGTATACTGTTAAGTAATACTGCAGTTAAAGAGTATCACATATTGATACCATGAGGAAATGATTAAGAACTATTATGAATGGTGAATCTCTAGTTCACTAAACATATAAACCTAGTTAGGCGTGATCACAAACAAGAGATGGAGTTTCTAAAATACTACTAAAAAATAAAAATTAAATAGGGAGGTCAGAAAATGTAGGAAAATAATACCAGAGGAATCTTACATTTCTTCAAGAGTGATGAAGCTTGTGCCCATGTAATACTGATATTGTGATGGTTTGTAGTACTTCAGGACTTTCCCCTACATGATGGTTGTCAATATGGAGAACAAGTCCACCTTATGCCTATGCCTAAGTCAAAAGAAGTCTAGAATCCATGAAATTGAGACTCCCTCAATCGTCATAGCATCCCATATGTTTGATCCAATCTTCTTTCTAGTCTCTAATCTCCTTTCTAGCCTGCAAAATCCAAATAGAATAAGCCTATTCTTACCCAAATTTTCTAGGTAATCATTTCGTCCCTCTAAATAATGAGCATTAGTCATAGCTCATGAAATATATTAATATTTTAATAGACCAGATCAGGAGTAAATGAAACTCTATGGTTAACTTAACAACATAAGCACTAATTCCATAAGAAAACAATACAGAAAAATAAATCATTCAAGAAAACTGTGAAAACCATCATTCATAAATCACAAAGGTATGAAAGATTATAAAAAAATAATCCATCAAAATCAATGTTGCATGTAGAACTAGAAAGTAAAAAACTCATAAAATAATTTGTTCCTTCTCTTAAAGCAGTAAATCCTCCTCCCATACAATTTTCTCTCCATAATATATAAGAAAATATAAATTAAAAGGGATAAAATAGCCCTTGTGACCTCATTTTCAATTAAGAAAGAGAATCCTATGGAATAAGCTCTCCCACCCTCAAATCTGGTGCCCTACCTATCTTCAAATCTCTAGTCTCCTTCAATCTGCCCAAAAACATCATTTATATTTGCAAATCTTTGGATTTGGTGAAGAAAAATCTTGCCAAAATAAATTTGTGAGTCGTCGACATGGTCATGCAATATTTTAATACGGTCATGCCGACTTCCCTAATTGGGCAACGTGGTCATGCCGCATGCACTTGATACAGAGCACGTCCACCCCGTATTTTGGCATAGTCACACTAGTTCACTATTTTTCTTTAGGTTTGTTCTGTAATACATGTATTACTCACCAGTAAATGGCATAACATCAACAAAAAGTTTCCAAAAGTATAAATCCACGATAAATAAATCAAAATAACATGTAAATTATAGGATAAAAAATAAGTGAAATTACATAAAATTTACTCATGCCAATGGCTAGTGTCACTAGCTCTCTCGATGGATGAATTGGTGGAATCCTTTTCCTAGGAAGATGGCTTGTAGAGGCAGGTTACCTTGTAAGAAGGAGCTGACGATCCTTTATGCAGACATGTCAACTATTTGAATGGAGTTGGTGACTCTTCCGATGGAGCTGGTAGTCTGTATGACTAGTTCGAGCAAAGGAAGAGAGTGTGGAGAAGTTGGAGCATGGGGAGTGACATGCCTAAAATATGTTACATTTATTTGCACTTTTAATGACTATTTTTAGTGATATTGCACCTTAGTGAAAGGTATTTTTGATGTTTTTGGGTGTAGGTACACTAAATGGAGCAAATGAAGCAAATGAAATGAAAATAGAGAAAATTGGTATCAAATGACGCAAAAATTCTAAAGTTAATCAAGCGCCTAGGTGCCAAAGGCAGTTATCTAGAAGATCTACTGAATTTGGATAAATTTTGAAGAGGTGCTTAAAGAAACTTTTGGAAATTTTGAGAGCTCTATTTAAAGAGA
Source organism: Phalaenopsis aphrodite (assembly GCA_003013225.1). Classification (NCBI taxonomy): domain Eukaryota; kingdom Viridiplantae; phylum Streptophyta; class Magnoliopsida; order Asparagales; family Orchidaceae; genus Phalaenopsis; species Phalaenopsis aphrodite. The sequence goes on from NEWO01000113.1 coordinate 1,237,439, forward strand.
CTTCTAGAGATTCAAAAGAGAAAATTTTAGGAGGAAGAAAAGAGAGACTTTTATAGAGAAATTGATTATTCCTAGAGAGGAGAATGTCTTTGAGGCTTGCTTGGATTTGGAGGAGAAGAGGAGAAGTGAGAGATATCTTCTTCACTATATATTTTGAGTAAGTTTGGAGTGGAATTGTAAGGAGAGTGAGTGATTCAAAGGAAATAGAAGGATTGCTTGGGATGTAGTTTAAGATAAGTTGTGTACTTTATTTATTTTACTTTATCTTGTTTTGTAAACTTTTATTTATCTATAAATCCATGTGTTGTTGTTTCTTCCCCATGAGATCTAAGTAGTTTATTTTGTCTTTCTCCATGTAATGAGGAATAATTATGTGTAAGAATGTAGTTTAGTAGTACTTTTAAAATTCCATAAATTATGATGATTCAAACTCTATGCTTAATTTACTTATCAATTCGACTAATTGATTTGTTAAAACCTATTGTAAAATGTAGTGACCCAAAATGGGCTATGTTCCAGCATAGTACAAATCACATTTAGCCTCATGGATGAGAATGTAGTCCCTGAGGTTAAGTGCAAAAAAATAGGGAAATAAGTTTTGATGGGCGTAGAATTGGGGATTTTAAGTGATAAACTAAAATCCCCAATATGGTCCAGAGGTTTTGAAACTAAAGCGAGATGTTAGCCCTCAAGTGAGGAGAAGTGGGAACTCTAGAGTGAGAGATAGTGTCTTCCCAACCTAACAACGTGTTTATGAACTAAACTTTGTATTATTTATGTACTTGACACAGGGTAAAGTATAATTGTTCCTATTTTGCACAGTACATTAGTTATGTTTTACAATTATTTTCCTACACTAATTATAAACTTATTGTAAGGGGAAGGATGTTTTATATAAATTTGAACTCTTCATGCATTGTTAGTTTAGAGTAGTGGTAACTTTACATTTTAAAACCTCTTTAGATTGTCCAGCATTTACATTTTGCATTTTTTAAGCGTATTCAGCATTCCTTTAATTATGTAGGATTATATATTACACAAAAACTTACAATCAATTACTTTATAAGTTTTCTACAATTTAAAAGTAGGTTTTATTAAAGTCAATTTTACAAGAGTTTTAACTATCTCCATGGGATCGATATTGGTATTTTTAAAGAAAATCTTATATTACTTGAAACATTACGTATACTTGCATGGTACCCCCAGTGTATAAACAATTTTTATCATCTTTATACACTATTTAATTTTGCACACTATCCACTGACTAAATTGGGTCAAACTTTTGGCCATATTTCTGAACTTAAATAATTGCGTAATTGCGGGTCGAGTTAAGTTTTTGGCACCGTTGCCAGGCATAGCAACAAAATCTTTTTAACTTAAAAAAATCTATATTTTTAATTGCAAAAATATTAGGTTTGTTTAAAAATATTTATAAAAAATAAAAATAATGATAAAAGAGATTTACTATTTTAGTTAGTGTGTTTTGCTTGTTTTGTTATTTATCTTTAAAAGTGTATGTGTAGTGCATGATTTGAAGGTTTAGTACCTTATGATTCTTAGTTAGAGCGAACTATTAGAAAACGTAGAAAATAAAAACAAATTCATAATTTCCAAGAAATTGCAAATACTTTACATAATAATTTAGAAAATCAATATGATAAGAATGTATCAAACCATTAACAGATTAGGCTAACCCCATGGTAGATGAATATCATCGAAGTATACAAACTCTTGTCATAGAAGCAAACACATTTGAATTAAAACCTACAATCATTCAGATGGTACAAATAATCAGTTTAGAGGAACTCCATCTGAAAATCTTAACATACAACTTGCAAGTTTTCTAGAACTTTATGCCACATTTTAGTATAATGGTGTCTCTAATGATGTTGTTAGACTTAGGCTTTTTCTTTTTTCCTTAAAGGATAAAACTAAAATGGGGTTAAACTCATTAAAACTTGGATTTATTAAAACCTGGAGTGACCTAGCACAAAAATTCTTGGCTAAGTATATTTTACCATCAATGAATGATAATCTTAGAAATGATATTACATCTTTTTGTCAGTTTGAAGGGATTCAATATATTTGGCTTGAGAACACTTTAAATAACTTCTTAGGAAGTTTTGATCCACCTAAAATTAATCCATTTTTAGTGCATATTGCATAAGCATTTTTATGTACATTTTTTATTATATTGCACTTTAAGGGAAAGTATTTTTCAAGTTTTTGGTTTCAGGTACTTGCAATGAACATTTAGAGAAAATGAGAGAAAAATAGAGAAAAAATAGGCAGATATAGGTGGTGCTATCGTACCACTCCTGATGCTAATAAAGCCAGACTCTAGCTAGATGGGCGCTATAGCACCCCAGACTGGCGCTATAGCGCCACTAACTACCCTTCTAGAAGATTCATTCAATTTGGCTAAATTTTGGAGAGTGTTTGAAGCAACCCTTAGTTATTTTCTATTTTTTATTAAATGAGAAGGATTTGGTTGAATTTAGAGACCTATTGGAGCCTCAAAACTTTAATCGGGTGAAAATAGTTAATTAGGGTTTTCTTATTTTGTGTTTACAAGTGTGGGTGTGTTTTAGTGTGCAAAAGTTGGGAGATTGCTTAAAGGAAACTCAAGAAGTTTACTTGGGGTGAAGACGTAAGGTACATTGCATTTGTGTTTAAGTTTTTGCTGTAGGACTTAGATTTCAATGCAAATGCTTTCTTTTTATTTAATCTCCATGAATTACGAGTATTTCCCTTTCTTTCTCCTTGCATATGGTAATTAATCTTGTGGGATGAGAATGATTTAGATACTTATTTTTACTCTTAGAAATTGTGATTTTATTGAGAGATTAAAGTTGAGGGAGAAGTGAAGAAATTGAGAGACCTAAAGAAATTATTCATAAGGAAGCAGAATCACCTAACTCTCCAACTAAGATTAATTTAGAAAGACCCCCACCACCTTTTCCTCAAATACTTAAACAACAAAAATTGGTTCAACGATTTTAAAAAATTTTTGAAATATTCAAGAAGCTTATAATTAATATTCCTTTTGCTGAAGCTTTGGAACAGATGCCAAGTTATGCCAAATTTATGAAAGAAGTTTAAATAAAAAGAGGAAGTTCGTTGATTATGAGACTATTGTACTTAGTGAATAATGTAGTGCAATAATTCAGAAATAACTTCCTCAAAAACTTAAAGATCCTGGTAGCTTTACCATATCTTATGCAATTAAAGAAAAATTTTTTGGAAAAGCTATATGTGATTTGGGAGCGAGCATTCACCTTATGCCACTATCTATATTTAAAAGGTTAGGTTTAGGAGATATTTCTCCCACTGTTGTAATCCTATAATCTATGGATTGATCTATCACTTATCATAAAAGGGTTATCAAAGATGTGCTGGTTAAAGTGGATAAATTTATTTTCTCTATTGATTTTATTATATTAGGCATGGAAGAAGATAAAGAAAGTCCTATTAATTTAGGGAAACCTTTCCTTGCTACCAGACGAGCAATGATAGTTGTGCAAAAAGGGGAATTAACCATGAGAGTAAATGATCAGAAAGTTACATTTAATGTGCTTAAAATAATGAAGTATCCTAATGGAAAATGTTATAGAATGGATATAAATGATGATATGATTGTTAATCCTTTTTAAAACTAATGTGAAGTCATATTGGATCAAAAAGATGAAGTCATTTCAAAAGACAAAGAATTAGAAGTTGAGACTGAAAGAGATTTTGAAGATGAATCAAATAAGATAATTACTGAGGATTCAAATTATGTTCAAGAAAATTATGAAATTTTAGATACTACTAAAAATAGTACATCTCTAATTCCATATGTTGAAAAACCTCTTGAACTTGAGATGAAAGTCTTACCTACTTATCTAAAGTATGCATACTTTGGGAACTCATCTACATTACTAGTACCTCAGATTTAACTTCAGAACAAGAAGAAAAATTATTGCAAATATTAAAGAATCATAAAAAAGCCTTTGGATGGACATTAGCTGATATTAAAGAAGTTAGTCCTTCAATCTATCTGGACCAAATTTTGATGGAAGATAACCATAAGCCTAGGGTCAATCCTCAAATAAGAATGATTCCTATAATGAAAGTAGTAGCGAAGAAAGTATTTTTAAGGTGGTTGGATGCTAAGATTATTTATCCAAATTCAGATAGTTCTTGGGTTTAGTCGTATTCATTGTGTTCCTAAGAAAGGATGAGTGACTATGGTTGAAAATAAATGAAATGAGTAATTCTAATAAAACAAATTAATAGATAATGAATCTTTGTTGATTATACAAAATTAAATGCTGCCACTATAAAAGACCATTTTCCTTTACCTTTTCTGGGTCAAATGTTGGATAGACTAGCAGGGCACCATTATTTTTGCTTTTTGAATGGATATTTTGGATAGCACAAAATATCTATTGATCTTGAGAATAAAGAGAAAACAACTTTTACTAGTCCTTATGGAACTTTTGCTTTTAGAAGAATTTCATTTGGATTATGTAATGCCCCTACAACTTTTCAAAGATGTATGATGATAATTTTCAGTAATTTAATTGAAAAAGGAATTGAAATTTTTATGGATGACTTCTCAGCCTTTATGAATTCTTTAATTTTATGTTTAGATCATTTAGTAAGAGTTCTAAAACTCAGTGAAGAAACAAACTTTGTTCTCATCTATGAAAAATTCCATTTTATGGTTGTATGAGGAATAGTGTTTAGGCATAAAATTTCTAAAAAAAGGCATGGAAGTTGGTCCAACCAAAATTCAACTTATTGTCAAATTTCCACCTCTTACAGGTGTGAAGGGATTAAGAAGTTTTCTAGACATGCTGGTTTCTACAGACATTATATTAAAAAAATTTCAAAAATTTCTAAGCCTTTATGTCATGTTTTAGAAAAAGATGTCAACTTTGATTTTAATGATGAGTGTTTATATGCCTTCAACTTATTAAAAGAGAAATTAATCATTGCACATATTCTTGTTTCACCTGATTAGATGAGAACTTTTGAAATAATGTGTGATGCTAGTGATTATGCTATAGGAGATGTTTTAGGACATGTATATGACCAAACGTTCAAAGTGATACACTATGCTAGTAAACCCTTAATGAGGCTCAAATTAGTTACACTACCACTGAAAAGGAATTATTAGCTATAGTGTTTGCTTTTGATAAATTTAGATCTAATCTTATTGAAACCAAATGTATTGTGCATACTAATCCTTCTGTTATAAAGTATTTAATGATGAAGAAGGATGAAAACCCACAATTAATTAGATGAATCATTCTAATGCAAGAATTTGATTTTCAAGCTGTGGATAGAAAGGGTACTGATAATAAAATATGTTATCATCTGTCAAGGCTTAAATAAGAAATAAAAAAGATTTAAATAATGAAATTAATGAGAACTTTCCTGATGAACAATTATATGTGATTAATGAATGACAAATTTCATGGTATGCTGATATAGTGAACTATTTGGTTAGTAATATTTTACCTTACAGATTAGATAGCCATCACATTAAAAATTCATTTATGATTCAAATTTTACTTTTTGGATGAGCCTTACTTATATAAATAATGTAAGGATTTAATTATTTGAGGATGTGTACCATTAGAAGAAACTCAAGAAATTATTCAAAAATGTCATAAATCAGATTTTGAAGGACATTTTAGAGTAAATAAAATTGCATATAAAATTTTACAATATGAATTTTGATGGCCAACTTTATTTAGATAATTTAATAATTATATAAAATTATGTGATCAATGTCAGAGATTAAGCAATATTTATAGAAGAGATGAAATGCCCCAAAATTTTACTCTTGAAGTTAAAATCTTTGATGTTTCGAGATTAGATTTCATGGGACCATTTGTTCCATCTTTTGTAAAGATTTATATTTTAATAGCTATGGTTTATTTTTCTAAATTTATTGAAGCATTTGCTTTACTTCACTATGCTACTAAAAGTGTAGCAAAATTCTTAAGAAAAGATATTTTCACAAGATTTAGAATGCCATGAGTTATCATTACAAATGGAGGAAGTCATTTCAAAAATGGCATGATTGAAACATTAACTCAAAAATTTGGGATTAAAAATCATATTGCCACAATGTCGGCACTATTTTGGGTTGGAGGGGAGTTTCCCGTAAGAAGGTGTCGGTCACCAGAATCAAAATCCCGTCGCCCACTTCGGAAGGACGTTGAAGTATGAAATCAAACTGACCCCATATTTTTCATAGTTTAAAATGAAAGAGCATTGTACCTCAAATCATGTATCTATTCCGAAGGATAAACATAAGACTTGAAGATAAGGCTCGATCAAATAAACTAAGGAAAGTATGACGTCCGTTTGGTCTATGAAACCTTTGTATTTGCTGACAAGTTCCCTTATTTAATATAAAGGATTAAATAGGGTTTATATTAAGTTGGGTTCAGACATGCTTCCTATAAGGGCAAGCCTCTATAGTTAATTACATCTTAAATGAACAAAGTCACCTAAGAGGACTCTCGATAAAAATCAAGAAATATTATCTTCAAGGAATTTCAAAGGGTAGGGCTCTTCAACGAAATCAGACATAGAGGTGTGAAAGGGGATTGATTCAAATTTGGAACATTTTTTTGTGGAAATCAAAGGAGGAGGAATTAGGGGATATCATGGATCCAGAGGAGAACCCTGGTGACTTTTCAAGCTATCCTAATGTTTGGCTTCAGTTTTGAGGAGAAATATTTAGGTGTTTCATTCTGCCAATTTTTTTAGTTAGGGCTTGCATTCGTGTGAAATGATCACACAAATAGCCTGGAAGATGTGAGGATTTAGGTCGTGAAAAATGACAACCTCGGAATCCTAAGACGAGTTAGGGCTTATATTATATAGCAGGGCTATACAAAGGCCTAAAGATAAAGTGAGGATTTACGTTGCATAAGCAAGCAACCTCGAAGTCCTATGGCTTTATTGTTTTAAGTATAAGGAAGGAAGATTGGTTTAACTGGGGAACACAGGTTTTGCTGTTGAAGATGGTCGTACTGCCCTCCATGCTAGCCCCAAGTTCCTTGCCGCGACGAGTTTGAGTATCTAGTGTGTCAAGTTATAATGTCAAATCAGGTGGCCCTATGGTTGAATTTCATTAAATTTTATGAGGGCATATTAAAGTTGATTAGAGCGACACTGGTTAGGATCCTACGGTTCCCTCGTTCTGGCATCACTATTTTATATTGGATTCACTTAGTCCAAATGAACTTACTAAACCCAACTTAATGGGTTCCATAGTTTCATTTAAACCGTGGGAAGCCTCATTAGTAACCGTAGTTTACCTCCTCCAAGGGATTCCCGATCATCCGATAGAGACATCTTAATTTAGTTGAAGTTGTGGTTTTTGTGTGAAGTTTGTGATTAAATTTTGAGTTGTTTTATATTTTGAATGTTGTGGCGGTGAATTTTATCTTGGTTGATTTCTGTTTTGATTTTGGTTATGGTTTTGGTTATGTGGCTATACCCATAGTTTTAGTTTTCATGCAGGATGTCGTCATTGTTTAGCATGCAAAATTGCAGGTATAAAAGTACAGTATGAAAGTACAAGAAAGAAAATGCAAAAAACTGTAAAAGTGTACCTGACGAGTCTTCTCGTTCCACCACCTGCAACTTAAAATGCATGTTAAGGCAGTTTATGAAGAGCAGGAAAGGGTAAAATTTTGATAATTTTCCTAACACTATGTCATATCTTTGCGGGTCTTTAGAAGTTTAATTAAGGATGATTTCATCGAGCAAAGTGAATTAAGTTTAATAGGCCCCTGAGGTATCCAACAAGTTAGGAGGAGGAAGCAGGTCCATGCCTCTCCCTCACCAACTGGTGAAAAGCCTCGAGTCCATTTATACTCATCATATTGCTTAATTTTTCATCCTGTAAATACCCTTATTACTCAGTGAGCACTGATGTCTCAATTATCCTTAAGAATCAGGTAATTATCACTTGTCATTTAATTTGAAACTTATGTGGGTGAAGACTCTTAAAGAGGCAAGTTAGTGTAATTTGAACACATAGCCAAATTTTTAATCCTAATTGGTCTTAGTGGTGTTTCAAGGATGTTTTATTATGTTTATTACTCTAATCCTTTTTTAATCAATTTTTTATTTAGCTTAAGTCACCACTAAGCCATTAAGACCTAGGTGAGTCTCTTAATTAGTTTTGAAAAGGGTTAAACCTTAGGTGGTCTTGATTCATAATTTGGATTTTATTTGAAAATCAAGATAGGGGTATTAAATTGATTAATTATTAACTTCAAAAGTTATACCCCTAAGTCCAGGATCATTTAATTTTAATAAATTTCTAAATTTTAATAATCTAGAAATTTATTAATCTTAATTAAGAAAGTGAGATTCGGTTTCTACCAGTTAAACCCCTTTTGTTTCAAGCATCAAATAAATTGATTAAGATCAGAGGTTACCCATTCCCCTCTTTGAATTCGGCCTAAATGTTAATTAACGCAAGATTTCCAAAATTACACATTTGCCCCTAAGGCTCTAACACTTCATAATTTGTCAAATTCAATTCAAATGACTTTGAAATTTTTATCTTACCTCATTCATGATTCAATTAAGACATGAGAGGAGAAAAATGTGATTTTTCAAAATTTAATTTAATTTATTTAATTATTTTCATGCAAAAATAGGATTTTTTAAAGAAAATTCCTAACTTTACCAAGTCAAATTTTAATCCCTTGAAATTTTTACTCGAGGTAGAAATAGACCAGATAAGCCTTTAGACAAAATTTTATGATTTTTTGAATTCTCTATGATTTATTAGAATTATTTTAAGTTCTGACTTATTTAATAAAAAATATTTTAAGTGGTGAAAATTAATTTTTGTATTTTTTAAAAATCTCTCTAAGTTCGGAAAACCTAGAAGAGCAAATTTTATATTTTTTTAATTTTTTTTATTTATTAGAATTATTTTAGTGAAACAACTCATTTTTAGCCTTTAAAGATTATTTTTAAGCTTTGAAATTAAATATCTTTATTTAGAAAATTAGGAAAAAATATTCTAATTGTCCCTAAGTGATTAGAAAGAAATTTAGAACATTTCCACGAGTTTTATTATTTTTGTGATTTTTATGAATTTTTAATTATTTAAATATTTAGAATAGGCTAAAAATCAAGTTTTTTATTTTAAATATCATTTTATTTTAGAAAATACCCCTGATCACAGAGAACTCAAAAAACTAAGTTTCACAATTTTTTGAGTTTTATTTTTATTTTTAAAAATCATTGAAGTGTTAAAAGGGGTATTTATCTTTAAAAATCAACTTAAGGTGTCAAATGAACTCAAAATATTTTGAAATTTTTATGATGAGTTCCCTGGATCATAAATCACAGTGGAGATAAAAAATAAAGTTATTTAACTATTTATATTTTCCAAAATTAATTATTTTAGTGATTTAGTGTTTGTAAAATTTAAGGATATTTTAAATGACTTGGCCAATGAAATTATTTCCAAAGGTTTCTCTAGTCATGGTGGACCTTCCAAAATTTTCTTAGGATTTTATAATAATATGCTAATTTCCATGATTATTTTAAAGAAATAATGTGGAATAACTTGAAAAATATGAGTCTCTGTATAGGAACCTCCTCTGACTTTGGAAAAATCAGAGAATACTTCCCTTGACAGAGGCTACAACATGTCAAAATTCCAAGTCAAGGTGATGTGCTAAAATGCATGGAGAATAAAATGATCCAAAACAGTGTTTAATTAATTAAAAATAAAATATGCATAAAATGGTCTTGAAATTTATTCCACATTGTTCTCCTCTGTTCACCGAGCAAGATGGTATTTTTTTTGTAGTGATTTTTTTACACAAAGTTATGAATTTTCTAAGTTAAGGGTATTTAAATAAATAAGAAAAAGCCCTATTTATCTATTTAAACAGCGTGTTCTGACTAAATCCTAGGCAGCTCTGAAGGCATGCGTGGCGCGCTCTGGTTGGACGTCGCCGTCCACGTAGCTTGCTGACTCGGTCCGCTGTTTATGTCCCAAAGCACTGTCCGACTCGATCTCCCCTATCCGTTTGATACACGCTTGATCGAACGGCTCCCCATCATCGTCCCCGATAGAATGATCCAGTACCCGTCCACACTAAAGCCATAAAACCTCAGCCTAGACTCAACCAAATCACTTCGGGTTTGATCCTATGGACTCGTCTAAGTGAGATGAACTCATCCATACGCTTAATGTACCATGAAATCAAGCCTAAGTAAATGGAGAATCAAAATGAGCTCGGAAGGAGAAGAAGTTTTATACCTTTGCTCTGAGAAGGGAGGCTTAAATCAGAGGTGCTTGACACATTTATTGAGGTTCAAGGAGGCTAGGGATTGAGTCCCTGGTCTTGGTGTAAGGCCTAAGTATGAATTTGACCAAGCTCGATTTCAGCTGTTGGTCTAGAGCTATGGTAGAGGCTCTTTGGAAGGGGGATTTGATGGGGCTTTAGCTTCTTTCACTGCTGTGAAGGTGTGGGTGAAGTTAATTTGTGTTTGATGGATTGTGGAGGTGTATTGGGCTCTGTCCTGGTTTTCGACAAGGTTTTAAGCCCAAAATTGAGCTCCGGCAATGAGAATGGGTGAGGGAAAATGGTTGGAATGCACTAAGGGGATCTTAGGGAAGCTCTGTGTGAGGTTTGGAGAGGCCTCTCTAAGGACATTTTAGCACTTAGTTTAACGGCCATGGAGGTGGCCTTTTATAAAAATGGGGTTATGGTGGCTGTCATGGCCAATTAGGAGGTGTAATGTGGTGCTTAGGTGGAGCACAGAGGAGCTCTTCAAATTAATTTGGATGAGCTGGCCTATACGTTTTTTTTGGGTGAGGTGCCATGGGGGTGGCTCTATGTTTTGGGATTTTCTGGCCACTAGGCTGGCCGACCGGCCAGGGGGAGGTGGCTAGGAGCTTAGGGAACCCAGAGGAATCCATCACAATAATTTAATGCAAATGTGCTTTGATTTGACAAAGATATTTTAAGAACATACATTTTTGGAAATAATATCCCTTAATTTGGGGGACCATTGGTCCATGGCTTGATTTAGGTGATTTCATGGTGTTTGGACTGGTCACTAAGTCCAACTAATGGCTGTGGTGGAGTTAATTTGGTGGCTTTAGGGTGGTTAGGTCACATTTAGTGCATGGGTCCAAGTGGGTGCAAATAACCAAAACTTGGGGTTGGGCTAGTTTAGCCATGTAAATTTGCCCAAATAATAGTTGCATTTGGTTTAAATGATCATAAGGAACAACTTTGGTGAAGGATGGAAGTGGTTTTGAGTCCAATTGAAGGGTCAATTTGAGGGAATTTTGAACATTAATCAATTTGGTCTTGTTGGGCTAGACTTGGGTCTAGCTTGGGTAAGCCTTGGGCTAAGTCCAAATTGATTGTTATAAATAGTCAATAGAGACCTCATGAAGAGTTTTAAACATGAATTGGATGCCAATTTGGAGGTTAAATTTGGGAATTTTGGGTTTAGGCCAAAATCAAATGGATTTGAGACTTCACCAAGGATAATTGATGGTTAATTTTGATGTATAGAAATGTTATTGATATTTTGCAACATTAATTGAGGCTAATTGACTAGACTATGAGTTCAATTTGGTGAGATTAGGTCATATGGTGAAAATTGCCCAAATCAAAATTGGGTTCAAATCATGGACCAATTAATCTTGGATTTAGTTTAATTTGATCATATAAAAAGTTAATTTGAGTTTAGAATTGGAATTGAAGTCAATTGAGACCAAATTGATGGACATTTGAATCGGATTTGGGGAAATTTGAGTCTTTAAAAAGCAATTTGGGGATTTTGCTTAAAGATGGTCAAATTGGCCAAATTTGATCATGTGGTAGTTGAGATAAATGAAATTGCAAATATTTTGGATTTATTTAGATTTTTTGGGAATTCTTTGAATTTTTTTTAATTTTGAGTTATGGAGGGGTATTTTGGTAATTTGGGGGTGTTTTAGGGGTAAAAAGCCAAGATGGGTATTTTGGTAGAGTTGAGGTACCAACCATCACCAATAAGTCATGGACTAATAGAAACCCCATTTTGGGTCCTCTACATAGTGGTCTTAGGCAAACCATAGCCTTAGAGCTAATAGGTTTAGGGAACCATCTACATGAGTATCCCAAAAGATCGAGGGATCTAGGCTAGAAATTTGAGTTCAGGGTTGTGAGTGATTGTAAGTGTAGATGAGTGTAGTGAGTGCCTTAGCTCCAGACCAACACCTAGAGTTAACCCTAAGGTCCAACAGTCCTAAGGGTGACTCATCTTGAGTTTCTCCCACAGTGACCCCACCTACTAAGTACTTAGAGTTTGAGACCAACATGTGGAACTTCAAGTTGAGTAGAGAAGAGTTTGGAATTTCTAGTGGTGAGGGTTCTAGATATAGTGTTCTAAGAATAGTCAATAGGAAAAGTCCTATGGCTAGACCCTAGGTTGCTGAAAAGGAAAACTAAACCTCAACCAAAATTGAGGTCAACAAATTGACCCCAATAGGTGTGATGTGCTGGGAAAGCACACCGTGCGTATTGGCGTTGACCGACAAGATCAACAAAAACCAATATAAATTCCTAAGTCAACAAACTCGGAAGTATGTGAAGAGTTGTGTGTGTGATATGTTTCTGTCGGGGATTTAACAGGTGATCGTCGGGTTGAAATCAAGGAGTAGGGACTCTCGTTGGGTATCGGAGAGTGGATTTTGAGTTATGAAATTTAAAAAATTTCCAAAGGATGGGAGTCAAAATGTTAGTGTTGACCCCGAGGTGGGACTTGAAATTCAGATATCAACTCAAACAAAGAGAGAGAGAGAGAGAGAGTCAAAGCGTAAGGACCAATTTCGAAGGTGATGAATCAGAAATGTAGGAATGATATGGAAGTGAGAATTGAAATGTAGGTCAATTCTCAAAAAAGAGTGTCGGAATGTAAGGACCGATCTCGAATGTAATGAATCAGAAATGTAGGATTGATTCGGAAATGAGAATTGAAATGTAGGTTAATTCAAAGATGAGAGAATTGAAATGTAAGTATCAATTCAAAGATGTGAGAAT
>NEWO01000113.1:1250554-1285025 GCA_003013225.1 Phalaenopsis aphrodite
TGAGAATTGAAATGTAGGTATGGATTCAAAGATGTGAGAATTGGAATGTAGGTATCGATTCAAAGATGTGAGAATTGAAATGTAGGTATCAATTCAAAGATATGAGAATTAAAATGTAGGTATCAATTTAAAGATGTGAGAATTGAAATTTAGGTATCAATTCAAAGATGTGAGAATTAGATGTGAGAATTGGAATGTACGTATCGATTCAAAGATGTGAGAATTGAATGTGAGTATCTATTCAAAGATGTGAGAATTGGAATGTAAGTATCAATTTAAAGATGAGAGAATTAAAATGTAAGTATCGATTCAAAGATGTGAGAATCGAAATGTAAGTATCAATTCGAAGATGAGAGAATCAAAATGTAAGTATCGATTCGAAGATGAGAGAATTGAAATGTACGTATCAATTCAAAGATGTGAGAATTGAAATGTACGTATCAATTCGAAGATGTGAGAATTGAAATGTAGGTATTAATTCGAAGATTAGAAAATTGAAATGTAGGTATCAATCCAAAGATTAGAGAATTGAAATGTAGGTATCAATCCGAAGATGAGAGAATTGAAATGTAGGTATCAATCCGAAGATGAGAGAATTAAAATGTAAGTATCAATCCGAAGATGAGAGAATTGAAATTTACAAAGCTTATGACGTTGAATTTGCAGAAGTGTGTCATGTGAAGAGGTTCATTTTGAAGAAGATTTGTAGAGCTTTGTGGAGTTTTGTACAGAATGTGAAATTCTGCGAGGACGTGCAGAGAGTTAATGTAGATAACGATAGTTGTGCTGCGCGCACAAAGAGCAGGAAATTCCGAAAAATGGAAGAATCTACTCAACAGGTTTGTTTTATTTTCTTGTTGTTTTTATCACAATTTAATTTTTCAAAATTTGTTTTTAAAGTTTTAATTTTAATTAGTTGATTTAAAAGAAATTTATTTTGTTATTCACTCGTTTATGATTATCTTTCATTTGTGTTTTATTCGTTGTTGAAGATTGGTTTTGGTGAAAAAGATTACTCATTTTATGTGTGAGTTTTGTTTTAATTCAAAAGTAGAAAAGAGAACGTGTGAAGTTCAAAAAATCTTCTCAAAATCTTCATTATATTGAGGTTAATTACAAAATTTGGACCCGGTCATAGACATGTGGCCACATAGATAACCCTAAAACAATCAAAATTTCAAAGTTTCAAAGCAAGCAAAGGCAAGCGAAGGAAGGCGACATCAGGCTGCGTAATAGGTTTTCAGGTATAGTCCATTTATCAGTAACATGGGTCTTTCACCCAGAAAGTCCATTAACTGGTAGGCTCCTCCTGTATAAACCTTCTCAATGACAAATGGTCCCACCCAAGTTGGCTCGAACTTCCCACCTATTTTGCGGCGAGCTAGAATAGGTCTTTTGAGCACAAGTACGAGGTCACCTATTTTGAATGTCCTTGGGCACACTAATTTTCATGGGCTTGTACTATCTTTGCCTGGTAGAGCTCCAAATGTTGTTGTGCTTCCAATCGTTTTCCCTCGAGACTCTCAAGTTCTTCAAGTCTGATATTTGTGCTTTCTTCCATTGTGAGTTGGTTGGCAATGACAACTCTAAGAGATGACATCTGGATTTCTAGCGGTAGCACGACCTCGGTTTCGTACATGAACATATAAGGTGTACATTGAGTGAGAGTCCTGAAAGTCGTCCGGTAGGCCCACAAGGCTTCTAACAGTTTGTTATACCAGTCCCGTTTATTTTCATCCAGTGTTTTCTTCAAAATTTGCACTAGTGTCTTGTTGAAAGCTTCAGCCAGACCATTTGCTATGAGATAGTAAATTATAGAGTATCTCCAATCTATCCCATGTCTTCCGACAAAATTTTTGATCTTTGTACTTTTAAAAGTTGTCCCATTGTCAGAGATTATTCTTCGCTATACTCTGAAACGGTAGACAATTTGACTTTTAAAAAATTGAAGGACGTGTTGTGTCGTAACCTCACGTAACGGTACTGCCTCTGCCCATTTAGAGATGTATTCTGTAGCGGCAAGTATAAACTGTGTCCTTTAGAAGATGGAGAGTCTATCGGACCTATTATGTCTATGTCCCAACACTCGAATGGCCACGAGGCAACTGTTGGGTGCAGCACATTCGAAGGCTGGTGTAAGACCAACCCATGAATTTGGCATTGGTGACATCTTCTGGCTATATCTATGCAATCGGACATCATTGTTGGGCAATAATATCCAAGTCTTTTTAATCTTCATTCTCATTTTTGGTCCCGACTGGTGAGCTCCACACAACCCGGCATGTACTTTTTTGAAAATATTATGTTGCTTAGCTCTGCTCAAACACTGTAGCCACATTTGGTCGAACGATCATCTATAGAGAATATTTCCCACCAGGGCGTAAGACATGGCCCTTCTTGTGATTTTGTGCGCCTCAGACTTGTCCTCTGACAGCTTTCCAGTATGCAAATATTCTATTAATGGCTTGCACCAATTTTCGTTGATGTCTGTAATTGTATTTATTGCTTCTTTTTTTCCAAGTTTGCGTATAGTTTTGAAGTCATTTCGAGACAAGACTCGTCTTCCTTGCACCGTGACTTCGATGGAATCCTCCGGGGGACACGACATTTCCTTAGCTTGTTTTGCTAGAGCATCGGCATGGGCATTATCTCCTCGAGGAATCCAGTGGAAAGTCACATAAGGGATTTGCTCCAGGAGCTTCATTGTGCACTTATGGTATTCTGCTCTTGGTTTCAGAATTTTATATTGTTCGACGACTTGCTGGATGACTAGTTGAGAGTCACCATAAATGGCAACGTTTTTTATATCCATTGAAACTGCTAAATCCTATCCAATGATTAAAGCTTCATATTCTACTTCATTGGTTGTGCACGACTCTGTCACCTGGTATGAGAACCTCAACATAACCTTATCTGGCATAATAAAGATCAAACTGATCCCTGCCTTGCCTGGTATAACTGTGCCTGATCCCTTGTCTTTCCTGGCTAATGAAGCACCATCGAAGTACATTTCCCAGCACTGCGCACTAGAAAATTCTATTTGTTATATTTGCTCATCTGGTAACTCATCGTTGAGAGAGGACCCAGCTGACAGTGGGTGTGCAGCGAGAAAGTCTACTAAAATCTGTCCCTTGATAGCACAGAGGGGAACAAAAGTTATATCAAATTGCAATAAGATCATTGACCAACTTGCTAAATGTCCGGAGAGTGTTGGTCGGGTCATCAAATATTGCAATGGATTGACTTTTGAAATCAGAGTAATCTTATGAGAAAGCATGTAATGTTTAAGCTTTTGGGCAGTGAAAATTAATGCTAGAAAATGCTTCTCAATAGGTGGATACCTTATCTCCGTCGGTATTAGATGATGAATCAAGTAGTAGAGTGCATTTTATTTGCCCTCCTCATTGATTTGGGCTAAGAGGGCTCCAAGAGAGTCATCTAAAGCCGTGGTATAAAGTATCAACGGTTTCCCTGGGATAAGGGCTGCCAAAACAGGAGGTGTCATTAAATATTGTTTAGCGTTCTCAAAGGCCCGCTGACATTTCTCTTCCCAAATAAATTTGACGTCCTTTTTAATTAATGCCGAGAAAGGCTGACACCTACCTGAGAGATTAGAAATAAAGCGACTCAGATATGCCAACTTCCCCTGGAAGGAACATAGCTATTTCAAGGTTTTAGGGGGAGGCATTTCCAAGGTAGCTTTAATCATATCTGGTCAATCTCGATTCCCGAATGAAGGACAATGAATCCTAGAAATTTCCCTGAGGTGACGCCAAAGACGCACTTTAAGGGATTCATTTTAAGGTCATATCGTCGTAACCGTTCAAACACAATCCTCAAATCGTACAAATGATCTATTTTCCGCTTACTTTTGATGACCAAATCATCCACATAGCATTCTACTTGATTGTGAATGAGGTCGTAAAAAATCTTTGTCATTGCACACTGATATGTTGCTCCGGCGTTCTTTAGGCCGAACGACATCACTGTGTAGCAGAAGATAACAATCGGTGTTCTGAAAGCTGTAAGCGCTGCATCCTTGGGATCCATCTTGATTTGGTTACACCCCGATGATCCGTCCATGAAGGAGAAAATTTCATGTGTCGAAGCGATATCCACCATCATTTCGGGTATAGGTAGTGGAAACTCGTCTTTTGGACATGCCTTGTTCAAATATCTGAAGTCGACACAAACGTGGATCTGTCCATTTTTCTTTTTAACAAGTACAATATTGGCTAACCACATGGGGTACTGCTCCTCTTTAACAAAGTTGGCGTCTATCAACTTCTTCACCTCAACGATGACTTGTTGTTCTATTTCAAGGTGCATTCTCCTGGGAGCTTGTTTTACTGGGGTTACATTCTTGTCCACCCCAAGTTTATGGACTGCAACCTCTGCTGACAGTCCTGACATTTTGTCATAGCTCCATGCGAATCAATTTTTGAATTTTGTTAATAGTTTGACCAATTCTGTAGATTCTTCGTCATCAAGTAGAGAACTTATAAATATAGGTTGGGGCCGTTCTTCAGTCCCGAGGTTAATCTCTTTCAATTTATCAACAGTGGATTTAATTTCTTCCTCAAATTCTAGGGGAGCATCTTCTTTTGGTTGATCAATAGAGTCATCTTCTACATTGAGACAATCATCTTCTGACTCATTAGTAACAACTATGCAAAATTCAGAATCATCGACTGGTCCAACTGTACCAAATCTGAGACCTTCTTTTGAATTGGGAGTTTGACTTTTAGCATTCCATAATTTTTCCAAAAGTTGAAATTTATCTTTTGGCATTTGTTTTGGTAAATATCTCTTTTGAATTAACTTTTGAACACAAGGCGAGAAGTAAACAAAAGGTAATTCCATTAATTCATTAGAATCAACATCCAAATTTACATGTTTTTCAAGCTCAGTAGAGGTAGAAGCACGATAAAATTTGATCAGCTTTGAACCAACACTAAGGACTTCCTTGACCTCTAAACTCTCGACCTTTTGAGGGAGAATCAGAGTGAGGGTCATAGTATCCACGTAGTGGTTTATCCGATCATACATTGTTTCATATTCATTCCTCTCTGTATCTTCTAGGGATATCTCATACTGAGGTTTCTTTTGCTTTGTCATCATTACCTCATCTTCAAAACTGTCTTCATCACCAATGTTTATAGTTGGCCTAGTCCGTTCAATAATTAAATTGATCTTTCCTCGTCCACGTCCCCGGCGTTGACCTCGGGTGCGTGAACAAGAAGAACCTCTACGAACTCGTTGTAAGGGAGTAGTAGAAGGTTGTTGAAGCGGAGTTTTATGACCTTCTTCTTGTGATCCTTCTGAATCTTTATCTTTGTTTGTCAAAATTTTGTGCGAGAAGACAATCTTCTTTGGAGGTGCGTAGTAGGCAGCATCTTCATGGATACCAACTTCATGCATTAAAAATGGTTGTAGGTCTCCCTTGATGCAATTTTCTTGACCATCTTTGCGGTATTTGATGCACTAGTGAAGAGATGATGGAACCATATTGTGCTCATGAATCCATGGTCGACCCAATAGAGCGTTAAAAGAGGTCTCGGCGTCGATGATATGAAATTTAACGGTTGTTACGAGTTCTCCAACCTTCATAAGTAATGAAATTGATCCAAGGGCTCTTTCTCCCTTTTGGTTGAATCCTCTTAACATCATCTTATCGGGGATGAGCTCCTGAATGTTGAAGTCTAAATATTCTAACATCCGTAGACTCATCAAGTTAAGAGATGCTCCAGGATCCACTAAAACTCTGGATAACACAAATCTGCCAATGTTGACGGAGATGTAGAGCGCACGGTTGTGGTCGACGGTACTGAGCTGCAAGTCTTCATCTGTAAAGGTTAACCATGACTGTTCTCTCAACAAGCAAACTTCATCTGAGGATGTGCTAGCCAATTGAGCTAAGCAAATTTCTGGATCAAGCAAAGCTGTAGCCAGAGATTCTCTCATCTCCTTTGACAGGATCAGAGCGTCGTAGATGCTTAGTCTGGCAAGCAACTTCCTAAGATGAGCTAGCACGTTGTAGTATACTTTGTATGATTCTCCGACTTTATCTTGATTATGTGGTTCTTCCACTAGCAGAGGTGCGGGTATCTCTTCTCGAGTCATTATCTGTTTTCCTTTGTCTGTTGGAGCTGTTCTTGGTGGTAACACTTTTTCGCTCCTCAAGTTGACTTCTGTGACTTCTTCTTCTTGAGATATCATTGTTGAATCTTCTGGTGTCTTTTCCTCCTAATAGAAAAGATCTAAGTTTATGGCAAACCATGCATCATGAAGCTCGAGAGTTGGCTCTTCGTTATCGGTGCTGTCGTAAGCAATATCATTGAGTTCTTCTTTGGCCTTGACAATGAGTTCATTAGACTCAAGTACAATTTGAGGATCATTTTGGGGATCGAGATCGCAACTAGCTTAGTTATAATCAGTCCCGTTATTACTAGAAATAGTCAAAACATAGCATTTATCACAATCATTATATTCATAAGAACCGAGAGGGACAAAAAGATAATCATACAAAGTCAAAGGTTCGAGGATTTTCTTTCCCGAATCCGAGACAACCAATTTAGTAGAGGCAGCCCCAATCCTTCCCCCCGTGCTATCAATCTTGGTAGTGACGCTTTTCTTTTTCTCGCTCTTTGTTCTTGATGATGACAGATTTTCTGGCAAAATCTTCATCTCGGGCTCGGTATGCTGCAGACTCTGAATGGAGGCTTGTTTTGATGCAGACTGTATCTTGTTCAGTATCTTTTTAGATGACCTGCTCCATACCTCATTCCATCCTTCTTTGGTATTCTTAGAAGCTTGTTTCGATGAATCCTATATTCGATTGAGGACCCTCTTGAGTTCATCCCAAGTTGTACTCCATCCATCTGCTCCGACATATGGATCAATTGGGCAGATTGACTCAGCTGAAATTATGTTTATGGAACCTTTTTTAGGTTCTCTCAAATACTCCTTCGGGATTGTTATATTCTCTTCCTTGAGGTTCTTCTCGAGCCAGTCTTTAAAGAAGAAACACTTGTCTATAGTGTGTCCAAGTAACCAGTGGTACGTGCAATAATTTGGTTCATTCTTCTTATCTACCTCTTCGGTTTTCTTTGGATCTGGTAGTTTGAATTCTGATTTCTTCATCAGGCTTTTGAATATTTTAGTTACAGCTTTATCTCTGAAGGAATAAATAACTTTCTGTCGCTCTAAAAGGGTATTCTTTTACCCGTTGTTAGAGGTGATCCTTCCTGAGACGATAGTTGGTTGGATTGACTGCTCTATTTCTGAGAGGACTGTGAAGAAGACTAACGATGCGCTTCTGCATATATCTTTATCGACTGCTTTCCTTTGTCAACAGTTGCGACTACCCCTGATTTCTTTTTGAACACTCTGATCACCTTAGCCTTTTCATGTGGCTCCATGTGCTTCATTTCTTCTTGAAGACTGTTGGCTTTACTAAGTAGCTTCTCGAAGGATTTGATGGTGAGTCCCTTAAGCATGAAAGCTACTGGCCCATGAATGCTTTTGAGTAGAATCTCAATCGATTGATGTTCCTGTAGCTGAGGTTCACATTTCATGCTAAGGTTTCTCCACCTCAAAATATAGTCTGCCAAGGTTTCACTAGGCTTCTGCTTCTCCATCATGAGCTCTCCAATAAACACATGATGCTGTGCCCCAACAAATCTCATAAACAACTGTTCCAACTCAGAAAATGTCTTAACTGACCCATTGGGCAAGTCAGCGTACCAGTTGAAAGTAATCCCTGACAAGCTGCTGATGAACTGCTGGCAGAGTAGGGCTTTGCTATTCCTCGTGTTGCCACAATTGGCTCGAAAATGTGCTATGTGTTATCTGGGATTTCCAGTCCCATCGAATATCTTGAAGTTTGGGCTCACAAAACCCTTGGGGAAAGGGACGGCATCGAACTTCTCCGGGTAAGGTCTGCCCTTTAAAATTTATGCACCGCCCTTGGACTGGGCTAAGGCCTCCCGTACTTGTTCAACCATTTGCTTGAACTCTTTTTTTGGCATGGCACCTGATGGAGAATCCTTCTTAGGTTGTTCTTCTTTGTCTATGGAAGTAGCCTCCCTTCTTTCACCTGCAATGTGTATGATTTATGGCTGATTAATCTCTGGAGAAGCCAATCTTGGTGCTTATGATTGCCCCTGAATGGTGGTCGTGGCAGTCATAGCTGCAGTCATCTCTTCTATTCTTTTCTCTAGTAGAACAACTAGCTCATCCCTTAGGAGGATAACCCTACGCAGCTCATCTATGGCGTTCTCTTTAATGTGAGGTTGAGCCTCGCACGCAGATGTAGTAGCTCTAGTTTCGATCACATGGACATCCATAGAATTCTCCTCCAAGTAATCACTGTAATCAAAATCTTCATTGTCATTATTGACGGAAACTCCGTGCTCTCGAGCTAACTCAGAAATGTCGATCCTGAGTTTCTCAACTTTTTCCTCAATTATTGATTCCTTGATTGCTTTAAGATCTGGAGGACCTTGATGGAAATCCTCAACTTGTTCCTCCATCTTGCTGGCTATTGTCGCGATGATGTCAGATATTTCAGGCACTGGTTTTACTTCCTGACCTGTAGGCTCACTGAACTGTATCGGTGCATCGATCTTGGTTACCCATACCCTTTTCTTCTCTAACAATGATGTCTCAGGACGGGACGTCTTAGTAGAAACATCGGTATGTCGAGGGAAGGTAAGCTCCCCGTGGTGTAGACCGGCTACAGTGTCAGGTAACTGTCTTGTCTTCTTTCCGTGATTGCAGGAATGACTGGTAAACTTCTCGGACCCAGTCTTAACTTAATCGGCCGACGACCTGTGGTTCTGGTGGTGATATGATCGGTGGTGACTATAGCAGTATCAACTTGGTTTCCCAAACGAAGCCAGACGGGAACACAGGTAGGTGACTTTATAGTCGATTTATGAGATTTTCTGGCGGACTTAGCATCCTTCAAATTTTCATTTTTCATATGAGGGGAAATTGCATGTCTCACTCGTTTAAATAATTCACTAACAGAACATCCTTCTTTAGTAGCAAGCCTTCTGAAGACTGCACTAACTTGGGTGATGAGGATGAAATTCTTTCCCTCCTCACCATGTCCATGAAGTGATGGTAATGCTGCAGCAATCTTCCGGATACTCTCATATCCATTAGTATCTGTCAGAGGATGGAATCTACTCCCTCATAGGAGTGGATAAATTTTCGGTAGTACCTCTTCAACTTAATGAGGCTCCCCCTCAACGGGTGTGTTTTCAGGAGTCTGGGCTTTGATGACCCTCCGAACTCTTCTATTGTGGTTCCTCCTTCGGGTTTGGGTCAGTGGTACAGTCCTTGAGCTTGACACGCTCTCAAACACGGGTGGCGGAACAGTTAATCCTTCAGTCAAATCTTCAACGACCATCACTTCTTTTCCCTTAGCAGTAGCAGGGATAGCAGGCTTGATGACAGCAGCTTTAGCCTTCTTGCAGGCAGGGAAGTCCTGAAGGCAGTTCAAACTGAATTCTGCAGACGACTCTTGTACTTCCGGAGCAGCAATCTTCATTACCACGAATGGGGCTGTCCCGAGGATAACCTCGAGGTCTTCAAATCCAGCTCCAAACTTGATGGTGGGAGCGACGTTACGGGTGCTGCGGTCCGTTGGCAGATTGCAGGAAAAGGTCAGCATTGGGTAGGCCATTGCAGTGGGCTTTAAAACAGAAAGTTTTAGGGTTAGCTATATGACCAAAAATGTCGTAATCTTTAGTGCAAGCACTTAAAATAGAGGTTAATCTATTGACCGGGAGGGTCTTAATTTACAGATAATTTTAACCTCTTTGTTCAAAAAGGTGTAAAATTTAATTAATATTTCAAAGTGCGCGCAACACAACACGATTTGGATTAATTTGTGAAGTAGCAAACCAAATTTGGAAGGGAGATGTGAAAACTTTTAGGACCCAGTGCGGGACCCAATTAGTGGCAGAAAATGCCTAGGTGGACTTAGTCCACCGACACACCTATTGGGGGTCCGACCCCACATGAAAATTTAAAGAGTCCTTAATGGCCTTCTAAACCCCTCTGTTCAAAGATGGTTGAACAGCTAGTCCTGAAGTCCAAGGAGTTAGTTGTATTTTCCCGAGATAGAAATGGTTAAAATATGCCAACGAAAGAAAGGTAATTTGGTCCCAGAGGGACATGGACATATTACCGATGTGTGAAGATAATATTTCTTGATTTGTATGGAGATAAAAGCTTGTCCCCATCGGAGTCACCAGAAGCCGTCGGCGCTATTTCAGGTTGGAGGAGAGTTTCCCGTAAGAAGCTGTCGGTCACCAAAATCAAAATCCCGTTGCTCGCTTCGGAAGGACGTTGAACATGAAATCAAACTGACCCCATATTTTTCATAGTTTAAAATGAAAGAGCACTGTACCTCAAATCCTGTATCTATCCCAAAAGATAAACACAAGACTTGAGGACGAGGCTCGATCAAATAAACTAAGGAAATTATGACGTTCGTTTGGTCTGTGAAAACTTTGTATTTGTCGACAAGTTCCCCTATTTAATATAAAGGATTAAATAGGGTTTATATTAAGTTGGGTTCGGACATGCTTTCTATAAGGGAAAGCCCCTATAGTTAATTACATCTTAAATGACCAAAGTCACCTAAGAAGACTCTCGATAAAAATCCAAAAATATTATCTTCAAGGAATTTCAAAGGGTAGGGCTCTTCAATGAAATCAGTCATAGAGGTGTGAAAGGGGATTGGTTCAAATTTGGAACATTTTATTGTGGAATCCAAAGGAGGAGGAACTAGGGGGTGTCATGGATCTAGAGAACCCCGGTGACTTCCCAAGCTATCCTAAAGTTTGACTTCAGTTTTGAGGAGAAATATTTAGGTGTTTCATCCTGCCAATTTTATTAATTAGGGCTTACATTCGTGTGAAATGATCACACAAATATCTTGGAAGATGTGAGGATTTAGGTCGTGAAAAACGACAACCTTGGAATCCTAAGACGAGTTAGGGCTTATATTATATAGCTGGGCTAGACAAAGGCCTAAAGATGAGGTGAGGATTTACATTGCATAAGCAAGCAACCTCGAAGTCCTATGGCTTTGTTGTTTTAAGTTTAAGGAAGGAAGATTGGTTTAGCTGCGGAAGATAGGTTTTGTTGTTGAAGATGGTCGTGCTGCCCACTATGCTAGCCCCAAGCTCCTTGCCGCGACGAGTTTGATTTATCTAGTGTGTCAAGTTATAATGTCAAATCAGGTGGCCCTATGGTTGAAGTTCTTTAAATTTTATGAGCGCATATTAAAGTTGATTAGAGCGACACCGGTTAGGATCCTACGGTTCCCTCATTCTAACATCACTATTTTCTATTGGATTCACTTAGTCCAAATGAACTTACTAAACCCAACTTAGTGGGTTCCATAATTTCATTTAAACCGTGGGAAGCCTCGTTAGCAACCGTAGTTTACCTCCTCCGAGGGATTCTCGATCATGCGATAGAGACATCTTAATTTAGTTGAAGTTGTGGTTTTTTGTGTGATGTTTGTGATTAAATTTTGAGTTGTTTTATATTTTGAATGTTGTGGCGGTGAATTTTATCTTGGTTGATTTCAGTTTTAATTTTGGTTATGGTTTTGGTTATGTGGCTATCCTGATAGTTTTAGTTTTCATGCAGGGTGTCGTCGTTGTTTAGTACGCAAAATTGCAGGTATAAAAGTACAGTATGAAAGTACAAGAAAGATAATGCTGAAAACTGTAAAAGTGTACCTTGCGAGTTTTCTCGTTCCACCACCTGCAACTTAAAATGCATGTTAAGGCAGTTTATGAAGAGCAGGAAAGGGTAAAATTTTGATAATTTTCCTAACCCTATGTCATATTTTTGCGGGTCCTTAGAATTTTAATTAAGGATTATTTCATCGAGCAAAGTATATTAAGTTTAATAGGCCTCTGAGGTATCCAACAAGTTAGGAGAAGGAAGCAGGCCCATGCCTCTCCCTCACCAACTGGTGAAAAGCCTTGAGTCTATGTAAACTTATTATATTGCTTAATGGTTCATCCTGTAAATACCCTTATTACTCAGGGAGCACTGATTTCTCAATTATCCCTAAGAATAAGGTAATTATCACTTGTCATTTAATTTGAAACTTATGTGGGTGAAGACTTTTAAAGAGGAAAGTTAGTGTAATTTGAATAATTAGCCAAATTTTTAATCCTAATTGGGCTTAGTGGTGTTTCAAGAATCTTTGATTATGTTTTTTTCTCTAATCCTGGTTTAATCAATTTTTGATTTAGCCTAAGTCACAATTAAGCCCTTAAGACCTAGGTGAGTATCTTAATTAGTTTTGAAAAGGGTTAAACCTTAGGTGGTCTTGATTCATAATTTGGATTTTATTTGAAAATCAAAATGGGGGTATTAAATTGATTAATTATTAACTTCAAAAGTTATACCTCTAAGTTCAGGATCATTTAATTTTAATAAATTTCCAAATTTTAATAATCTAGAAATTTAGTATTCTTAATTAAGAAAGTGAGATTCGGTTTCTACCAGTTAAACCCCTTTTGTTTCAAGCATTAAATAAATTGATTAAGATCAGAGGTTACCCATTCCCCTCTTTTAATTAGGATTAAATGTTAATTAAGGCAAGATTTCCAAAATTACACATTTGCCACAAGGCTCTAACACTTCATAATTTGTCAAATTCAAATCAAATGACATTGAAATTTTTATCCTACCTCATTCATGGGCCAATTAAGACATAAGAGGAGAAAATATGTTTTTTCAAAATTTAATTTAATTTATTTAATTATTTTCATGCAAAAATAATATTTTTCAAAGAAAATTCCTAACTTGACCAAGGAAAATTATAATCCCTTGAAATTTTTACTGGAGGTAAAACTAGACTAGATAAGCCTTTGGCCAAAATTTCATAATTTTTTAAATTCTCTATGGTTTATTAAAATTATTTTAAATTCTGAGTTATTTAATAAAAATAAAATATTTTAAGTGGTGAAAGTTAAGTTTTGTATTTTTGAAAAATCTCTCTAAGGTCAGAGAACGCAGAGGAACAATTTGTTATTTTTTTATCTTTCTTTGATTTATAGGATTTATTTTAGTGAAAAATCTCACTTTTAGCCTTTAAAGATTATTTTTAAGCTTTGAAATTAAATATCTTTATTTAGAAAATTAAGAAAAATATTCTAATTGTCTTTAAGTGATTAGGAAGCAATTAGGAATATTTCCATGAGTTTTATTATTTTTGTGAATTTTATGAATTTTTAATTATTTAAATATTTAGAATAGACTAAAAATCAAGTTTTTTTATTTTAAATATCATTTTATTTTTAGAAAATACCCCTGATCACAAAGAACTCAAAAAACTAAGTTTCATAATTTTTTGATTTTATTTTTATTTTTAAAAATTATTTAAGTGTTAAAAGTGATATTTATCTTTAAAAATCAACTTAAGGTGTCAAATGAACTCAAAATTTTTTGAAATTTTTATGATGAGTTCCCTAGATCATATATCACAGTGGAGATAAAAAATCAAGTCATTTAAATATTTATATTTTCCAAAATTAATTATTTTATTGATTTAGTGTTTGTAAAATTTAAGGACATTTCAAATGACTTGGCCCATGAAATTATTTCCAAAGGTTTCCCTAGTCATTCTGGACCTTCCAAAATTTTCTTAGGATTTTATAGTCAATATGCTAATTTCCATGATTATTTTAATGAAATAATGTGGAATAACTTGAAAAATATGGGTCTCTGTATAGAAACCTCCTCTAACTTTAAAAAAATCATAGAATACTTCCCCTGATAGAGGTTACAACATGTCAAAATTCCAAGCCAAGTTGATGTGCTAATATGCATGGAGAATCAAATGATCCAAAATAGTTTTTAATTAATTAAAAATAAAATATGCATAAAATTCTCTTGAAATTTACTCCACATTTTTTTCCTCTGCTCACGGAGCAAGTGGGTATTTTTATTTTATTTTTGTGATTTTTCTACACAAAGTTATGAATTTTCTAAGTTAAGGGTATTTAAAAAAATAATAAAAAGCCCTATTTATCTATTTAAACTCAGCGTGCTGACTAGATCCTTGGTAGCTCCAAAGGTATGTGTGGCGCTCTCTGGTTGGACGCCGCTGTCCACGTAGCTTGCTGACTAGGCCCGCTGTTTATGTCCCGAAGCACTGTCCGACTCGATCTCTCCCATCCGTTTGATACACGCTTGATCGAACGGTTCCCTGTCATCATCCCCGATAGAATGATCAAGTGCCCGTCCACACTAAAACCCTAAGACCTCAGCCAAGACTCAACCAAATCACTTTGGGTTGATCCTATGGACTCGTCCAAGTGAGATGAACACATCCATATGGTTAATGTACCATGAAATCAAGCCTAAGTAAATGGAGAATCAAAATGAGCTCGGGAGGAGGAGAAGTTTTATACCTTTGCTCTAAGAAGGGAGGCTTCAATCAGAGGTGCTCGGCACGTTCGTTGGGGTCCAAGGAGGCTAGGGATTTAGTCCATGGTCTTGGTGTAAGGCCTAGGTATGAATTCAACCAAGCTCGATTTCAGGTGTTGGTTTAGAGCTATGGTAGAGGCTCTGTGGAAGGGGGATTTGATGGGGCTTTAGCTTCTTTCACTGTTGTGAAGGTGTGGGTGAATTTAATTTGTGTTTGATGGACTGTGGAGGTGTATTGGGTTCTGTCCTGGTTCCCAGCAAGGTTTCAAGCTTAAAATTGAGCTCCGGCAATGGGAATGGGTGAGGGAAAATGGTTGGAATGCACTAAGGGGATATTAGGGAAGCTCTGTGTGAAGTTGAGAGAGGCCTCTCTAAGGAAATTTCAGCACTTAGTTTAACGGCCATGGAGGTGGCCTTTTATAAAAATGGGGTTATGGTGGCTGTCATGGTCAATTAGGAGGTGTAATGTGGTGCTTAGGTGGAGGGCAGAGGAGCTCTTCAATTTGATTTGGATGAGCTGGCCTCTAGGTTTAATTTGGGTGAGGTGCCATGGCGGTGGTTCTATGTTTTGATTTTCCGGCCACTAGGCAGGCCGGCTAGCCAGGGGGAGGTGGCTAGGAGCTCAGGGAACCCAGAGGAATCCATCACAACAATTTAAGGCAAATGTGCTTTGATTTGGCAAAGATATCTTAAGCACATGCATTTTTGGAAATAATATCCATTAAGTTGGGGGACCTTTGGTCTATAGCTTGATTTAGGTGATTTCATGGTGTTTGGACTGGTCACTAAGTCCAACTAATGGCTGTGGTGGAGTTAATTTGGTGGCTTTAGGGTGGTTAGGTCACATTTAGTGCATGGGTCCAAGTGGGTGCAAATGACCAAAACATGGGTTTGGGCTCAGTTATCCATGTCCATTAGCACAAATAATTGTTGCATTTGGTGTAGATGATCATAAGGAACAACTTTGGTGAAGGATGGAAGTGGTTTTGAGTCCAATTGAAGGGTCAATTTNATCATAAGGAACAACTTTGGTGAAGGATGGAAGTGGTTTTGAGTCCAATTGAAGGGTCAATTTGAGGGAATTTTGAACTTTAATCAATTTGGTCATATTGGGCTAGGCTTGAATCTAGCTTGGGTAAGCCTTGGGCTAAGTCCAAATTGATTGTTATAAATGGTCAATAGAGACCTTATGAAGAGTTTCAACATGAATTGGATGTCAATTTGGAGGTTAAGGCAATCAATTGGTTGGAATTTGGGGACTTAGCCAATTTGGGGCTAAATTTGGGAATTTTGGGTTTAGACCAAAATAAAATGGATTTGAGACTTCACCAAGGTCAATTTATGGTTGATTTTGATGTATATGAATGTTATAAAGATTTTGCAGCATTAATTAAGGCGAATTGACTAGGCTATGAGTTCAATTTGGAGAGATTAGGTCATATGGTCAAAATTGGGTTCAAATCATGGACCAATTGAGATTGGATTTGGTTTAATTTGATCATATCAAAAGTGAATTTGAGTTTAGGATTGGAATTGAAGTCAATTGAGATAAAATTGATGGACATTTGAATCGGATTTGGAGAAATTTGAGTCTTTAAAGGGCAATTTGGGGATTTTACTTAAAGATGGTCAAATTGGCCAAATTGGGTCATGTGGTAGTTGAGAGAAATGAAATTGGGAATATTTGGGATTTATTGGGATTTTCTAGGAATTTTTGGAATTTTGAGTTATGGAGGGGTATTTTGGTAATTCGGGGGTGTTTTATGAGTAAAAGGCCAAGATGGGTATTTTGGTAGAGTTGAGGTACCAACCATCACCAATAAGCCATGGACCAATCGAAACTCCATTTTGGGTCCTCTACATAGTGGTCTTAGCCAAACCATAGCCCTAGGGCTAGTAGGATTAGGGGACCATCTACATGAGTATCCTAAAAGATCAAGAAATCTAGGCTAGAAATTTGTGTTTAGGGTTGTGATTGATTGTGGGTGTAAATGAGTGTAGTGAGTGTTGTGAGTGCCTTAGCTCCAGACCAACACCTAGGGTTAACCCTAAGGTCCAGCAGTCTTAAGGGTGACTCATCTTGAGTTTCCCCCATAATGACCCCACCTACTAAGTACTTAGAGGTTGAGACCAACATGTGGAACTTCAAGTTGAGTAGAGAAGAGTTTGGAGTTTCTAGTGGTGAGGGTTCTAGATATAGTTTTCTAAGAATAGTCAATATGAAAAGTCCTATGGCTAGACCCTAGGCTACTAAAATGGAAAACGAAACCTCAACCAAAATTGAGGTCAACCTACAACTTATCTTCCTTAGACCAGTGCTTTAGTAGAATTATCGCATTGAAAAATTAAGAGAATATTAAAAAAATGGTAAATCCTAAAAGGATTAATTAGTCTCCTAGACTTGATAATGCTTTATGGGCCTATAGGACTTCTTATAAAACAACTATAGGAATTACACCATATAGGTTCATATATGGAAAAGCTTGTCACTTGCGAGTTGAGTTGGAACATAAAGTTTGTTGGGCAATTAAAAGGTTTAATTATAATTTGAAAGATGCTGGAGAGAAGTGATTACTTCAATTAAATGATCTTGATAAATTGAGAAGTGAAGCTTATGAGAATGCAAAAATTTATAAGGGGAAAATGAAATTTAGGGGTGTCATAAAATTTTAAGAAAGAATTTTGAGCCTAGGCAATAAGTAATGCTTTATAATTTGAGATTGAAATTATTTTTAGGAAAAATTAAATCCAATTGGTCAAGACCATTTATTGTGGTAAGAGCATACTCATATGGAGTTGTTGTTATAGAAGATTCAAAAATTGAGAGAGAGAGAATAAGGTAAATTGATACATATTAAAAGGTTACATAAGTGGAGAGCATTATGCATCTGAAGAGATCCTAATGTTGGGTCAAATCTGATTATAACATTGGTTATGTCAGGCTAACGATGTTAAACCAAGCACTTTGTGGGAGGCAACCCATAGTTATCAGTGTGATTTAGATTTGAATTGCTGTTGTGATGAGTTCTATATATTGATTACGAGTCTTATACAGTTTTGTTGGCACAGAACATTATTATTCTTTATGATTTGAAGAGTGGAAGAAAGAAATTTGAGAAGTGAATTCATTAGTTTGGCGCTATAGTGCCACAGTTCGAATAACTCCCTTAAACAACCAAAAATTTGGTTTTCTATCTTCTGCCTAGGGTGGGGTTTGAAGTTTCCTTACAACATTCCAAAGTTCTTTAAAGAAGTTTAAGAGTGAGAATTTAATTATTATTGGAAAATCATGGAGATTAATGGCAATGGAAAATTCGAAGATAAGAAGTTGGTGCATAAGGATGCTCAAACCTACTTCAATGGATATATTGCATTAAGTCTGGAACGACTTATGAAAAAAATTGGGAAGATTGAAGGTGAGATTTCTCTTTTGTATACAAAGTTTGAAAAGTTGTTCCAGCAATACGAGCATATGGATTGGCAGTTGAAATTGCAATTCAATAGTTTGGCTTGTTTCCAAGATAGTCAAGTGACTATGTATAATACCATCAAGTGGATCGATGATAAATTTGCTAAGGAATTTCCTCGTGCTCATTTCTACCATTCCTATGATTGAAATTGTTTGGTGAGTGGAATGGAGAATGTCACCATTGATCATGAGTGGTCCTAAATGATGTTTTTATATAGATATTTCTATTTTTGTGTTATGCGATTTCATGTGGTGTGACTATCATATTTGTATTAATACTTAGTGTTATTTTTATTGTCTTTATCATATGAACATCTAATGATGTCTATGTGGTTATGTCGTATGTATTGAACCTATAATTAACATAAGAAAACAAGTTTTGTTTTGTTGTGAAAAATTGGCCTGATGTAATCATATTGGAATTTGTGAAATTGAAATTTTGGAATGACGACGAACTCAATAACTATAAAAGTACCTGTTAAAACCCAAAGAATAACCTTGCTACATTCTAGATTTTTTGTTTCCTTTTCAAATATAATTTTTTTAAAAATCTAGATGGGTATAAATGCCGCTATAGAGTCAGTCTTGGGCACTATAGCACTATTCAGCTATGTAGGGTGTTATAGTGGCATTGCCCGGTGCTATAGCGTTGAACTAACCCATGAGTCATTTTAAGAGTTGTGACCCAAAGTTTATACAATTTTCAACTTTGGTTCATCTCCTTCCTCCATGTTTTCACATTTTTCTCCCTTTGGGTTTCATTTTGTGCTTGATTGGCTTGGAGTTATGCCTCCAAACATTGGATTTCTTCATCTCTGGGAAAGATCTTCACCTTGGATTTGAAAATTTTTGATTTGACAATGGATTTCATCAACATTATGGATTAGGCCAAAAATTTTAAAACTTGATGAATATAGTGTGAAATATATGGCTAAATGATTATTTGTGTTTATATTATGTGTTTAGGAGCCTCTTGAAGTTTAGTTTTGTGAATTTTAGAAATTATCTTGAAATTTTTTTTAGATTAATCATGGCTGTTAAAATGAAGAGAGGCAAGGAAAAAAGTAACTTTTGATTCTGATAAGTTTGCCAGTGCAAGGACACGGGATAAGTATATTGATATGCAATCGAAGAAATTGATTGCAAAACACAATTTTTTATGTCCTCACGGAAAAATTGAATACTTGATTGCTGAGCGAAAGTGGAAATTTTTTTTTTATTTAACTGCCATAACTATAATTTCAGTTGTCCAAGAGTTCTATGCTAATCTTTCGGACGAATCTGATGATTTGGTTTATGTACCAGGGCAATATGTTGATATCAGTATTGTTTGTATTAACCACATATACAAGCTGTATAGTGTTCCAAACTACTTCTTTTTTGAGTTCCATCCTACTAATGATGAATTGATGAGATTATGGGATGCGCGACGCAGCGTCAACCTACGACAGCTTCGAAACTCCATGCGGTGTCCTCTGGTTTGGCACCACCATCCACCTCAGTGCCGACTCGATCCGCGTTTCATGTAAGGTGACACTGTCGGGCTAGATCTTGTCCGTTGATGAGATAAACACATGATCAGACGACTCTCCATCATAGTCCCCAAATAGGATAAATAGAGAACCGTCACACTAAAACCTTAAGATCTCCTTCTAGACTCAACCAAATCTAATGGGGTTTGATCTTATAAACTCGTCTAAGTTAGAAGAACAAATTGATATGATAAAAATTCCATTAAACTAAGCTTAATCAAATAGAGAATTAAAATAGGCTCGGGAAGAGGGGAAGTTTAATACCTTTGCTCTGAGAAGGGATGCTTCAATCAGAGGTGCTCGACATGTTCGTGGAGGTCCAAGGAGGCTAGGGATTGAGCCTCTTACTGTGATGAAAGGTCTAGGTATGAATTCGACCAAGCTTGATTTCAGGTTTTGGTCTAGAGATATGCTAGGGGCTCTATGTGAGGGGGATTTGATGGGGCTTCTTCTTCTTTCACTGTGGTGATGGTGTGGGTGAGTTTAATTGGAGTTTGGTGGACTGTGGAGCTATGGGGAGTTCTGTCCTAGTTTGATAGAAGTTTGAGCTGCAAATTGAGCTTCTATAGTGAGGATCAGTGGGGGAAAATGGTTTGCTTCAGCTAAGGAGGACTCAAAGAGGCCGTGGGATCAATTTGGAGGTTTTTCTTTGAGAAAATTTCAACACCCCTCCCCTTGGGCATGGAGGTGAGCTTTTATAAAATTTGCTTAGGGTGGCTGTCATGGCCAATTGGGGGGTGAAAAAGTTTGGTTAGGTGGAGGGTAGAGAGGCTTTAAACTTCGAATGAGATGAGGTGGCCTCTACGTTTTAATTGGGTTTGATTTCATAGGGGTTGCTCTCAGTTTGGCCATTTTTTGGTGACTAGCCCAACCAATAAGGGTAAGTAAGGTGGCCAGGAGGTAAGGTGAGCTAGTGGAATATGTCACAGCAAATTATTTGGGCAGGTGCTTAATTTTGGCAAATATCCCTCAGGCCTAAGCAGTTTTGGAAGAAAATCCCTTGATTTGGGGATCCTTTAGTCTATGGCTCATTTGGGTGATTCCATGAGGTTTAGTCTGGTCAAAAAGGTTTAAATTTTGGCTGTGGTGGTCTTGGGTTGGTCAATTTGGCTTGATTGGGTCAATTTTTGGTGACGGGGTCCATGCAGGTCAATTTGGCTTAAAGTGGGTTTGGGTTAGGCTAGCCATGACCTTGAGCCCAATTGATTGATTAACATTTTGTAGATGATTGTAATGAAAATTTTTGGTGAAGGATTGAAGTGATTTTGAGTTCAATTTAGGCATGTTGGGCTAGACTTGGGTCTAGATTGGCTAGGTCTAGGCTAAGTCCAAATTGAGTGTTGAGAATGTTCAATAGGAATGTCATGAAGAGTTTTTAACATGAATTAGGTGCCAACTAAGGCATTCAATTTGGTGGAATTGGGAGGCATAGCCAATTTGGGGCAAAGTTAGGGATTTTTTTATATTTAAGTTGAAATTAAATGAAATTGTGGTTTCTCCAAGGCCTATTGAAGGTCAATTTTTATGTTTAGGAATGTTATGAAGATTTTTTAACATAAATTATGACAAATTGAGTAGGCTATAGGTTCAATTGGTGAGATCAAGTCATTTGGCCAAATTTGGGGGTTTTACTTAGATCAAAATTAGGCTCAAAGCATGAGCCAATTGAGCTTAGATTTGGTTTAGATTGTTCATATGGAAGCTAAATTTGAGTTTAGAAATGAAATTTGGGGAAAGTGGGAATATTTCGAAGGTTTTGGGATTTTTGAATTTTTTTGAAATTTTGGGCTAAGGAGGGGCATTTTGGTAATTTGGTAATTTTTGGTGATTTTGGGTAATTTGGATGTTTTCAAAAGGTTTGAAGTGATTTTTTTAACAAATTTGGGTATTTTGGAAAAATTTAGGGTTTCAAGGGTACTTAGGTAATTTGGGAGAGTTTAGGGGCAAAAAAGGCCAAGTTGGGTATTTTTGGTAGAATTGGGGCGCCAACCACCATAAATGAGCTATGAAACAATGTAAACCTCATTTGAGTCCTCTATATATTGGTCTTAGCTAAACCCTAGCCTAAAGACAGTGGGTTTATGGGACCATCTACATGAGTCTCCCAAAGGATTAAGGAATCAAAGTCAAGAAATTTTGGGTTTGTATTTGTGAGTGATTGTGAGTGAGGTGAGTACCTTAGCTCCAGAACAACATTCAGGGTCAACCCTAAAGTCAAGCAATCCTATGGAAACTCTCATTTGGCTCCCCCATAATGGCCTCACCTACTAAGTACTAGATGTTAGGACCACTATGTAGAGCTTCAAATTGAGTAGAGAGAAGTTTGGAATTTCTAATGGTGAGGGTTCCTTTTCTAGTTTTCTAGGAATAGTCAATAGAAAAAACATATGGCTAGAACCTAGTCTACTAAAGAGGAAAACTAGACCTCAACCAAAAGTGAAGTCAACACTAGCGTCTAGGTGCCAGATTCTGGTGCCTAGGCCCCAGATCAACATTGGTCTTTTTTGCTCCATTTAACTCCAATTTTATCCATTTTTGCTCATTTACTCCATTTAGTGTACCAACAAACAAAAAACATAAAAATAATTTTTATTAAAGTGCAATATCATTAAAAATAGGCATTAAATGTAAAAATAAAAGCAACATATTTAGGCATATCAAAATCCCCCAAACTTAATTGTTATTTGTCCTCAAGATACTTATTTCTTCTGAAAAAATGTAAACATGTTTTAATATGTGGTTGTGGGTTTCATTAAAGACTTCTTTAGTTTTATCCTAGAAATAGGATGGTCATGACTTTAAGAAAATCTTAATAATTTTGGTTCAAAATAAATTATAAGAATATTTTGTAATCAAATCTAGGAATTCTGATTCTTCTATTTATTTCAAATTTTAATTGTTGTTTGAAAAACATAGGAATCTCAGAAAAATAACAGATAGAATTTGAGAGAACTCTACTAGTAAAGGTAAACTAATATTGTAGAAAATAAAAACTCAAAAATGTAATTAAGTCTCTTTCTTTAAAATGATTCAAGTGAAGCCAATTTTTAAGTAAGCATCCCCTCAAGCTTCTCCTCACTTTCACATATACTTTTATTTTCTATCTTTTTCTCTTTTTCATTTGTTTTCTTTTCTTCTTTTTTTACTTTCATGATCATTTTCAATTTTTTCTCTTCTTTTTCTCAGTAAGGATTACCATATCTGGATCAACTTTTAATGATTTTTAACTTCACTATGCTCGTCTTAAAGTTAAAAAATCATCACATTTTTTTACTATGATTATTTACATTAGTTTTCTAAAATATTTTTCATAGAGTCTCAATTCTTTAATGTATAAATCTATGATCCTTAGTATTTCAAAAGAAAACTTCTTTCCTACTTTAAATAGTAAAATTATAGTCCTATTCTCTT
Organism: Phalaenopsis aphrodite; assembly: GCA_003013225.1. Classification (NCBI taxonomy): domain Eukaryota; kingdom Viridiplantae; phylum Streptophyta; class Magnoliopsida; order Asparagales; family Orchidaceae; genus Phalaenopsis; species Phalaenopsis aphrodite. The sequence goes on from NEWO01000113.1 coordinate 1,273,442, forward strand.
TTACTTAATATCATAATTCTTAAAATTAATCTTTATCACAAAAAAATTACTTAAGTCTTTCCACGACATTTATAGACTAAAAAAGAATACTTTTCTTTGAAAATAACATCACATACCTCATATTACTTTAAAAAGATATTTTCTTTGAATATAGTTTCTTAAGGACAATTAAAATTATGTTTTTCAAAAGTTTTTCTCCATCCTCCAAACTTAAAATTTTCTTAATAGATTAAAACATTTATAACTGAAAAGATAAAAGTAGGAAGAAAATTTTTAAAAATGATTTTTATAAAAAAAAAAGGTTTAACATGAAAATATGTAAGTATCGGAAGCATGTAAACAATAAAATTAGAGTCTAATTAACATGTATATAGCGAAAAGAAATTACAAAGTATGCGAGTTTTTCTAACCATTACGCATGTACAGGAATAGCAGTATAACAAAACAACTAGTAGTGCAACAACACAAAAAAGCAATATAAGCAAAAAGGAGTAATAATTCCAAATTACAACATGCTCACAATAACAAATTCTACACTAAAGAGTTCAAGAAATTAAACAAATAAAAAAATACAACACAACAAACCAGAAACAACAAACAAAACAACAATACTAATCCTCTCCATCATCCTTTTCAGTCTCATCCTCAGTCTCTTCCTCACCTTGCTCCATATTCTTTGGACAAGTGAAAGGTTTATACTCAACAAATGGGGGAAACTGAGCTGAAGTCCCCTCTCCAATCAAGTTAAAATCTCTCATCATCTGTACTTGTATTTATAAACACTACTTCCAAAATTGCTTGCCCTCTGAAAATATTTATCAAAATGCTTCATATGGGCCATCTGATCATACATCTGACCATGTACAATAGTAAATTCATCTTGCAAATCTTGCATTTGACCATATAAATCTTCTAAAGTGACTTTGGATTTTTTAGATGTATGGACAGTAGAAGCTCTAGAAGTGGAAGGAGCATCTGAATACCTAGCTCCAAAGCCGAACACTGAATGCTCCTCATAAGCACTAAAAATAGATCTACTGACAAGCTTTAGAGAATGCATTTGTTCTTCCAAACTCTCATATATGACTTCTGATTGCTTACATAAAGTAAAAATCAAGGTAGGGAATCCTAATCCTCCAGCAGACTAACCACTAGAAAAAATATTCTGATAATTTGTAGATCCAATATTTATATTCTTCATCTATTAAATGTAGAAATTCAAAGATGCTCTCACTAAGTTGATTAGTGAGAAGAAGTAGTGCAGAAATAAAATAGTGCCAAGCTTTGGAGGGTGCATTTAAAATTTAGGTAGAGAAGTTTTCCTTGTGATTGTTCTTAATTTTCCAAACTCGTCTTCCGTTAATCAGAAATGCTATCACCTCATCTAAATATGAATCAAAAGACTTAAATGAAGAATACTCACATTTCATAACATTTTATAACTGGAATAGAGCATTGATGCCCTCAGGAGTAATTCATAATCTTTTTCCTCGAACATAAACTTAATCATCAAAAGCTTCAGGGAAATTGGCTTAAATTTTTGAACAATAGAAATTACTGCTACTGCGGTGAAGTAAGATAAATTTTCCCCGTGTCGAGCTGTAATTAAGCTCTTGACTACTCCCCCAGGATTGAGAAAAGCCCTCTCCCAAATCAACTTTCTATTCTCAAAGAGATCTTTGTGTTTAAATTGAGCTTTTATATTGGAAGATTTCTCCGAATCAAACTCAAATCTTTCTTTTCCTCACTTTGCTTTAAGAGCCATAATTTATAAAAATTTTCAAAAAATTCCACATAAATTCCAAATAATTTTCTTAAAACTCCCAACAATAATTTTCTAAGGCAAGAAACTTTCTACCATGGATTCATCACTTATTTCTTCCAAACAAAATCCAAAATTTTTTGGCACATGGGCAATGTGAGAAGAATCTACGGTGAAATAAAAAAATTTTGCTTTAAAATGAATTTTTTACCATGCGGAGATCAAATCCAAAGTTTTTGAGTTAAGAAATTGCTAAAAAATCGAAGATTTGAGAAGTACTAGAAAGCCTCTACAGTGTTTTTCATGAAATGAGGGAAGAAGAAGATGACGAATTAGGTAAGAATCAAGTTTTTAACCCAAATTTTTGGTTTAAGTGAACCGGTGCTTAGGCGCCAATTATGGCGCCTAGTGCCCAGATTTTGATTTTTCATTTTTTTCATTAAATTTCAACAACATGCACTACACACCAAAGCATTACGAACCCTAACAAGCCAAATTCAACATGTTTAAACAACTTCAAAAACCTAATTTCCCAACACAAATAATCACTTATATTTAAATATAAGTCCAATCTTTATGCAAATACTAATACACAACACTCACAATCTTAAAACACAAATTCTAAAATCACGCTTAAGCATTCAAACACTCTAAACACTAGAAAGCCTTCAAACACATGACAGAGCTAATGCTCAATCAGAATCAAACATTTTCAAACACACAACACAACAACATGCACATATAAAAGCTACTACAAAAAATAACTCCAAATTTTCATCAACCTCACTATCCACTTCTCTAATATCTTCAAGCGATTGATGCACATCCAAGTTGTAGAAGGGATAATTTAAGAAGTCCTTGAAATTTTCATTGATCCAGCCATTCTTCTTATACATCTAAACTTGTGCATCATGGACTACAATAGTATGATCTGACTGTTGTTTCATTTGTCAATCCAAATGATCGAATTGATTAGTGATACTACTGATCCTGTTATGAATCAACGATATCTCCTTTATATTCCCCATTACCTCCAGAATACTTATCAAAATATCAGCACCTCGAGATGCTGACAATGTGGAAGGGCATGAAGACTGATCCATATAAGAACTTCCTCCATGCTCCAAATAAAGATCGATGTTGCCACACCTTAAGATAGACTAGTCCATGGGCTTCCAGGGAAGTGTTATTCTTTCCCATCTTTCATAAGGGACCTGGGCTTGATTACAACGTGAGAAAATAATTACAGAGTAACCAAGCCTGACCATTTATCCATTGAGTGCAACTCCAATGATGGATTTATAAATAAGTGCCCCCACATCAATAGGTCTTCCTATCTGAATACAATAATTGAGGATTGCACATTCCTTCATTACTTCCTTGATGTTTGTGGTAGGAAGTAATTGGCATAAATGAAGTAGTGCCAAGGAATAGATGCTAAAATTAATCTTGCAGTAGGAATACTAACCATGAAATCACTTCTAAATTTCCAACATTCATCGGTGTCTGTCAGGATTCTAAGGATCATAGCCAAATTTTCTGTAGTTGGAGTAAAGTTAGCAAATTTGAAAATTAGAATGTCATCCAACAAGAAAAACTCGTTGATTTTTGCAGGAGTGAAAGGTACTAAATTACTTCGAACATATACCAATCCTTGATTTAATCCATGAAGATTTGCATAGAACTCCTTCACAACAGAGATCACAACAGCGACACTGGTGTAGCAAAACACTTCCTAACACCCCTCCGCAATAATTGCCTTGATCTGACCTTCAAGCATGATGATTCTTCTTTCTTTTATCAGATTCTTCTTCACTAAAGTCCTATCATTAAGTCTCTGTGCTTCTTTGCATATGAACTGCTTATGATCATAGACTCAAAGAGTTGGAGTTGCTAAAGCATTGCAATCCATGATTCTTATCATCCAGTGAGATCTCAAGACTTCTATCACTCCCAAATCTTCTAAAATGGTGTAGAAAGAAATCATTTGAAGGCTTTAGGGGTTAAAAGAGCCAAAAACCATCAGACAAACTGCAAAATTGATCTATTTCATGATCCTGTAATCGTGGCAAGTAAGAGTCAGATTTGGGGGCCTAGGCATCAAGCTCTCTGTATTCTGGCACCTAGGTGCCAGTGCACAATGAAGCAATGGTTTGCCAAAGGTCCAAATACACGTCTTAACCTGCCCTAGGTCATGAATTAAATCATTTTAAGTGGTAACAACACATGTGCGACTCTCATACTCAATCAAGCAAATACACACAAACAAATCTAAAACAACCAAACTCAATTCATTTTGATAACTATGGGTTGCCTCCCTTAAAAGCTCTTGGTTTAACGTTGTCAGCTTGATGTAACCACTTCTTACTCAAGTTGACCCAACATTAAGATTTCAATAAATATAGATCTATTTCCATCAAAGTAAGGTTTCATCTTATGTCCATTCACTTAGAAAATTTTATCATTTTTCATATCATTGATATCCATAACACCATATGGATAAATTTTATTTCAATGAATGACCCCGACCATCTAGACTTCAGTTTCCTAGGAAATATTTTCAATCTTGAATTATATAATAAAACTTGTTGTACAGGTTTTAGATTCTTTATTAAAATCTTCTAATCATGCTATAATTTTAAGATGAGATTCATTTTTTATTTCCTTGAGCTCATTCAATTGCAATAGTCATCTTTCACCAACATATTTTAAGTTATAATTAAATTCTTTGATAGCACAATAAGAATTATGCTCCAATTCTACTGGTAAGTGATGAAGCTTCCCAAATATGAGTTTATATGGGGATATTTCTATAAGAGTTTCATAGGCCGTCCTATAAGCCCATAATACTCCATTCACACCATCAGACCATCAGACCAATCCATCATATTAGGATTTATAGTTTTCTCTAAAATTCTTCTGATTTGTTGGTTGGACAATTCTACTAGACCACTGGTCCGAGGATCATAAATGGTGACAATTCTATGTCTAATACCGTAGTTTTTTTTACTAATGTTTCAATCTTCTTTTTCCTTAAATGACTTCCCTCGCCTGTAATTATTAGTCTGAGCATCTCAAATCTAATAAAATTATTTCTCTTTAAAAATTTTGCAACACTTTGAGCATCACAACAAGGTAAAGCTACAACTTCTATCCACCTTGAAACATAGTTTATAACAACTAATATGTATATATTTCCGAAAGATGGTGTAAATGTTCCCATAAAGTTTAAACCCTAAACATAAGAAATTTCAATATCTAAAGTAACATTGAGGTGCATTTCATTTCTTTTGGAAATATTACCTACCCTTTGGCATAGATTACATGTTTTTACACTTTGATGGGCGTAGAATTGGAGTTTTAGGGTGAAAGACTAGAATACCCAATTCGGTCCTATTGTTTGAGTACTGAAGGAGAAATGTTAGCCCTCAGGTGAGGGGAATGTGGGAGCTCCGAAGTGAGAGCCGGTATCCTCCCAGCCTAGCTACGGATTCAGTAAATAAGCATAGGATTAGTTAATGTTTTTTATGTCTGTACCGAAGGGTAAAGAATAGGATTGCTCCTATTTGACACATAAAATATTTAATGCATCTCATTCCTTTACATTATCTAATTCATTACATAAGAATAGTAGTTTGTAATATCTCAAAATTCTCCAAACCAATTCCCAAAAGGGTTATCTTTAGAATTAATATTTGCATTTAGTTATAGTTACTATCTTTACATTTAACACTTGCATTTAGGAGTAGTTGATAGATAAAACATCATTTTAATGGACATTCCTAACTAAGGAATAATTGTAGTAGACTAGGATTTGACTAAGAACCTCTTACCTCGCTTCCCTATGGGATAGATAAACGGGACTCCAGTAGAGCCCTGTATTACTTGAGCGATACATATACTTGTGTTTGAAATTGTGACTTTAGAAAATCATTATAAATAATAAATCTAGGTTCATAAATTCTTGTATATAAAAAGTCACTATCACTCTGCTTGGAGAGGCTGTGGAGCTGTGGGTAGAAGCTTGTTCTCTCTTCCAGAAGTTGTTTGGCTTTATTAGCTGTTGGGCTTTGCAGGAGTTTTTCTGATTGTTAGTTGTTGTGTAAGATTGGGAGTTGTTTTTTCTTGTTATTTTACTGTTTCATTGCTGCTGAGCGAGCTTGGAAGTCCTGCTTCATTTATTTTCTTCTCTTTTTGTTTGAGCATCTTGTGGGGTGTTGCTGCTGGGGTTTCTATGGCCACCCCTATTGATTTGGAGACTAACTTGCAATGGATAAGAGCTACCTATGCTGGGGCTATTGGGAAACCTTCTTCCTCTTTGGTGGATCCTGATTTGTTAGTGTTCCCTCAGGATTTTCATAACACTGCTGCTGGAAGGGATTCTGCCTCTTACATCCATCCTGTGGGTTCTAAAGATGGAGAACCAGCTGCTGTTTTCTCAGAACAGGAACTTGTTGAACTGAACCAGGAAGTTCAGTTCACACTCATTGGTAAATTTAGCCTGGGTCACCCAAAAATGGAGTATGTGAGGAAATATTTTGAATCTCTGAATATAGCAGACTGGAAGCTTGGATTATTAGATGGCAGACACCTCCTTATCCAGTTAACAAAGGAAGAAGATTATGCAGGAATATTTGCCAAACAATCAATAATTATTGCAGGAGCTGAAATGAAAATTTTAAAGTGGACCCCAGAGTATGACCCCTCTCAGGAGCCCCCTACAGTGCCAATTTGGTTCAAGCTACCAAAACTGTCGTTGCATCTCTTCAAATTAAATGCTTTGTTCACAATTGGCTGCACCTTAGGCACACCATTGAAGGTGGATGCTGCTACATATAATAATGCAATGCCAGCAATTGCCAGAATTTTGGTGGAAAGGGATGTTACCTTACCTGAAGATAAGAGGATTTGGATTGGAGACTCATTGAAGGGATTTTGGCAGGAAGTAGTCATGGAGCAAAGGCCCAATTACTGCCAACATTGTAAAATGTTTGGCCACACTAAGGAGAAATGCTACAGGCTAAATCCACCTAATAGAAGACAAACAACTCACACACAGCTAGAACCCAACACTGAAAACACTCACCTACTGAAAGATAGCAGCAAAGAAGCTTACCAACAGAACTTCATTGTGGTTGGGTCTGCAGAAACAAACAATCCAACTACTGATCAAATTACCCCCCATGCTCAGAAAGTGGTGACATCTTTAGCTAAGAAGGGGGAAATTGTAGGAGAGACTGTGGAGACAGGCATAACTGAGAATGGGAACATTTCAGTACAATTCAATTTAAGGGACCCCATAGAGACTTTAAAGAACAGAAGTGAGCATGTGGATAGAGAGGAGGAGGCCTCCCCTACAGATGCTATGATCTCATAACTAAATAAAGCATTGGAATCAGAATAGCAGATCCAAAAAACAAGGAAGAAAAGAAGCTCCAACCAAGAAGACTTGAAAAAGGGAAAGGAAAAATAATTAGCTATAAATGAAGACCATAGCATCCAAAGGAGAGGAAGTAAACTAAGGGGAAGGACTAGATCTAGATCCCAACCCTCCACCTTTCCTTCCTCCCCATGATCAATATGCTATGTTGGAACATAAGGGGGATTGCTAACCCCTTATCCTTAAGAAGATTAAAATACCTTAACAAAAAATACAAATTTTGGTGCTTAGCCATTTTGGAACCTATGGCTCATATTAACACTAAGGAAATTGCTAAAGTGTTCCCTAGTTTCAATCTTTTCACTAACCTAAATAACAAAATTTAGGTTTTTTTGCAGGAAAGAAATGAAGTGCTCCATCTTAGTTAACCACCAGCAAATTCTACATATTAATATTAGTACTGAAGGAATGGATAGTTTTGCTTCTTTTGTTTATGCAGGCAGCTCCAAAACAGCTAGAACTGAGCTGTGGGAGACCCTTCAGAACATTCAAAGCTCCATTGATAAAGCTTGGATTATGGGAGGTGACTTCAATTGTATTTCCTCTATTGCTGAAAGGAGGGAGGGCAGAAATCCCAATCTTGCCACTGTATCCATATTCAATGATAGCATCCAAAAAATTGGATTGTTTGACTTGGGATTTAGTGGACCTGCCTTCACTTGGAGAAGGAAGAATCTGTGGGAAAGATTAGATAGAGTCTTAGCCAATGACCACTGGATCCAAAATTTTTTGTAGACTACTATAACTCATTTAAGCCTTGCTAGTTCTGATCACAGGCCTTTGGTGATCACCATTGGCCAGAAGACCAGCTGTCAAAAGAGTGCCTTTAGATACTTAAATGTTTGGTCTCAGCACAAGGATTTCTTGCAAGTTGTTAAAGAGAATTGGAAGAATGAATCACACCCTGACCCCTTCATCAGCTTGTGGAAAAAGCAAAAAAAGGTAGGGAATGCTCTCAAAAAGTGGAGTTGGTCTACTTTTGGGGATTTGATGAAGACAATGGATAAGGTTGAAAAGGAGTTGCAGGATTTGGAGGAGGAACACAACAAAGGAAACACTGATGATACTGCTCTTTTAGAAGCTAATGAGGAAGTGTTGGCTGCTGTAAATTGGCAAGACCATTTCCTCAAGCAAAAAGCTACCAAAACTAAATTCACTGAAGGGTATAGAAACACAAAATTTTATCATCCTTGCATCAATTACCAGAGAAAGTGCAACACTATACATTGCATTAAAGAACATAATGAAAATTGGCTCAGGAAGGAGGAGGAGATTGTCGAAAGTGCTGTGTTATACTATCAAAACCTCATGAATGATAATAACACTGATAGAGGCCACATTGATAAACATTTGTTCTCTGAAAGCAAAAAGTACACTTTCAATCTAAAGCTGACAGAAATTCCTGAGGATGAGGAGATTCAAAGAACTTTGCAATCCATTGTTAGTAGTAAATCAGCTGGTCCTGATGGATTTACTGCAGACTTCTATAAAAAAGCTTGGGGGGAAATTAAGATTGAAGTTATTCAAGCTATTCAACATTTTTTCAATGGTCACTCCCTCCCTAACTACTTCAGTGCTTCCCCAATACTTTTCATCCCAAAAACTTCTATTAAAAACTACTAGAGTCAGTTCAGAACTATGAGCCTTACCAATGTAATCAGTAAAATTCTGGTGAGCAAAATTCAACCAGTGCTACCTCAGCTAATTAGCACTAATCAAGCAGCTTTTATGAAAGGGAGAAATATAGGGGACCAAATTTTATTAGCTCAAGAACAATTACAAGACTTGGAGAGACCCTGCAGAGGAGGAAATGTGATCTTTAAACTGGATTTGAAGAGGCTTATGATATGGTGAACTGGGATTTTATTATGGAATGCTTGGAGGTCAGAGGTTTCTCTATGGAGTTTTGCCAGATCATTAAAATATGGCTAGAGGCCAATGCCAATTTAGTTTTCATAAATGGGAAAGCACACGGTTTTTTTAAAGCAACTAGAGGACTTAAACAAGGAGACCCTCTTTCCCCAACTAATTTTATTCTGGTTTTAGATTTTCTATCTAGACTCATTGATGGCCAGGAGAAAAATAAAAGTTCCAATGCATATCACAACAAAGCTAAGATGGATATCAGTCACCTTATTTATGCTGATGATATTCTCATTTTCACAAGGGCAACCAAGGCTGCAACTAGATACATAGATTAGTGCCTGAATAATTTTCAGCAGGTATCTGGGCTGAAAGTCAACAAAGATAAGTGTCAGATCCTTGCAAGCAAGAGAGTTCCTGTTCCAATCAGGCAATGGATGTCAAACTTCACTGGTTTTTCTTCCATGAGCATACCTTTTAAATACCTGGGCACCCAAATTGTTAGAGGTAGAATCAAACAGACCCTGTTTGATGAGGTTATAGATAAAATCAATTCTACCCTTCAGAGGTGGTCAAACTCTTACTTATCTAATGGTGGAAGGATCACGCTTCTTAAGAGCATCCTCACATCAATCCCCCTATATACCCTCCAAGTGGACAACATGAAAAGAAGCACCACTTTGATGTTGGAGAGAACTTTTAATAGATTTCTTTGGGCTGAAAATAAGAAAAAAATGATTTGGGCTAGTTGGCAAAGAGTGGCCAAACCTTTTGAAGCTGGAGGTTTGGGTTTTAAAGGTCTACATCATATGCAACAAATTAGCATGTGTAAACTCTCGATCAGATTTAGACAAAATGAAAGACTTTGGGCAAACTACATGATGACAAAATATTGTAAAAGTGATCACCCTGGAGAGGTTACTAAAAAAGTTGGAGACTCTAAGATTTGGACCCAGATGCTCAAGGGAAGGGAGGAGATTGATAAATTTCTTATTTGGGAGTTGGGACATGGAGAGATCAATTTATGGAAGGACAAATGGTGCTCTGCTGAGCAATTGGAGCCACTGCAGAATGAAAGAGAAGAAGATTTGCTTGTCAAAGACTGTTGGAATGGTAATGAGTGGTCTGTGGATGCCTTTAACAAAATTCTGAAAGAGTCAGCTACTAGAAGTATTTATAAAATCTAGTTTGATAGAAATAAAAGAGACCGGATTCAACTCATTAAAAGGACCAGAGCTAACATCTCAAAGGACATCAAGAGTAGCATTTTCATATGGGAAGAATGCAAGTGGAATATTAGCATTTGCCAAAATTTCTTAACCCCTTCTATGTTGTTCTTTTCTTGGAGAGTACTAAATGACTTAATCCCAACTGATGACATTTTGAAGCTGAAAGGTTTGAAAGGCCCTTCAAGATGCCACCTTTGCAACAATAATCAAGAATCCAGTGATCATTTTTTCTTCAGATGCTATTTTGATAGGGAGGTTTAGAATAAGTTAAACTCTAACATTAACTTGAACCTGATGAATGTGGGCTGAGGTAACCTAAATGACAGTCTAAAAGACTGGAAGGGTATTAATCTAATGTCACTTCCATTCATTGTTGCATGGTTTATTTGGAATGCTAGGAACAAGGTGAAGCATGAGGACATTGCTACTACTATTGATTCTATGGTAGCTAACAGTCAGGCCTATTTACATAAGCTGATTAATTGGAAAAATTTCCCTAAGATTTTGAAGGATAGGTCCAATTTTGATCTCAAACACCCTAAGGTTATAAAGGTTAGATGGGAGAAGCCTGCTCATCCATTCATTAAAATAAACACTGATGGAAGTTTCACCAACAAGAAAGCTGAGATTGGAGGTATTTTCAGAGATCACACTGGTAATGCTTTTCTTTATTTCAAGGCCCCCTACATTGCTGAAGATGCCCTGGAAACACAAGTTGCTGCTCTTTACTGGGCCCTTTAATTTGCTATGGAAGTGAAGTGGAAGTATATTATTGTTGAAGTAGATTCTACCCATCTGGTGGAGCTAATCACAGCCACCTCTTCCCCCACTTGGAACATAAATCAATTGATTTACAGATTAAAGAAGATAATTACTGAGATCAAGATTAAAATCTCTTTTATCTACAGGGAAGCCAACAGATCTGCTAACCTCCTGGCTTTGGAGGGTGCAAACTTGAACCATGCAGTGATCTCCACTACCCTCCTCCCCATTTACAACTATTACTCCAAGGAGATAAACTTCAAATACCTTATCTTAGAGTTTAGAACTGATTTTTGGTCTCTCCTTCTTTTGAGAGTTCAGAACAAATTTTTGGTCTCTCCTTCTTTTGAGATCCAGCTGACTACATACCTGCTGTCACCCACTTTATGTTTTCCTGTTAGTATGTTGGGTTACTTGGTGTACCTTGTAACTCTTTATATATATATATATATATTATATATATATATATATATATATATATATATATATATATATATATATATATATATATATATATATATATATATA
>NEWO01000113.1:1285330-1325639 GCA_003013225.1 Phalaenopsis aphrodite
AGAGAGAGAGAGACCTTAACATACAATGAAGATGGGGAATGGATAAATTATCATCATACAACAAAAAAGCTAGTTGAGGTGGAGGTACAGTCCCCACAGAAATCTCTTTTGTATTCCTCCCCATTGCTGCCAAAAAGTGAGCAGGATTATTTCCTTCTTTAAGGATATGTTAAAAACTTCACTCTAACATTGTTGAATAAATACTCAAGTTTCCCATCTGATAATATGCCATGGTGGAGCTTCATCTTTTTGAAGTATCCTGATACAAGTGCTGGAGTCAAATTCTACAATCAGTTTTTGATGTTATAGTGATTGGCAAGATATATAGCCTAATAAGTGGCTATCATTTCAGCTTCTAGTGCATCATAAGCCTAACATAGAGAGGAAAAGTAAAGCACACACTTCCTCTTGGAGTTTCTAACGATACCCCCAACACCAGCAGATTCCTTAGAGAAACCTCTATCTGTATTGACCTTCAGCCACTCAGATGGAGGAGGGATCCAAAGGACCAAAATTGGCTTGCAAACTTGCATAATTTTCTCCTCAGGCACCCAATTATGGAAAATATTTGGAAACTTTTGGTACTTAATTAATTTCTGCATATAGGAAGTACAATTAAACACCACAGCCTTCCAATAGGTTTGATATTGTCAAACCTAGCTTGGTTTCTACACATCCAGATGAATGACGCCACAATAAAAGGAATGCTTAGCAAATTAACTTCCTGCCTGTCTTCCAACAGCATAGAAATTTGTCCAAGATGACTTTCATAGTAACAATATTAAGCTGATTCAGCAGTGCAAACCAAACTCTTTGGAAAAAATTACAAGAGAAGAACAAATGGTTTAAACTTTCTTCAGCCGTATGACATAGGTAGCAGCATGAAAGCCCCCTTAGTCCTTTCATATTAAGAATATTATCAATAAGAATCAAGGATTGCCATAGCTTCCAACAAAAAAAAGACATAGAGGGTGGTAACCACTTTCCCCATATAGTTTTACCCCATTGGAATGGCTGTCATTGATAAGATTGTTGAAAATTTTAGGCTGAAGCTTCTGTGAAGGAGCTTGTTTAGTAATGATTCTATCTTTATGTTCAGTATTGATAGGAGTCTTCTTAACCCATTGCATCTATTCTTCAGTTAATATAGCAGTCAGCATGTAGCAATTCCATTGATTATCTAACCAAAACTCCTTCACCTGAGTCTGATAATTGGGGTTTGAATTGGAGGAAGATAGTTTCTCCCCTTTCCATGTCTATTTATCTAACTAGAAATTGATTTTCCCTTCTTCAAGCTCCCAAATAAATAAATCTTATGCATGGGTTCTGACCTCCAGCAATTTAGTCCAGATCGTGGAATCACCAAGTTTTTTCCTAGCCTGGTTAGGATGAAGGGACCTGTAGTACTTGCCTTTCATAAAAGTTGCCCACATACTGTCTTGGGCCCTAAACTTAATCCACACTTTATAGAGATTTGTAAGGCTTAGTTGCTAAAAATCTTTGAAGCCTAAACCACCTGCATGAAGAGGCTTACAAACCTTTTTCCATGATAACCATTGAAACTGTTTCTTTTGTCCAGCCCAGATGAATTTATTAAAAATTCTTCCTAACAGCACTTGAGTTCCTTTCTTCATTGTGAACATTTGAAGGGCATAAGAAGGAATGACAGTTAAAATGCTCTTGAGGAGAGTTATTCTTCGATCATTAGATTGGAATGAATTGGTCAAACATTGAAGATGTCTCTTAATAAGATCAATCACCTCATTAAATTGAGTTTGCTTTGTTCTACCTTAATTAACTGAACACCAAGATAATTGATAGGTAGAGATGTCAGGCTAAAACAAGTGTACTGGGCAGTTCAATGCTTAATCTGTGGAAGAGTGTGTGAGCTGGTAAAAATTTGACAATTTTGTTTATTAAGATTCATACCTGATGCCTTTTGGAAATATTTGAGTCTTTGATGAAGTGTCTTCACTACAATCTTTGTAGCTTTTGAAAAAATAATAACATCATCTGTATAAGATAGATGACTCACACCAATATTTTATTTGTACAGATATTCCGAATGAGAAGTGACAAACATATGATTTAGAAGCCTTGATAGATAGTCCATTGCAAGAATAAAGATTGTGGTGGACAAGTGGTCTCCTTGTTTGATTCCCCTAGAAGAAGTGAAGAACACATGGCTTATTCCATTTATTAAAATAGAATGATTATTGCAATTGAGTCATCTGTTGATCAGAATGATGAAAGCCCCATTGAAGCCCCTAGCAGTTAAAGTGTCCAAAATGAAGTCCCAATTGATGGTTCCATAGACCTTTGATGATGTCCAACTTAAAAATGATATTGATACCTCTTCATTTTCTATCAAGATCTAACAACAACTCTTGAGCTAATAAAATGTCTTCAGTGATTTGTCTTCCTTTCACAAAAGCAACTTGATTACTACTGATCAGTTTTTGAAGATGAGTTTGAAGCCCGGTGACAATGATTTTGCTAATTACTTTAGACACCACATTGGTTAAGCTGATAAGTCTAAAATCCCCCCAACATTTTTTTATTGAATTTTTAAGGATCAAAGTTATAATGGATGAAGTGAAGTACCAAGGGGGATCAATTCTATTAAAGAAATTTTGCACATCAACAATAAAATTACCACTAATGATAGGCTAAGTGGTATTATAAAAATTTGCAGTAAACCCATCAGGTTCAACCACCTTTTATCCATCAATAGAGTACAAAGTAGCTTTAATTTTACCATTCGAAGGAATTTAATTCAGGTCCAAACTGTTGACATACTCCTGTCACTTAGATAATAACACAACATTAATCTGGGTTCTAGAGGATGGCTGATCATTAAAAAGATTGTGAAAATGGTTTACATCATCCTAAGCAATACCCTCAGCATCAAATAAGCAGAGGCCAGAAGAATTATGGATATAAAGAATCCTATTGATGAAAGGTAGTGTTTCTGTCACCCTCAATGAATTTTCTAACTACAGCCTTTTATTTCAAAAAACTTTCAGAATAATTAATCTGCATAAGGACTTCATTGGCTTTGTGGAGGATAGCTTTAGAATTTACACCCCTTTGGAATCCCTTTTCCATTTTTTGAACTTTCTTTTGAGCATTACTCAAATTTTCATGGATATTTCCAAAAGTATTCCAATTCCAATGCTGTAGAGTAGCTGTCACCTTCTTCTAAAGATGCCATAGATTGTTCTAGGAATTGACCTCACCAGCAGACTTTCAAACCTTAGCAACTTCAACAAGAAAACGAGGATGTAAAGTCCACATATTTTGAAATCTGAAAGGAGATTTTTTAGGTCTTTTAGCATTTTGAATAGAGCAAATAAGAGGTCTGTGATCAGAGTCGGACATGGCAAGATGATTAACAGTGGTAAAAGGAAAGGTCTGAAACCATCTAGATTTTCCCAACATTCTATCCAACCTTTCCCAAATGGAACCCCTCCTCCAAGTGAATTCGGGACCTTGAAATCCTAAATCAAATAAAGCAGCATCAATAATAAAATCATTGAATCTATTCATGGCTAATATTGAAGGTGGTCTTCCCCCTCTTCTTTCATTAGGAGATGTAAGAAAATTCCAATCCCCACTAAGAATTTAGAAGGATTTATTAGATTTCCCAATATTAATTAAATCAGACCATAAAGTAGTCTGATTATAAGCAATACTACTGGCATAGATAAAAGTGGCATAACCAACTTGAGCACCAATAGAGAATTGAATATGTAGGAATTGGAAATGGTTTTCCATAATTGTACAATCCAGTTCATCTCTAGAAAAAAGCCAAACCATGTTATTAGAAATAGTATAATGAGTGAATTTGGGGAATTTTTTGAGAATTTTGTAGGAATGTTTAGTGACCATGGGTTCTAAAATGACAAAACACCAAACTTTGTGAACATTAACCAAATGTATTAACCTCTTTAGTGAGAAGGGGTGAGCAATACCCCTAATATTCCAACATAAGAACTTAATGATTGAGAAAAGGTCCCCCCCTTCCCTTTAGTTTTAGGATGGTGTTCCAACATAACATTGAAGGGCCCATCCAAAGGTTGTCTAAGATCCAGCTTGCCTTTCTTTTTCCTATTGCTTTTCTGAAAGTTCCATTCATCAATTAAAACATATGTTAGAGTGTTTACTGTAGGATCATCAATCATCATGGGACTAAAATTTAATAGACTGTCATCTGGTAAAGTAGCTTCCATCAGTCTAGAGTCAGACAAAATATTTTCCTCCTGCAGCCCAACTATACCAATTTGTAGTTAGTCACATTAGCAATAATTTCAGATTCTGTAGTTACAGGTCCAGCTCCTCTTTCCCCTTCTTGTTATATATATATATATTCACATCCTTAAATAAAGCATGCCAATAAAATCTTCATTGAAAAATCTTATTGGTGGTTTTATCAACTTCAACATGTCCCTCAAATTCTAAATCATGACTTTTCTTAATAAATTCTTTGGTTTCTTCTAAGATTACACATGACATTTCTTAATGAATTTTGAATCATGACATTTCTTAATAATCCTTTCATTCTATGAAGATATGATTCATCTCAAAAGTAATTTATGTTGTTGTAAATGATTTTTTTTCATTGATGATATCACATGCCATAAGGAATAACATCACTCAAAATAAAATTTACTATGTCAGCATATCATGGAATGTGTCATTTACTAATAGCAAATAGTTGCTCATGAGTGAATTTTTTATTAATTTCTTCTTCATAAATATATGAATCTCCCTGATCCAATCTTGATAAATGGTCTGTTATTTGATTATTAGATCCTTTTCTATCTACTACTTTGATATCAATTTTTTGCTACCCTAATTAATCTTGGTTTAGTGCTCTTTTTTGACATAAGATATCTAATATTTGAATGGTCAGAACGAACTATATATTTTTTTCCAAAAAATTGGGCCTAAATTTATGAAAATCTTATACTAAAACCTTTAAATCCTTCTCAGCAACTATGTAATTAGCTCAAATGGTTTCCTCCAAATTGATGAAACAATAATAAAAGTAGTGACTAATTTCTCTTTTGGAAAATTGAAGGAATTTAGGCATTCATGTTCGAAATTAAATAGGAAATACTTTTCTAAAAGATGGCATAAAGGTTTGGAAATTTTTGGAAAAGTCTTTTATATATCACCAATAGAAGCCAACATGTCCCAAAAAAATTTCTAACTCCTCTTACAATAGTTGAGGGAGGTAGTACTTCAACAAATTTAATCTTTTTTGGGTCTACTTCCATGCCTTTTGCAGATATTTTATGTTCTAATGTGGTTCCTCCCAAAACTATAAATTGACACTTCTCCTAATTGGGAACCAAGTTGGTTTCTTTACAACATTTTGACACCTTCAAATGATATAAACAAGAATCAAATGATTGTCCAAACACTAAAAAGTAATCCATAAACACTTCAATTCCTTTATCAATCGGGTCATAAAATATAGACATTATACACAGTTGAAATGTAGCAAGTGTGTTACACAACCTAAAAGACAATCTTTAAAAAGCAAAAGTACCATACGGACTTGTAAATGTTATCTTTTATTGATCCTTAGGAGCTATAGATATTTGGTGATACTCAAACTATCCATCTAGAAAATAAACATATGGATGGCTAGCTAACCTATCCAACATCTGATCTAGAAAAGGTAAAGAAAAGTGATCTTTCTTGGTGGAAAAATTTAATTTTCTATAGTCTATACATACTCGCCACCCAGAGATAGGTCTGGTTGTAATTAGATCATTCTATTCATTTATGATTACTGTCACTCATCCTTTCTTAAGAAGACAGTGAATGACTAACCCAAGAACTATCTGATTTAGTTTAAATAATACTTGCATTGGCCACTTCAATATTTTCTATTTTGAGAACTTCTTTAATAATTAGATGTAATCCCTTTTGAGGTCTACCCAAGGTTTATGATCATCTTCTATCAAGATCCTATGCATACAAAAATAGAGATTAATCCCTTGTATATCTACGGTGGTCCATCCGAAAGCTTTTTTATAATTCTTCAAAACATCCATTATTTCCTCCTTTTATAAATGAGTCAAATATGAGGATATGATAACTGGTAATGTAGATGACTTCCCTAAGTAGGTATACTTTAAGTGTATGGGAAGCACCTTCATCTCAAGTTCAGCGAGTTTCTCAACAGAACAAATTAGAGGTTAACTATTTTCTATCATATTTAGAATCTCAAACCTCTATGAAACCAATTTTAAAGCTTTAAAAATCAATAGGTCTGATTCATCTTGAAAGTTCATGTCTTTTCTTTATCTAACTCAGGATCTACTAATTCAACTTCATTACTTTTGCAAAAATAGCCACTGCACAAATAGACAATTATGTCCCTATAAAAACATGCATCTTCATTTCCTATAGAAGGATATTTCATAGATTTGAGGTCATTAAATATAATTTCTTGATCATTTACTCGCATTTCTAATTCACTTTTTTGTACGTCTACCATAACTCATGTAGTGGCTATGAAATGCCTACCTTAAATGATTGAAAATTCATTTTTCCTCCATATCTAACACAATGAAATCAATAGTGAAGAAAATTCATTTATTTATGAAGGGGAAATTAATAAAAAATTCACTCATGAGAAACTACTTGCTATTACATGAGCAACTATTTTTAAAATTTATTTATAAACTTATCAAACTTTGACTAAAACATCTTCTATAACCCCCATTGGATAAGTGTTTGATTGATCAATTAATTGAAGGGTTATACTTCTCTTAATCTAAACCTTATAAAAATGATAATGGAATAAGGTTTTGACTTCCTCTTAGATTTCATAAAGCTTTCTAAGAAAATATTTCTCTTATTGCGCAAGGAATAGTAAAGCTCCCAAGATCATCATGTTTATGAGGAAGCTTCTTTTGAATAATAGTACTGCACTCTTCACTGAGTGAAACTATCTCATAATCTCTAAACTTCCTCTTCTTGTCAAGAATATCATTCATGAACTTCACATAACTGTACATTTGTTCTAGAGCCTTAGCAAAATGAATATTTATAGCTAGCTTCTTAAATAATTCTAAGAATTTCATAAATTATTGATCAAACTTCTGTTACTTAAGTCTTTGACGAAATGGAGGGGGGTTAGTTTTTCTAAGTTAATCTTAGATGGATAAAATAGTTTTTCTAATTCTTTAGAGTTATTCTCCAAAGGGTTTTCAGTTTCCATAATCTCTTTTTCAAACTCAATCTCTTTGTGCATTACATCTTCCAACTCTCTTCTACTCTTTAATTGGACAACTTTTACATGATCACTATTATTCTCCTAAGTGCTAATTTAAGAGTTGCTAGGAAGAGTTCCTTTGGGTCAATTTCTAGAAGATTTAGCAATATGTCTCAATTGGTTTTTAATGTTTCTTATTGTTGCACCTTCACTTTGTAATTGATTCCCCATCTTCAATATAAGCTCCTCCGAAGACAACTTTGTATCATTAAATTGTGGGTTCATGTTAAAACTTAGAGGATAAGAAGGTCTATCATTAGTAATACATTGTTTATTCCAATTTTAAAAGGATTTTCCTAATTATTTCTCCATTGTCGGTTTCCCTCACTAGAATTATTATTCTAGTTAGAGTTAGGATGGTTCTTCCAACCTGGGTTATAGAAATTGCAATATATATTATTATGTCTGTTGTTAACTGCATTTAAGGTCTCAAATAATGAATTACTAGCTTCAAGGATTTTTTCAAATGAATTTCTCTCAATTCTTGAGGTATTTAAGGTTACTTCATTCAAAAAATGATCTAGCTTCTTTGATATTGCTGCTACTTGAGAAGTAGAATTGACAACACATTTGTATCATGCATACTAGCTACCTTCCTAGAGTTTAATCTTTCAACAATTCATTGAAATTTTTTTATATCCATCTCTTCAATCATAGAATAAGCCTCATCAAATGGCTTGGACATGAATGAACCATCAGCGACAACATCAATAATAGATCTAAGGGATCCTACTAAACCAATGTAAAAAGTCTAGATAATTAACCAATTGGCTCAAGTATGATGTTGAAACTTCCTAAGAAGATCCTTGAATCATTCTCATGCCTCATAAATCGACTCACCTTTTAACTGGAAAAATGAAGTAATATCATTTCTAAGTATATCATTTTTTGAATGTCGGAAATACTTAGCTAAAAATTTTTTGTCTAAGTCACCCTAAGTTCTAATAGATCTGAGTGCTAATGATTTCAACCACATGTATACCTTATATCTCAAGAAAAAAGGAAAAAACCTAAATCTAACAGCATCATTTGACATGCCATTAAAATGAAATGTAGCTCAAAGTTCTAGAAAACTTGCTAAGTATAATTTTGGATCCTGAAATGGGGCTCCCCCAAAATGTTTATTCTACACCATTTGGATAAAAAAAGGATTCAATTCAAATGTGTTAGCTTCTACAGTAGAAGTTTGAGTTCTTAAGTGAATTTCATCTGTTGTAGGATTAGCGTAATCCCATAACGGTCTATGTTTGTAATGATGTTCATTAATTGGTATTTATTTCTAAATTGTTTTGTTAAATTTTTGTCATTTCTTCTAAAGTTTGTTAAGTTTTTTATATTTTATGATTTTTCTAATATTTCTTTGTAGTTCTGAATCATAGGGTACAACTCCTACAGGTTTTGCACTAAGCACTCACTTACTAAAGAGTAACTAGTAAACTTATCATAAAAATAGACTAAACAAACACATAAAAATAAATTTATTTTTCTTTCTTCTTCTCTTTTTCAAATAGATTAACACTCACATAATAAAAATCAGGTTTCGCATAAGTATACATGTATTTTTATCATTATAGAATTTATGAGTCTAGAATATTGATCCCACAGGGAGCGAGGTAGTTAAACTTAGAAGAAGTTTTAGTATGCTAGGTTTCGTTCTCAGCTTGGAAATAAAATAAATTTTTATATGCCTATCAAATTACAACTAATTTTATTGTTTTACTCCTAATTCTACTAAATATGATTAAAATGGTGAAAATAAAGATATAAAACTAAACTCTCTTGTAATGATCTAAGTGGTGCACAAAAATAGAATACTTTGAATTGCGAATGTGCTAGTGACAAATAGAAGAAATTCTCTCTTTTAACCTCGCTTGAGTGCATAAAAATGTTTGGTTAAACTAGTTTTAGTTCCTTAAACCCTAGTTTGAACCTGTCAAAGATTATTTCCCTACCTATTTGCACTACTCTATGAACTAGTTTTCCATCACCCACTAGATCAATGTGAATACCCGAACCATTCCTCCTTAGCTCTCCCGAGTCACTATGGATCACAACATGTTTTAACTAATCATTTGGCCAAAATGGAAAGTAAATTAAGCATGGAAGAATATTCATCACATTAATAAGGTAAAACCAACTCTAAAATCATTCTACTATTCCTGCACAAACTACATATTCATCACAAGAGAAAGGTAAGAAGAAATATTCACAATGCATGGAAGAAATGCCACAAATCATTTTAAAAATAAATTAAACCCTCTAGAATTGTGATTACAGAAAAGTACAATGCAAGAGGAGCAAAATACTTAGTTTTTTTTCCTTTACAAAATGTTGTAAATGTCTCCCCAAAGGATTTCCAAATCCTTACTGCAATACCAAGAATCTCCTCTCTAATACAACAAACAATCCTCACCAATACCTCAATACAATGATCATAAAAAATACAAGTAATAACCTTAAGATCTTCTAAGAATTTCTCTTAGGGTTTCCGCAACACTTGGCCTTCTTTCTCCCCTTCTTCTCTTCTCTTCTCATCACCAAACGCACTAAAATATGTCCATCATAACTCCTTGAATCATGTGAAGAAAACTATTGGAACTGCACTAGAAAGTTCTAGCACCTAGGTGCCATAGTGCTGGTGCCTAGGTGCCATGCTCTCTATTTTGGTCGGCTTTATTCTGGGACCTAGGCGCCATAGGGATGGCGCCAAGGTACTTGGAGAAGTGCCTTAATGCCCAAATCTTCGCGCCTAGGGGCCAGTTCTCCAACTTGACTTTAGCTCATTTTCACCTCTGCTTCACTCCATTTCTTCTCCACTTCAATCCAGTTCTCCTACTTATTGTACCTGCAATAAAAATAAAAAAAAATTAAGTGCAATTTCATACTTAAACAGGTGCAAAAGAAAAGGGAAGTTAAACATGCTTTAAGCCATATCAATAATTAGTATGATTAACTTGAAGACATTAAGGTGGAAAGCATAGAGACTCGCATCCAACCTAAGAGGTGAATAAGGTGACTAGGTCATGTGAGAAAGCATGAGGACTCACAACTAGCTTGAGAGCTAATCAATTGGAAAAGGTAAATTGAGAGTACATTATCCTAGACCCAAAAAATATTGATTTGTTTGATGTTTGATTTTAAAAATCTTTTTCTTGAATGTTTTTTTTTAATACAATTACTTTTGTTTGAATGTTGATTATTTTATTAAAGAGTTTGTGAGTTTTTCTAGTTGTATTGGGTATAGGACACCAGAGGGAATTACACTGTGCTTAGTAAAAACCAAACTAATTTTTTAAAAAATTTAATTTTTTTTTCTTGGAAAAGATTTTTTTTGGAGATTTTGAAATTTTTTATGAGTTGTATTCCATTTAAGGACACCCTCAGGGAATTACACCTGTCAAAATAGCAAACAGAACTAAACATTTCTCAATTTTATGTTTTGCCTTCTTTTCAAGTTTCAGACCCAGTGTCCAATTTAAGTCCTCAGGTTCTACTTAATTTTAGTTGAATTGATATAAAGTTGATGTTTGAGATTTATTAAGTTCAATTTGATTTAATTTTGGTCATTAACAACCCATGCTTTTCTTAAAGATCCATAGATTATGTGATTGTCATACTCTTACTAGAATCCTGAAAGTTAATTTTACTGAGTGAAATGTTTTGTTTTTTCATTAAGTTCATGAATTTGGAGATGATGATAGGATTTAAGAATGCACTATAATTTGTTTAGATTAGATTCAACATATATCGAGCCTCATATTAGCAATTTGAATTCTTTATTTGGTATTTCAAAAGATTTACAACAACTTGTCTCCATAGAGCCTTGGACATATTTTTCTTGGACAACAATTTTTTAGGTAGCTTCCTATGATTCATGATATCATATGTTTGCCTCTATAGTCTACTAAATAGTAGGAACCTCCTCGGTCGACGAATAAAGATAGGACAAGGAGACATGATGAGATTCAAAATGGAATGCAATCATGCACATTCATATTAGAATGAACCCCCCACCCCCCTCCACGCAAATTACTACTAATCCAATTCACATTTTAAGACAAGAATCAAATAATATTTACGAATCTCTTGTTGGGACTTTATGATGTAACATGTAAATGTTAACATCAAATAACTTGGTTCTTTCTTTAATTCTCATAATTCTGATTATAAGTAGATCTCAAAATTCTTAATTTTATTTATTTGAAATATTATCACTTTTCAGAGCTATTTTGAATTAATTTAAGAGTTTTCTAATCAATTCAACTTTACTCAAAACTTCTTTTGAATCGAATATATCATAAGGATTTTCTCAAGAAATTTGAAGTCTTATTAATTAAGAGATATGCTAGATGCCAAATTTTGATTTATGCTCACCTCAAGCTTCTTCCCAAGTATATGGGCCATTTACATTGACAATTAAGGCTTTTCCCTCTTATGGTTTTACTTTTGTTTTGCTACACTCATCCATAAATTACTATATTTGGTTGAGCATGTATCTTCTACATATTTTAAATGTCTAATTTTTTATAATGATAACTCTTAATTTATTCTTGACGTGGTTTCATAACAAATTATAGTCCATTCAAAAGTTAAGATTATGTTAATTTGGGTTAGAAATATTATTGGTTAGTTTATAATACTTTAATTATAAAATTTTTAATTATTTTGGGACCTTCTTATGTTAAAGCTTAAGTTACTAAAGTGAAGAACTAAATTCCCATTTACTTTACAACATATCTCAAGAGAGGGTGAGAGAGTGCTTCTTTGGAGCCATATTCAAGAAGAAGGAATGCTTCCTCTTACATTGGAGAAGGGAGAAGAAGCCTATCTCTCCTAAGAAAGAGAATGTCATCCCTGCAAAGTTAGGATCAAGGACAAGTAAGGAAAACACTTCACCAATTGTCACGAAGGTGAAAACACCTAAAACAAAACTCTTGAATTCTTCATTCATAGAGCCCATTAGGTTTAAATGATAGAAATTTCAGGACCTAGATTTTTTGTTAGAAGAAAAGCCCCTTAGGATAGGAAGCTTTCATGATCATTAAATCCCTACAAATCTTGAATGCTTCCTCTAAACCTTGTTACAAATATATATTTTGTTGGGAACCTAGCCCATGATTATTCAATGACCTCATACTTAATGAATGAATTGAAGCCAACCCAATAGAGGGAATGATGGATTCTCATTCCCTGAAGCTTGAAATCTATGTTGTAAGAGGAGTTTCACTTGGTGAAGGCAGAATCTCACCAAAAAACACTTTCACATTTTCTTAGATAGTTAGAGGTATGCCTTCCATTAAGATGAGTAACGGATAGGTGCTTACAAATTCATCAAACCTAAAATCTCAGTGAGGTCATTAGAATGGGCCAGATTTTTGACAATCATATGTATGTCACTTGGCTTATGTTGCATTGCATGGCTAATTTGAAATTTGAATCAAAATGCATACATTTTTTGTGTGCATTTTACGCTCACACCATGTCAATGTGCATTCTTAAGCATATCCCCTCATTTGCCCATATCGAGTATTTATGACCTTCCACATTGACTCATTACATTGTATACTTTTTTATTGACATCCTTTCATGCTATCATGCATCTGTGCACACATGTGTGTCCTCTTTTCATAGCATCTTGTATGCTCATGTTTTGTGTGCTTATAGTCTGCACGTTAGTCTGTGTTCCTACGCACTCACTTCATTTCTCACATTAAATGTGTAAGAGACTTCTAGCATTTTAAGCTTGCCCATTGTAATCCTCCCTAACAAGAATGATAGTGCCTCATATCCTACGACACTACT
Organism: Phalaenopsis aphrodite; assembly: GCA_003013225.1. Lineage (NCBI taxonomy): Eukaryota > Viridiplantae > Streptophyta > Magnoliopsida > Asparagales > Orchidaceae > Phalaenopsis > Phalaenopsis aphrodite. The sequence goes on from NEWO01000113.1 coordinate 1,298,427, forward strand.
CCAGAATTCCATAGGTCTGGTACACTATGTGTGCCAACTAGTATAATATAGGCTCCATAGCCTTTGAACTTTCCCAGGGGCGTTATGTGTGCCCACTGGTGTAAGTCAAGCTCCATAGCCTCTGAACCTGCTCGGTGCACTACGTGTTTCCGCCAGTGCAATTCATGCACTAATAGCCTCTAAAAATTCTATCTATGTTTTTCATATAAATTAGAATAAATTCAAGACACAAAAGGTTCTCATCTTTGATTCAATCAAATCCTGAAATTTTTTGTTCTAGAGAGCTTATAGTTAAAGTCACCATAGATAAGGCATTAACAAATTTATTTTCAATCCTAGGTTTATGCTTGAGAAAAAATGAGTAATCTTGAAGAAATTCAACCCATTTAGCATGTTTATGGCTTAAATTTCCTTAAGTATTAATGAATTTTAGGGCATGGTGATCATGACTTAAGAATGACCTCCTTATGTAAAGGCAAAGATGTGAGTGTCTCGAAGATTGAAAGATAGTATAAATTTTTCTATTATATGTTGAATATCATTAATTAGCCTCATTCAATTTATCACTAAATAAACTATTGGGTGATTTTCTTAACTTAATATTAAACTAACTTCAATGCCAGAAGCATCACAAGTTGCCTCAAAAGCTTTAGAAAAATCAGGTAGCCTAAGTATAAGGGTAGATGTTATAAAAACCTTAAATTGAACTAAGGCTTTTTATGCTACAGGAGTCCAATGAAATTTCTTTATTTTTAAAATGGTAGTTATTTGGGCTACAATCGTAATAAATTCTTTGATGAATCTCCATTAAAAACTAGCTAGGTCATGAAACTACACACATCAGTGAAATTCTCATCTAAGGGCTAGTCTAAGATTACATGAACATGAGAAGGTTCACTCTTGATTCCAACAATGAAAACAATAAATCCTAAAAAAAATACTTTAGTTTGTATGAAGAAGCAATTATTCAAGTTGATGTATAATTTTTCTTTCTCGCGGGCTTTAACCAAAGGTGTTCTAAATGATTTGCCTCACTTGAGAGAATGACCAGCCTAAAAATTACCTAATTTTTCATATGCATTTTTTGTTCATTTTTAATGATATTTAACTTTAAATGAAGGTATTTTGCATATTTTTGGTTCCAGGTACAATAAATGGAGTTTTGGACAAAATGGAGTTCTGGACATGATGGAGAAAAAAATTAGGTAATTTAGAGTCAAATTGAGCAAGGAAGAAAATACTGATTTGGTGCATTTTGATATTTCTTTCTATGCTACATGTTTTTGATTGAATATACACTATATATAAAGGTTATTTTCATGTTTATATTGTAGGTATAACACTTGGAGCAGATTGGAGCTGAAATGGGGCAAAAATGTGAAACAGGCACAAAATAGGGTGTTGTCAGTAAGGTGGCGCCTAGGTGCTAGAAAGTGGATCCTAGGCGTCAGTCTTGCACACAAAATGGCAGCAAGGCACTAGAAATGGTTGTGAAAGAATCTAAACTCCCTAAAGAGTTTATAAGGCACATTTTGGGACTTGGGAAGGAACCTTGTGGCATTTCAACTTCTGCGAAACTCCAAGAACGTCCGGAGGTTGTAGATAGGAGTAGGTGATGTGAATTTATACCATTTCTGGTGAGATTGGTGAGAAATTTTGAGAGATATGTGTAAGAATTGTACTAACATTCGTAGATTGGTAGGAGAATTTTTTAGAGGGATTTTCATCTTTCTTTCAGAGGGTAAAATCTAAGTATTGTAATATTCATTATTTTATAATTATTATAAACACTTTCTAATGGATTTTCCTTGATTTAATGAAGTTTTCTATTTTGTTTTATCCATGTTTCTTAAGTAGTTTTATTTACTCTTTTCTTTTGATATGGCGTAGTGGCAATAGTAGGAAAATTTGTTTTAAGATAAAATAATCTTTATTTCTATGTGATGAGTAATATCTCCTTTCACTTCATTGACATAATTTAAGTGGAAATAGTTTGTGTTAAAATTTGTTGTAAGTGAAACTAAGACTTGGGAGAGCTGTGATCTTGCAACTTGAGTGCACTCACATTGTCTGATTAGCTGCAATTAAGTATTTTAGGCGGCAATGCAACTTTAAGGAAATATAATGATCTGTTTCCCATGAGGAGCTTCTAGATGATAACTAGTTGTGTAAAACTAATAGAATACTAACCATATGTATACACTTGGAAGAGGGTAGGTAGACATATGTTTCTTATTGGCACATAATTTATTATATAATTCTATTAATTCCTTTACTACTTATTTCATCATCTTCATTTTACTTTTATTTTACAATGAAATTGTTGCATGTTTAGGAATTTAGATTTGCTTATTAATTCTTTTATTTTACTAATGTGATGGCATGTTCACTAGTTCTTATTTTACTTTGTAAATTGGTCATTTGTAATGTTAAAATCCGTTATAAAACATAATGACCCGGGAGGGCTATGATTTCACTCAATTATTGGGTACTACATGAACCCTTAGGACAAAGGAGAGCCAAGTTCAAGGGAGAGTACAGATAGATAGGGAGATAAGTTTTGATGGGCATATAATTGGTGATTCTAGAGTGACGGGCTTGAACCTTAACCAATTTGGTCTTTGTTTTGGACGCTAAGGCCTGGTTAATCTTATATAAAGGGCATAGTGGATAATCTGGAAGTGAGAGGCTAGAATCTACTCCACGTAACCATATCAATTAGGAACTTAAATTTAGATTAGCCAATTTTCTTTATGCACTCGGGAGAGGGTAAAGAAAAGGTATACTCTTATTTGTCACTGGACACATTAAATTCTAAACATTTCATTCTTGCGCATTATCTATTTCATTGCATGTGAAAGGAAATTTTTAACATCTCAAAATTCTATAAACCAATTTCTCTAGTTAGGATTATGTTTAGATATAGGTTTTGTATTTTGGATTAGTTGATAGAAAACACGCTTAATCATAATTCCAAAATTAAGACCTGACAGTAGTAGACTAGAATTAGCCTAAGGTATTCTTACCTCGGTTCTCTATGTGATTGTTATTCTGGTGTTAAAAGAAAATTTTACAATGCTTGAAATGATATGTGCACTTGCTTAATGCCCTTAGTTTGTGCTCTATAAAATAAATTCTAAACTCTACAACATATTTGTTTTACATACTAGCCGCCATAATTAAACTGGGTAAAGTTTTTTTCTATAGAATTAAATAATTGCATAATTGCATGTCTGATCAAGTATTTAGTGTCATCTCTGGAGTTTGGAATTGAAGTAATTATACATATATGTACGTGTACATTCTAAGGAGTATCAAGTTTTTGGCGTCATTGTTGAGGAAGTAATGGTAAAATTTTAGGAGATCTTTAGTTGAAGTTGGATGACTAAGATTTGGAAATAGTATTGTTATTATCTAGTGTGTTTATTTATTTTGTGTTTATTTTAAAAAAAATAAAAATAAAATGTATATATATAAATCCAAAAAAACCAAAAATATTTTTGAGTGTTCCACACACTTGATATCTATCCTACTAGTTAAGTCACTATATTTGTATGCGTAGTTCAGGGGCTACAGACCTTAAATCATAGAAATCATAAATAGATAGAAATGTTAGGAGGACTTTGAGTTAGAAAATACTCTATGAATTTAGTTAGAATGGCAGATAAATTGAATAATAAACATATAGTTTTGGATTATAATGCTAGTAGCTAGGGAAATAATTAGAAGATAACTCAAGATAGAAGAGTTACCTAATAAGATTTAATCCAGAATATGAATTATCTCGAGAGAATCTAATCTAAAAATTAAAAGAGCTTGAACTATTATAGAGACTAATTTCCAATAAATTTCAAGGATTATATTATTATGCAAATTGATAAAATCATTAGAAGAATATTTGATCTAGAAAAAAGCTTTAGGAACAATAATTTGAATAAATCTGAGAAGGAGAAGTTCAAAGAAAAATTAAAATTGAAGGATTTAGTAGGAGTCCCAGGATCAAGAAAAAATTAAATGATTGATTAGTGTTTGCTTAAATAAAAATTTGATCCCAGAGGAAAACTTATTTATCAGGTTGACAACGTTAAATGAAGCACTTCATGGGAGGAAACCAATAGTTATCTATGTTAGTGTATATTGACCTCATTTTGGGTTGAGGTCTAGTTTCTTCCTTAGAAGCCTAGGATCTAGCAATAAGATTTTCATGTTGACTATTCCTAAAGGACTAGTGTTGGAGCCCTCACAAACAGAAATTCCAAATTCTTTTTAGCTCTTCTTGGAGTTCCACATGTTGATTCTAAACTCTAGCATCTAGTAGGTGGAGCCAACTTGGGGGAGCTCAAGGTGAGTTCCCATAAGACTGCTTGGCTCTAACGTTAGCCTTGGGTGGTGTGGTCTTGGTTAGGTCTACACATACACACACATGAACCTTTCACATTCACTCAAAACCTAAACCCTGAACCAAATTTGCTTAACCTACTCCCCTACTCTATTGGAAACTCATGTGAGTGATCCCCCATATGCTAGGGTTTGGTTAAGACCAGCACATGGAGGAGCCAAAATGGGGTTCACTTGGTCTCATGGCACCACAAGGGTGATTTTATGATTACCATCTTCAATTAATTTCAAATGCAAAATTCCCAATTTTTGGCCCCAAAATTCACCAAATTACCAAGATACCCCCGAAACCCTCATTTTCTCAAATTTACCCAAAATTCTCAATCTTATCTGAAAATCATTTAAAATCATTTGAAACCACTCAAATTATCTAAAATAACCCAAATTTTCCCAAAATCTCAAAATATCGCCAAAATCCATGAAATTAGCAAAATGCCTTTCATACCCTAAAATTTCCAAAAATTCTTCAAACCTCCAAAATCATTTCAAACACTTCTAAAACTGATATTGACCATTCACTTGAACCCCCAATTTTGACTAAAATCCCAATTTCGCCCCTAAATGCCTAAAGTCTCCAAATCACCCCCAATTTCTACCAAATTGATTTCAAAACTCCCCAATTTTAAATCTAAACTCAATTTTATCATATCTAAGCCAATCTTGGACCAAATTCAGGCCCAATTGAACCCATATTCAAAACCAAATTCCAAGCCCAATTTGAACCCCCAATTTGACCATCTCTTCAAATTTCACCAAATGGAATGCCCAAATCCAACAAATTTCCCCAAATTCACTTCATAAACTCTTTATATTATTCTCATAGACCAAATTGAGCCTTCAATTGGCCTTGGACAAGCCTTAAACATAGCCCAATTTTAATCCAAGCCAAAATTCCCAATTTTCTACCAAAGTCCATATTTCTTCAAATTGAACTTCATAACCCTTCAATTTTCCACCCAATTGATTCCAAAATTCTTTCTGAAAATACCTTACACCAAATTGACCAATCAATTGGAATAGATCCAAGCTTTAGCCAAGTCTAAACCCAAGTCCAAGTCAACTCATACATTTTGAACCAAAACCCTAAACCTAATTGGAACTACTTGGTATGACCCATCTTAAACCACCTCAGCAGTCACTTAGACCCTAAGATCCGCCCTAAGTACTCTTAGCCCACTTTAGAGGTTTCATGGACCAAGGGTCCCGTGATTTAGGGGATTCCTTCCAATTTTATGCACGTATATTTCAAAAACCCCAAAAATTCCTTCAATTTCATCAATCGTGAAGGGAACTTGTCTTTCACATGCATGTAACCGTATAGATATGTTCATCTTGATTAGTTGAAGTTGTAGGAACAATCTGTGAGTAATTTGGTTGAGTATCGAGCAAGATCAAAGCATTTTAATGTGAATGGTTCTCAGGTTAGGACGATCGGGAACGATGAATGGATGTCGTCCGTTTTTGCATTCATCATTTGGACGGTCCAGATTGCGTTAGATGAGCTAATGGAACGTAAAGCGTGGCTTGCGTGATAGCTGACTAAGATGGCGATATCCAGTAGCGCGACGACGCGTGGGGCTTCAAAGAGTCTTATGTTGATGCGATGACTGATTGAGTTAAGTAGATAAATAGGATTTAATTTATTTAAATACATGCTAAAATATAAAAAATCCATAGCTTTGTGTAGAAAATAAAAAAAAATACCCTCTTGCTCAGTGAACAGAGGAGAATAATGTGAAATAAAATTAAAAAATTATTTGATGTTTCTATAATTTTTAATTAATTAAATACCCTATGGACTATTTTAATTCTAATTAAGTTAATAATAATCACAATGACTTGAAATTTTAGGGGTTACTTCCTCATTTTAATAAGGTTGTTTTCTAATGTTTCCAAGGTCGGAGAGCATCTCTAGCTTTAAAAATTTAATTTTGGAGCCTAGTTATTTATGTTTGCTTAAAATAATTATATAAATTAAAATATAAATAGAAAAAAAGCGAGACTTATATTGGCAGGTTCCCTGCGGTCAGAGGATTCTAGAAAAATATTAATTAAATTTGAATTCTTAAGTACATTATTATGGTTAATTAAATCATAGAAAATAATTAAAATTAAAATGAATAAAATAATATTCCAAATTAAACAAAATACATTCCATGCTATAAATAATAATTAGTTTAACTCACTGTAAAAATTTAAAATTTATTTGGATTAGTTTAAGCACTAAAATCTATCTTCTAAGTAAGATGGTATTTTTGCATTAAAATAATTATAATAAATTAACTTTAGTCAGGAAAGTTATGAAAAGTATTTTTTTGAGTTCCTTGTGATTAGGGACACTTAAAAAAATAAAAATTATTTTTTAAGCTATATTTTGAATAAAAAAAATTAAAAATGATTAAAAATTTCAAAAATATAAAAATGCTCAAAATTGTTTCTAATTATTCCCTGATTACTTCGGACCCTTTAAAATATTTTTTCTAATTTTATTAATTTAGTTATGTATATTTAAATGCCAAAATTATATTTTCCTTAATTTTTTATTAAAATAATGGAATTAAAAACAGCATAAATTGCAAAAAAAAATGAAAAGTGTGTTTCTCTAAGTCCTGTGGACTATGAAAGATTTAAGAAAAATATAAAAAAGTAGTTTTTGAAATTAAATTACATTTCCTATTTATTTAACCACTAAGAAAAATAAATAAATATAATAATTAAAATATAATTTAAAAAATCATGAAAATTTGTCCAAGTGGTCCTCTCGCCTAGGTGAACCTCTAATAATTTTTCTATGAACAAGAATTTTACTTTGATTAGTTAAATAAATTAATATAGAAAATCCTATTTTTGAGTTAAAATAATTATATAAAATTAAGTTAAAATTAGAAAAATCACACTTTCTCCTGTGATATTTTGATTGACCCAAGAGCGGGGTACCATAAAAGCTTCAAAGTCATTTGAGTTATATTTGATTATTTATGAAGTTGGGAACCTTAAGGGCAAAATGGTAATTTTGGAATTTAATGCCCTAATTAAAATTTTAGGTTAAACAAATGGTAAATTGGCAATAATGATCATAATAAACTTATTTGGATGTTTCGAACATGAGGGTTTAAGAGGTAGAAACAAACTTTTCTCCTTTTCATGATAAGGATAAGATTGTAATATTATAAATTTTTATGACTTGGAGATTAATTCAATTGGATGTTCCTAAAGTAGGAGGCTTGAGTTAGGAATATAATAATTCACTTATTTGAAGCCCCCTAATTGGTGATTAGGTGATAGCATGACCTTTTGATGAGAATTAGATTTCATTTGATTCAATACTCCTAAAATTCTAAACTTACCCATGAATCTCAAAGGCATAGCAGTGTGCTAGGCTTAATCCAAGATTGTTTAATGATGTTTAGAAAAGATGATAGAAGTGATAATGAGCACTTTGAAAACATTATAAGCCTGGTTTTAGTGGTGGATATAAGGTTTTCAATGACTTGAGTTTGTCCTAAGGGTACCTATTCACATAACTTTTAAATAAAACATTAAGTGACTATCTGAGTACTCACTGCTGAGATAATTGAAATATTAAAGTTCACTGAGCATAGGATGTATTAATTCACTAAAATTAAATGTGAATGTTTAATTGAATAATAAAATAAGTTCACATGAACTCGAAATGTTTCAAAGGATTTTAAAAAAGGTTGTTCAGGGTTATTCCCCGAACATTTTTTGGATTCTTTGTATACTTTGAAGGATGATTAAACTTATAATTCTTTATTCAAGAAAATCATCCATTAAAACTTCTAAGGATCTCCCAAGTTATGAACAAGGATTCAGTAAGTACACCTTAAACTGATTTTCTTGCCTTCCATTCCTGCAATTTATTTCAATTTCCTACAAATTATATATATACTACAAAGCTAATCTTTCAACGGGAGTGTGAGAAGAGGACAAATATGCGTTTGCATTTTTTTAATCCAAATTTTCTTTCATTATACTTTACCACACTATCTTACATATACTTGCATTAATTACAAAACCCTTTTCAAAATTGAAAACTAAAAAACCTTTTTTTTTAAATTAAACAATATTTTCAAAAAACAACAAAACAACAATTTCATAACACGTCCTTTTGAATTTACAGGAGTCCCTTGGATGAGGTAACCCATGATTGGTAATAATATCTCCAAAGTTTAAATGAGCTTATCAACTTATTTAAACTAAGTAAGTTCAAAAGAAAATAGTGGTACCGGAATGAGGGAGCCGTAGGATCCTAACTGGTGTCATAATAATCAATTTTAACTTCCCCCATAATGATTGATCTGAAACTTTTCATTTAAACTTTTGTACCTTTAGACTGTAGGACTGGTACTTCGCCAAGGAGTTTGAAGCCAACTACAAGGGCAACCTTCTACAACAGTAAGTGGATCTACAACAGCAAAACTCTCCTTAGAATTAAACAGCCAACCATAAGAGTTTGAGGTTGTTTGCCTAGTGCAACATAAATTCTCGTTTTATCTTTAGGCATTTGTACAATCATGTTATGCAAATTAAACCCTAATTTGTTTTAGGATTCCGAGGTTGTCACTCATTACCACATAAATCCTCCTATCTTTCAGGTTATTTGTATGGTTGTATCATACAAATGTAAGCCCAAAATAATAATAATTGACAGGATGAAAAGCTTGATAATTTTCCTCCTTGAAATTGAAGTCAAACCATATGATAGTTTGTGAAGTTACCGAGGTTCTCCTCAAGATATGTGACAACCACTAGTTTCCTCTTGGATTCTATAACAATGTTCCAAATTTCAGCCTTTCTCATTTGATACTTCTTGGTTCGATCTTTGAAAGTCATATCCTTTGAAATTCTTGAAAAAAATACTTTCAGATAAAAAATGAGAGTGTTATTAGATGTGACCTCAGTCATTTAAGATGTAATTAACTATAAGGGTTTCCCTCTATAAGGAGCTTTAAGAACCTAAGTAATATAAACCATATCTAATTTTCCATATTAGATAGAGGAACTTGCCAGCTTATATAAAAAAATGGTTCGCAGACCTGACATATATCATTAATTTTGTAGTTTACTTAATCGAGCCTTTGAGATAAGTGATATGACTATTCCTCGGGTTAGATATGTCACTTGCAGTGTTGTGCTCACTTATTTAAACTATTGTTTATATGGGATCAGTTCAGTCTCGTATGTTCAAAATTAAAACATTACTTTTCAAAATTATGATATTATTTTTCTAAAAATAAAATTTATATGTATATTAAATTAAACCAAAAACAAATCTTAAATGAACTTTTAATGACTGACAGTGTGTTTCTGAGTTGTGATTCCTTATGGTGTATTGTGTTTGCTTTAGTTTGGATTGATCAGTTTGATTGATGTTGGTGGATGTTTGGAGTGTTTGTGGATTGATAAAATCTTTGTGTGTATCATGAGGGAGGTGATTCCTTAACTTCTCATTCTCATTACGGCTAGACTTGTATATGTTCTTTTGTAGTGGTTGGATCGACAAGTCCACTACGCCTCGGGTCTCAACCTGACTTGAGTTTTACAAGAGATAGCTTGAGTTTGGATAGTGAGAGTTCCATCTCAATTTTGTTGCTTCCTTTCTCTAACCTTATTTTCATTCAGTAGGGTCATCAACTTACTTGATGAGCAACACGTGGATGATCTTACATTATCCTTGTAACTATTATAGGTGCATACTTAAAGGGATATGGTAATGCCTGAAGTTGGTATTCACGAGACAACATATTAGAGATAATTGGATCCATGGGGTCAGACCTAAATAAAATGTGTAAAATTAACTAATTGATTACTGTAGTGATTCTGTTAGAAATTAGAAGTAAGGTAGGGAGATACGATGAGTTAAAGCAAGAATTGATCTCATTTATCAACTATGTTTGTGTTTATGTTACAATAATATAGAGGACTTGACGAACACTTAAATATATATTCCTATGTTGATACATATTTTGTTAGTTACACTCATGCTTTTGGTGGTATTGACTCTACTAAAAATCTAATAACACGCCTAAAAATCAATAAAGTTTCTTTTTAAAGTTATAGTGTTACTTCAGGAGAAGTAACATTTATGTTTGGGGGCATTGACACGCCTGAAAATTACCTACTTTTTCATATACATTTTATGCTCATTTAAAATGATATTGCATTTTAAAAAAAATTATTTTGCATGTTTTTTATTCAAGGTAAAAGAAATGGAGTTTTGGAGAAAATTGAGTAAAAATGGTGCAATTTGATGTCGAATCAAGCAAGGAAGAAAACTCTCATCTGGTGTATTTTGATGTCTTTATATGCTTAATCTTTTTTACATTTATCACATGTTTTTGAATGAAATTATACTTTAAAGAAAATATAGTTTCAAGTTTATGTTGTAGTTATAACACTTAGAGTGGATTGGAGTTGAATGAGGTGAAATAGAGCAAAACAGGTGCAAAATGGGGTGATACTAGCAAAGTAGCCCAGAAATTGGCGCCTAAGCACCAATGCCATAAACGGTTATGGACGAATCTAGACGCACCAAAAAGTTTATATGGCACCTTTTGGGACCTAAGAAGGCACCTTTTGGCATTTCAACTTCTTGGAAACTTCAAAAACATCTAGAGGTCGTAGATAAGAGTAGGAGATGTTGATTTCTACCTTTGTTGGAGAGATTAGTCAGACATTTTAAGTGATATGTATAAGTAATTGTATGAGCATTGCATAGATCAGCATGAGACTATATTGGAGGGATTTTCATCTTTCCTTCAGAGGGAAAAAGTTAGTATTGTGTTCTTCATTATTTTATAATTTTTGTAAACACTTTTTAGTGGATTTTCATTGATTAAATTAAGTTTTCTAATCTGTCTTATCCATGCTTTGTGAGTTATTTTCCTTACTCTTTTCTTTTGATATGAAGTAATGGAAAGAGTAGGAAAATTTGTTTTAAAATAGAGTAATTTTTATTCTTATGTGATGAGTAATATCTCCTTTACTTCATTGACATAACTTAAGTGGCAATAGGGTATATTAAAATCTATTGTAATTGAAATTAAGACTCACGAGAGCGGTGATCTTGCATCTTGAGTGCATTCATATTGTGTGGTTGGCTATGGTGAAATAGTTTAGGCGACAATGCAACTTTAAGAAAATATAATTCATAATTTGTTTCTATTAGGAGCTTCTAAGTCACAACTAGTTGTGTAAAACTAATAAAATACTAAGCGTACCTATAAACTTGGAAGAGGGTAGGAAGACATATTTTCCTTGTTGACACATAATTTATTGTAAAGTATTATTAATTCTTTTATTTCTTGTGTCATCATCTTCATTTTACTTTTCTTTTAAAATGAAATGGATGCATGTTTAGGAATTTAGATTTGCTTAGAAATTCTCTTATTTTATTTTGTGATGGTATTTTCATCGATTCTTAATTTACTTTGCAAACTAGTCATTTGTAATGTTAAAATTCATTATAAAACATAATGACTCTAGAGGGCTATGATTTCACTCAACTAGTGGGTACCCTTAGGATGGAGGGGATCCAAGTCCAAGAAGGGGTGTAAATAAATTGGGAAATAAGTTTTAATAGGCATAGAATTGGAGATTCTAGAGTAATGTGGCCTTTAGTTTAGAACCTAAGGCTTGGTTAGTCCAATAGTGAGGGTGCAGTGGGTAATATGGAAGTGAGAGGCTAGAATCTACTCATCATAACCATATCAATTAGAAACTTAACTTTAGACTAGCCAATGTTCTTTATTCACTTAGGAGAGGTTAAAGATTAATTATGCTCCTATTTTTCACTGGCCACACAAAATTCTAATCATTTCATTCTTACGGATTATCTAGGTCATTGCATGTGAAAGGTAGTTTTTAACATCTAAAAATTCTCCAAAACAATTTCTTGGGTTAGTATTATCTTTAGATATAGGTTTGTATTTAGGAGTAATTGATAAAAATCACCCTAATCCTCTTTCCAAATTAAGACATGACAGTAACTAAGGTATTCTTATGTCGCTTCTCTTTGAGATTGACACCATGGTGTTAAAAAAAAACTCTATAATATTTGAAATGATACATGCATTTGTGTGGTGTCCATAGTATGTGATCTATAAATTAAATTCTAAACTCTACAACATATTTGTTTTGCATACTAGTCGCCATAATTAAAGTGGGTCATATTTTTAGCCATGGAATTAAATATTTAAGTAAATTTAGGTCAAATCAGGTATTTAGTGCCATCTATAGAGTTTGATATTAAAGTAATTACACATATATGCACGCGCACATTTTAAGGGGAATAAAATAAAAATCATGATATCATCAAAATAGACAACCAAAAATCTTCCTATCAAAGGTTTTACGACAACATTCACAAACCTCATAAATTTACTTGTAGCATTTGAAAGTCCAAAGGTCATCACCACCATTCAGTTTTCCACTTATCTCTTATTAAATCCTAATTTGGTAAAAATCACTTCTTAAATCAATTTTATAGAAAGATTTACCCTTAAAATTGAATTCAACATGTTATCCAGCCGAGTAATGTGAAATCAATACTAATTAGTTATATTATTAATGGCCCAACTATCAATTTACATCCTTCATGTGCCATGTTTCTTTGAGGGTACTAATGTTGTAACTGCACAAGGACTAAGACTTTCTTGATTAAATCCTTTCATAAATAAATCCTCCACTTGTTCTTAGTTCAGTTGCTCAGTGCGGTCCATCCAAAAGTGGGGATTTGTGAACTAAGGATTAAGTCAATGCCTTGGTGAATGAGCTTAAAGGGGGTTACTTCAGGTAATTCATTGGGTGCAACATCACTAAATTTTGAAAGAAGAGTTGAGATCACAGCAAAAATGGAATCTCATTAGATTCAGAGGTTACTTACTTCACATACTATAAATGTAGGAGGCTCATATTAGAAAACTCATTTTTTTATTGTTTCAAATCCAATAATTTATATTTGTCTAGTTGACAAAGCAGACGAGCTCTTGGAATCAAGATTAAAAATGTTATTGTTGTTCATAACAATAGGATTTACTTTAAATATTAATTGGAGCTTAGCATATTTCTTAATAGTGGGTTTATGTTGTAGATCAAAATTGGTTTTATGAGGTGATATGGTATGCACTTTTTTTAAGGGTTAGACAGGAATGGACTTAATATTTTTATTATTAAGCTTAGAAACTTTAGTATTTTCTCTACCATAGTGAAGTACATTCAAGTCATTCAACCAAGTTTTACCTAATAAGATGTGAGAAACAAACATGGAAGGACATCACACCATATTTGTTCGTCATAACTACCAATATTTATAAGAACGTGACACTTAGTTGTGATAGGTAGAGATGTATGATTGACCCAACTTACATGAAATGGTTCACAATGCAGTTTAGTGTTAAGATTTACTCTAGTAATGGCATGGGTTTAAATGACATTCTTTGCACTTCCTCCATCAATAACTAACCTACATCTTCTACCATTACAAATAACAAGCATACTGAGAATATTGTTTCTTCTCCAATTGTCGGTTTCATTTTGGCAACAGTTAAACATTTCATTATAGTTATTGGAGGGCCATTAAATAATTTAAGGTCATCCTCAAAAAGATGTGCATCATCATAAACTTCTCCTATGTCATCACCTATAGGTTTTAAATTTTTTAAATGAAAAATTTGAGCTTTACATTGGTTTTTCATATGAGCCTTTTGTGACATTTAAAGCACGTGATATCTTTATTATTTCTTAGGCTCCCATCAGTAGAAGCTTTGGGATGTTGGGTTTGAATAGTATGTTGAGTGGCTCTAACAACGGGTTTATGTGAAGAAGTGGGGCGGAGGGGTATTTGACCTTTAAATTTTGAAAGGGGCATAATGGAAGTTCTCTTCTAGGTTTTGAGGATCAAATAACACAGATTCATAAGGTCAATGACAATTTTATTAGCCAATTGCCAATTGTTGTCAATGCAATCAGTCTTAGTAATTATGTCTTCAAATGTGTTGAAGTATTCAGTTACGGGAAGAGTACCTTACCTTAACAACAATAATTTCCCAAGTAATTTTTTATCATGATGTCTAGGAAAATTCTTATTTCTTAACATCTCCTTCATTTCAATCCAAGAGATAGTGTTGCCTACGAACCTAAATTTCTTAGCTAATGTTTAATTCAAAAAAATTTTAGCATGACCAGTCAATTTCATTTCAGCAAATGCAACTCTATGATCATCATCCATCTTATGACAATAAAAAAGATCAACCATTTGTACTAACCAAAATAGGTTCACAGGTTATATCATAAGATGGAGCTTCAACTTAAACTATCCTAGAGAGGTCTTTAAAGTTACCATTATTCTAAAAAGATGGTTCATTCTACCTCCATTCCTAAGATTAGGTTGACTTATATGAACATGTTCTTCTTTAGGCTCTAAATATGAATCATTTTCTTTTAATGGTGTAATGCGATTTTAGGTAGGCAGCTTTGCAAGGGTTTTATTATTTTGAAGAAGATTTAGGATTATTTGCACTTGATATTATAAATCTTGCATTTGATTTTTAGTCTATTCAAAAAATTCTTGATTCTTAATGTCACTTTCATGAATCCTAAGATATTAGGAATCAACAATTTGAGTTAATTTTCAATTTGATATTGGGAAATTGATTTTGGTGCCATGAAGCTTTCTTTTTTTTCATTTTTTTTAGTTTTTTTCTTGTGATGAGAGATAAAAGGGAAAAAAAATTATATTAAAGATAGAGTAAATATAAAACATATATGCAAAAATAAATTGAATCTTTAGCTACAATAATTATCAGGTGAGGAGGGGGGTACCAAGACCGCTTACATCCTAAGCTCTCCTTATATAGTTTAAACCTTTCTGACAAAGAACTTTTTAGCCTCAAATGCATTAACTCTTATACACATATGCTCTTATTAAATATATTTTAAATTCAATTTTCCTTGACCTACAAACCTTAAGTCTTTAAGCTTGTAAGGCTTTTCAAGTTTTGACATAATGAGAAACCAATTTATCATAAAAAGTTAACATAAAAAAGTAAAGTAGAAAACATAATATTTTGGTTGCATCTTGGTAGGGTTAATTTTTATTTAAGTGGAGCACTACTATAAAAAAGTTTTCACTCAATAAAAAAAATTTAGGGATAGGCTCAAACAAGGGATGTAAGTCAAGCTTTATAGTGGAGTTCGTTAATTAGACTTCGTGCTTACACCATAGTTTTGTAAGCAATATACTAGACGTCCAAGCTTTTAAAAGGAAATAAATCTATCACTAGAATAAATTCACTAACCTCAACCTTTTTTGAGGTAACTCACACACTTTTAGAGATAAATCCACCACAAATAATTTCTTTTTAGATGCTCAAAAACTCTAACCAAATCAGCTTCTTCCCAGATTCGCTCTAATACCAAATATGATGGCAGTGAGTGGCCTTTTTGATGAGATAAGGTGATAAAATGTACTATTGATTTTTATTTCGAGGTTTAAATATATGATGTGGAGGTTTTGGCAAAATTTTAAGAGATTTAGGAGGGAATGGTGACTAAAATACCAAGACTAGTCTGAATTAGGTTTGTTTGGGCTTATTGGAATTATCTCTTTGGAAAAGTGGCTTGACAATATGTAAATGGCTTGAAATGAGTATTTGTTTTTTAATTAAGATGTGTACTTATGATATGGAGTAGTGGATGGATTTAAAAAGATGTTTAGTTTTAGGTAGTAGGGCTGGGTCTTAATATACTCTTGCTTGGCCAAGAGTTATGAAAAAGGGTTTGGAATGGATGTGAGGGTTTTTTTTTTAGTTTGGTGATATTATAAGAAGCTTAGGAAGTAGTTGAAATGTGTTGAAGAGTTTAAGAGCTATAGCTATGGATAATTAATGAATAACTTAAAGGAAAAGCAAGGATAAATACCCAATCTCACCAAAGAAAAGGCAAAACCTAAAGCCACGAAGCACCATGTAACAAGACAGAAAGTTCTCACTCAAATATTTCATTCAATAACTGATCCAAAACATTACATATTATCCCTACTTATAAGGATTACAATGATAAAAGTCAATAAAATGATGAGGAAATTTTGAAGGGTGGTAGGTGGCCATTAATTAAGGAAGGTGTTAACCACCTTCCTAATTTATCTATTTTTTTTATGACCAGCCATAAAAGCCTTCAAATTTGAATATTCAAATATTCTAGAAACTGAAATCAAAATATAAATAATAAAATACAAATTCAAATATCTCTTCTTTATATGACTCTTGTGGCGGGCCTTAAATTGGCTTTTAATTGAGCACTTTCATAGGCACTTGCTTTGGCTCTGTAAGTTGACTTTTGACTTTATTTGGATGATGTGCTACATCAATAATCTATCTTCCCAAAGGAAGAAATTATTACCTTAAAAATAAGTCTGATCACATAGATGATGAAAGTTTTCGTAAGTCGATAGAATCATGTTTTTTTCTCTTGGCATATAGGTGTAAGATAGAGTTCTTTTTATTTTGAGACCTTATTCCTTACAAGGGAAATCCCTCATAGTTAATTACATCTTTATAGCTATGAGAGCTAAGAAAAACTCTTGATTAATATAATGAGTCAGATTATCAAGATTGGACTTTCAATATTGAAATACTGAAACTGAAGGAAATTCAAAAGGATGGGACATACAGTTCAATAATAGTGTATCATGGAAAACACCTTGATATTATTATTTAATAATTTAGCAAAGGAGAATTACACATAGAGTAGTAATCAAGGAATTTGGAGTGACATGGTAATAAATTTGAATTATTTATGTAGAGTCAAAAGATGACTTAAGTAGACCTGATTAGACTGACTCGAGTGATTATAAATCCTAAGCTAAAAGATAGAGTTGGGTGAAAAGAATTTCTAGATGGAAATCAAACCCTATAATCTACAAGGAATCCTGATTGGGGAACTAACCTAGACTTTAGGAATAACAAACCCATTTAGGAAGCCCATGGCTTTCCATCAACTCGAAGACATTGGTATCCATCAATTATAACCAACCAAATAACCATGAATCCCTCTTCAATGTCATAATGATGGCATATGGAGGATTCATAGTTTATGGGAGGTCTAGAATACCTTCGTCAGTATCCATGACTTACATCATCTTAAGGAATTCCCTCTAGTCTCAAATGTTAGGTTATTTATTTTTTGTCCTATTTCTTAGCACTAATTAGAGTACCTATTAAAATAACCTTTGTTTCTATACTCAAATTAAACTAGAGTAAATGTATGATCTTTAGCTTTTGTGTCTAAATTAGCTAGCCTAGGGAACGTGTTGGGTCTTCCTAGGTTCTACTTTTATTCTTTATCACATTATATTTTAAATGTTATTTAAGGTTCAATATTTAATTCAAGGGTAGTTTTAATTTAATTGTTTGTCCTTCGTGAAGAGAAATCGAGGTTTTTATATGTTTTTGAGTTTCAGGTAATGTTTATGGAGAGAACTATCAAATGAGTGGTTCTCCTCTCTCATTTTTTTATGCTTTTTTTGTTATTTTTATTGCTTTTAACACTACACATAAGACAAAATATGAAATTTTATTTGTAAACTAAACATTATACATGACTACGAAACTAAAAAAATTATAAGAAACTAAATATGATTTATGAAACTAACATAAAATATGATTTTAGTCTGGAGTAGACTTGAGCTGAGATAAACCTGGTTTTAAGTTAATATTAGCTCAAAATTAAGCCTAAATAAGATATGAGGTTAATTGGTTTGGACCTGAGTTGACATGGGTTTGATCTAGGTTGACATGGGCTAGACTTTGATTAACCAGGGTGAGACCTGGGTTAAGCTAGGTTGGACCTGAACTGACTTAAGTTGGACCTAGTTCATCTTAAGTTAGACCTGAGTGGACCTCGGTTAACATGGGTTGACCTGGGTTGAACCTGTGTTAAGCTTAAGTTGACCTAGGTCTTAGTTAGACTTAGGTTAATCTTGGTCAACTTGAGTTGGATGTGGGTTGAACATAGATTGACCTAAGCATGTTCTAGGTTAACCTGTGTTGGGCTTTGGCTTGAACTAAGTTAACTTGGGCCAGATTTTGTTTGATCTAGCTTGACTTGGGTTACCCTGGTTGGATTTTGGTTGGATCTAGGTTAAATCTAGGTTAGACCTTGGTTGGACCTGAATTGACTTTGATAGACATGGGCTGACCTGGGCTAGACTTAGGTTGACATAGGTGGATCAAGGTTAACCTGGGTCGACCTAGGTTGGACATGGGGTTGACTTGGGCTGAACTTGGGGTTGGCCTGGGTTGGATTAGGTCGGGTCAAATTAAGTATTATTTACGTGAGAGTTAAGTCAAATTGGATCAGGGTTTTGGTCAAGTCAGGGTTAATTCTTTTGTAAAGATAGTGTAAAAGTATGAGTCAACTATGGTTTAGGTTAGGGTTAGGCTGGGTTTAGGTCAACCTGAGCCAAACCCAAACCCAAGGCTAATCTAAGGGTATTTATTTTGGTTAACCTAAGTCTAAATTTAAAATTTAAATTGCTTGTAGGAAACTAAATAAAAATAAAAAAAGAAGAGGACTACCGGAGAAGAGTTCGTAGTGATTCGTCGAATGAGGAGCTTGAGAGTTTTCTTCTTCCACTTCTTTGTATTGAATGTCAAAAGATTAGTATCATTTTGAATGTCAAAGGTATTGAAGAATTGTCTATTTATAGGCTCAAAAGGTGGTGATGAAGGCTCAGTGATCGTCAATTAGGATGGTGAGTTGACGATCTAGATTATTATGGCATTTGGAGAGAACACGATAGCTGTCGGTGAACCAACACAAAGATTCATCATCAAATCCAAGAATGAAGGCCTTAAATTGCTGACATGGCTTAAGGGAATGGCCAAACAAGCCTCAAATTTGGTCAAGCCGAGAAACTCTTGAGCATCGCTATGCCTGAATAAGCCTTGACCATGCCAAGTAAATTTTGGGCATGGTTACCGACCAAAATAAAATATGTTGAGATTTTCATACATATTTTACAATATTTATAATTATATTTCACTTTAAAGAAAGGTATTTTTGATGTTTTCTTGCAGGAATGATGAATTAGGGTCATTGGAGAAAAAAGATGCAAAAAGGAGCGAATTTGGAGCAAAAAGGACAAAAATGTAGAGATTTGAACTAGGCTTCCGACGGCACCCTCGACCTCGCCGACGGCGCCATTGACCCCGCCGACGGCGAGATCGACGGTTATGCTTACTCAAGCTTTGGATAAGGCCAAATTTTGAAGGGATGCTTAGGCAACTCTTGGGAAAGCTCATCCACAACTTTAAAAGAACATTTTTGGCCAAAAATTGGAGAGTCTAGAGGTCCTAGATGTTAGAGAGGTTCCATTAGTGTATTTACTAGAGCTCTAATTTTGTGAGGATTTCTTCGAGAGATTGTAAGAGTGGAGGGAAAGTGAGAGATTTCTTCCTCCTTGCTACTTCGAAAAGGAATTTTGTGTGTTGTAAAGGAAGGAAGAGATTCAGAGGAACTTCGAGGAGTGTTCTTGAGGAGAAATTAGAGATAAGTTATTTACTTGTTGTAGTTTGTATGAATTTGATTTTATATATGAATTCCAAGTTTTGTTGTGTTTTTCCCATGAGTTCTGAGTAGTTTTCTCTGTCTTTCTCCTTGTCTCGAGATTTGTGAAATGATGATTTGAATTGGTAAAGCCATGAAAATGTTTAAGAAATTGTGATGATTTTTTCACTTCGAACTTAATTTACTTTCAATCTGGTCAATTGACTTGTTAAAATATGTTGAGTTTTACAACTAAGGCCCCATTTGGGGCAGCTTATAAGTGCGGGCGGCGTCTGCTATTTGGTTAGCGCTTATTGGGAAATTATTTAAAAACGCGTTTTTGAATTCCTTAAACACGCGGACCGCGGGCTGACCCCCGCGGTCCGCGTTTCGCGATAAAATTTTACGGGATATGCCCTCTTTTCGCCCGTGACTCGCCCTTTTTCGCCACCCGTGACTTGCCATTTTTTCATTTGCCTTTCTCCTTCTCCTTCGACTCTCTCACGACCTCTCCCGTGACCTACAGCGTCGAAGGAAGCCGGATTCCTTCTCATCCCGTCGAAGTCGAAGGAAGTCGGATCTTCTCCCAACAGATCTTCTCATCCCGTCGAAGGAAGCCAGATCTCCTCGCTCCCGTCTTCGACGGTTCTTCATTCGAAGGCAGATCCCCAAGACCTATCCCGGCTTCTCCACCGGAGAGGGTATGCTGCTCTCTTTCACACTCGTTGCTTTGCATTTGTTTGTGTATGACTAGATCTGGGATCTGATGCTCTATATACTTACATAATGCATTTCGGAAATTATGAAAGTTCTTTTTTTTTATGTTTTATGTTTTAAATTTTTAATTAGTTAGATCTATGATTTTTCAGTCTGAACCTTTGTGGAGCTCTATATTTCGTCTTCTCTATTTTTTGGCAGTATTCTACCAAACTCAAGGGTTTTACTGAGCTACCGAGCTTGTTTAACTGTGTTTATGATAGTTGTCCAAGCTGGAGGACAATTTTTTAAAGCTTTTTCTAGTTTGATGTCTATCTTGTTCTGTTGTTTGAGTTCAAGTCTTCGTTCCTGTTCTTCATTTCTTCATCCTGAATTTATCATTTTCCCCCTTTTTTAATTTTTTTTACTGGTTTTGGTTGATCTGTCTCGCTTTTCCTGTTTTCCTGTGTTGCATAATTTGCAACCCCAGAGAGCTTTTAAGATTATCTCAAAACTAAACCTTTCTTGTGTTTACATTATCTTGTTTTCCCGTTTTTCATCTTTGCTATTTTTGTGTGATGCCTTCTGATTATTCACTCAAATTTACAGTTACTGTCATATTCAATGCAATGAAAGCCTTGATCATCATTATTCAAGTTTACAGAAAATAGTTTTTTGTTTATTTTGAAAAGAACTGCTTCCATTATTCAATGCTACTGAACAATCATATCTTGTATGTGAGTTTTTTGTAAGCATTCTTTAATGCAATGAAAGCCTTGATCATCATTGCATCCTATGAACATACATATCTGACACTTAAGACTCGATGTTTACATATATGCCACTCTACCCAAGCATGAAAAACTATATTGCTGACTTTTTTGGACATGCCATAAAATAACCGGGCCTTATAGATGTAAAAATAAGTACTAGATATGAGAAGTGCATTTGAAAGTTGCTACTTGGAATTTGGAAGTCATGAGAAGTGCATTTGAAAGTTGCTACTTGGAATTTGGAAGTCTTGCTAGTTTTGTTTCGGGGAACTCTTGATACATGCCCAAGAATTCTTATGTGTTGATACATCTAACTCCCAAGAACTATGTTGGAAGTATATGCTTGACATGCATACCACTTGAAGTTAATAAGAGTGGTCTTAGATGTAGGTAGCCAATAACTCTGTTGCAACAATTGCTTTCACAATTTGGTATGTAAAATTCCTGATTTTTTTTATTCCCTCAAATTTTTGATATTAAATAAATTTTGATTATTATTTGTAATAATATTATACAATCCCTTAAACACAATTTATTAAGTTTAATCAAAGTATATTATATGTAATCATATAATCATGTTAGTTTAAAAAATGAAAATTGAGAATTTTTTTTATGAGATAAGGTATATGTTAATTAATAAAAATTGATTTTAAGTTCAGATTATATAGTCCACATTGTAATGTAATTATTTGCATAAAATAAGATGATTCAAAATTTAAACTTATTGCACTATATGATGAAAATCATAATCATACCCGTTTAATTACAATTAGCATTAATAAACTAATAAAAAATAAAATAGTTTACATCCGTTTAATTACAATGACATTAATTTTAAAGCCTCTTAAAAAATAATCATTTCATTTAATTCATAGCTGTTTTGCATCAATTATATATAGATGTATCAACTTCTAATGTTTCTTTGTTAGCTCAAACACTTCAAGAAATCTTCGTAGGTACCTAATTCATAGAAATTTATGGATGTTACATCATGAATAGAGAAGGTTTAAATAATCAAATAAAATAAGATAGTTCATGTTATTTCATACCAGAGCAAGCCATTTTTCATATTTACATTTCCCAAAGTAGATATTCACATTGTTCTTTTTGTTTTATGATTTTTTTTGTCATGAAAAGAAACATTTTATGCCTATCCATATATCTGACAGAAATCAATGAGTAAAGCTAGAGAGACTGGAACATCGGCCATGTGGGATAGAGAAGTTACTATAATCTTTTGTGATTTATGTGTAAGGGAGGTTGAGGTGGGAAATAGACCCACTACATTTTTTAACAACGAAGGGTGGCAAAATATTTTAGTTAAATTCAAAGAAATGACTGGAAGAGATTACGATCGCATGAAAATGAAGAACAAATGGGACCAGTTAAAGAAGGATTGGAAACTATGGAAAGAACTAAAACAGGGATCAACAGGAATAGGCTGGGATCCTGTTAAGCGCACAATAGATGCACCAGAGGAATGGTGGGCTGAAAAACTACAGGTACGTAATTTAATATTTTTACTTTATGTTTAATCTAATTTCGCATTGACCTGACACTACTTTATTAATGCACATTTGTTAATTATAACAGGCAGTGTCGTCAGCCAAAAAATTTAAATTCGTTGGCATTGATCCAGTAATGGAGGAAAAACTAGATGGAATGTTCACTGGGGTTGTCGCTACAGGAACTCATGCGTTTACCCCAAATGATATAGGGTTGAGCTGCTCAGTTCAAGAGATGGATACCGTGCAGATAGGTGATTCAGGAGACCGCCCTAGCCATGTTCACACAGATGTTCAATCCACAAGTGTGCCCAAGCGTCCCAGGGTAGAGAAGAAGAACAAAGGGGTTGCTTTTATTAAAGGCACTATCGATGCACTAGTTGAAACATGTAAAGCTCAGTCTTCTTCTTCGCAGGACAGTTTAATTGATGAGTGTCTTCAGGTCCGGAATACATATTCTGATGTTAAGGCAGACGATGATGACTACATTCAATATGTGAAGGTGTTGCGAGATCCAACCATCAGTTAGTTTTTTATGAAGTTGGAACCGAAATATCGTGTGAAATACTTGCGATCTTTCATGGACGTCTGAATATTTGAGTTATTAATGGACTTTATTTTCTAATCTTCTATGTTATGTTTATGTTAAGCACAATTTTTTAATCTCCGTTGTTTATGTTTTGGACAATTGACCTTTATATGTGACTGTTCTTTATGTGTGGCCAATTTTATTATATATTGTTTTTATTTTGCCCAAAGTTCATGTGTTCTATTTATCTTTCATAACATACTTCTATTTTCATTACTAAATTTAATTCATTTAATTTTTAATAATTTTGTAGTATGGATGAAGAAGATATCCACCACATACGCACAGTCGCATTTACCTTGACCTTATTGTATTATTACTATCTCAAATACGTTGACCGAAACTCATGTATGACTTCAACTCAAGTAGGAGATAGATGGGTTGGTGAGTTATTACGGGGCCATCCAGCATGGTTCTTTAATATGTTCCGTATGACACAAGAAATATTTCATGATCTCCTAGATGAACTCCGGATCAATCATGGGTTTCACGGCTCTGCCAGAACAACCCCATGGGAAGTGCTTGGAATAACTCTATATATCTTATCTCAAAATGAATCAATAAGAGGTGCTATGGAGCGTTTCCAACATTCATCTGAAACCATTAGCCAATTTTTCTCAGTCGGTTTGAACTCTCTTGTTAGTTTGGCCCAGAAGGTAATAAAGCCTGAGGATCCAACGTTCAATTCAATCCTTTACAAATTGCAAATGACCCCCGGTACATGCCATTTTTCAAGGTCTGTCTTTTACCATTACACTCATCTTTCTACTTTTATTACATTACAGTTTTAAAAAAATTATATTTGTAACTCCAGGATTGCATTGGAGCTATTGATGGAACACACGTCGATGCACGATTAAATAGTGAAGAAAGAGTTGCGTACATAGGCCGATGCGGCGCCCCAAGACAAAATGTTATGGCCTTATGTGATTTTAATATGTGCTTTACCTTTGTCATGGCTGGATGGGAAGGAAGCGCTCACAATAGTCGTGTTTTCAAGTTCGCTACCTGAAACTTGAGACATGGATTTCCATACCCACCTCCGGGTAAATACTATTTGGTTGATTCTGCATATCCGTCACAAAGGGGATATTTGAAGCCCTATCCAGATACGAAGTACCACATTCCTGATTTTGAAAGATCTAGTGGTGTCACACGAGGCAAAAAAGAAGTTTTTAACAAAAGACACTCTTCATTGCGTGGGGTAACTGAAAGAGCGTTCGGAGTGTGGAAGAAGAAGTGGGTCATATTACGGGATATGCCGTCCTACCCTTTTCCAAAACAAGTACAAATAGTTGCTGGTACAATGGCGCTACACAATTTCATCCGACGCCACCCTTCCAGATCAGATGCGGAGTTTGCCATTTTAGAAGATGATTCAGTGGAAATCCCACATGAAGCTTTTGAATATCACTTGGGACGTCCGATGCCTGAAGAGTTTGCTTTAGAAGATGCATGCACTAGAGAGGGTGAAGGTGCATCAGAGATGACAAGTTTACGAGAACAAATAGCAGATGATATTCTCCTGTCATGAAAATTTTTTTTTCCTATTATGGTGTTTAAAAGTGTGTGTATAACACGACTCTTACTTTTAACATTTTTTCTGGAAATGCATGTTTTGAAATTGATATGGCAAGCAGATCCGTAGGAAAAAAATATCAATTCTTGTTGAATTAGCTTTTTATAGTACTCTCAATGCTAGCAAATTTTTCATCCAATTCTTGTTGAATTAGCTTAATATACATGTACCAGTTACTGCGTATTACATATCTTATTTCCCTTTCATATCTATGCCAATTGAGCTCTTTCTTCAGTGGAATGCAACGGCATTGTGCCATTTTTTTGGGTTCAGTTGGGAAATAATATCTTTATATTTTCTAACCTATAGCTAACCTAATTTTTCTTCCAACATAGGATGCTACAGTGCAGCAGTTTTTTTTTTTTTCCTCTTATGTTTTTGCTAGAAGCCTGGAATGTGAAATTCTTTTACTTCTTTCATCTTTGCACTTTCCTGCTTCATAATATTTGAGGTTGGAGTTCTCTAATTTGGGTCATGCATATTACATATCTTATTTCCCTTTTAAAGTTGGTGTTTTGTGAAAGGCTTACCTATCTTTAAATTCAGCATAGTAACTTCATTATTTACAACTGAGCCGTTAGTCTTATTCCAACAATTTGTGATCTTCATTAGAAGTTCTTCTCCTTTGTTCATTTCTATGAAATGCTACATGTACATATCTCACACCTGAACTTTCATATTTACTCAAATATCACTCAAATCTTTAATATCACATAAATATAAAGTTTAAAACATCGAGTGCTATGTATGTCAATATAATGTACATATCTCACACCTGAAATTCAGCTTTTCATATTTACTCAAATCTTTAATATCACATAAATATAATGTACATATCTCACACCTAAAATTCAGCTTTTCATGCATTGGTTTAAAACTTCGAGTGCTATGTATGTAAATATAAAGTTTAGGAGTGTGATATTTAAATACATAAGAACTGTGTGCTGCGTATGTAGATCTCAATGCGGTCTAATTCTCTGTAATTCACAACCAATTGTTGTGCCTCTGTAATAATGTAAAATTATAAATTTTAATTTGGAGGATTCTCATGTTTAGGTGTTAGATATGTAAGTACAGTAGAATTGGGTGCTATGCATGTAAATTTTCATCATTGAACTACTATTCTCTGCTCCAGAAAAGATTCCAGGTCATTCACGCTGAATAATAATTTCTTAGGCATCGACTGGGAGGGCTAGTACATGCATCCAGTTCCTCATTAAGGATGGTTTTTATGAATAATTTTTTGCACAGCTTTATTTACATTTCTGAGCTATTTCTACACTAATTATGCAACCTCGAATATATACTAACTTGGTTGAATCACTTATTCAAGATTATACAATATTTTATGGCTATCTCCATTGACTGGGTAGGAGCATATGGAACATTTGCTAAGGGCATTTTATGATCTAGATAGTATACACATTTTACATCAATGTCGTGTTTGTGCCTTGTCTAGATAAAATGATGGTGTGGCATTAATATGAGTTAACCTACAAAAGTGAAACGAATAGGAAGGTTCGGTTTTACTCTGGTTGGGAGCTCGGTTTTTTGTCTGGTTCAGCTTCTACCCGAGAGGTAGCTTGGGAGCTTGATTTGGTTTGTTATTAGTCCTACCCGTGAGCTTGTTGGTTGGTTATTTGGTTTGGCTTTGGCCTCTACTACGCTCGGTTTTGGCTAGCAGAGTTCAGAATGTTTGATATAAATAGCATTCTTCATATAGCTTTATATGTTTATAGTGATTGGATACATGGAAGTTCCTACATAGCTTGGATTCATGGAAGTTGTTATATGGCTTGGTAATCTTTATATGGTTGCTTTATAAAGCTTGGTTAGATAAAATGGGGTTTTCTTTGGCAAATTACATTCTAAAGCTTATCCCATGCTTGTGATCTTACTTAGCTGGTAATAAAGCTGCAGCCATGCACTTTGAAAGGAAAGGTTCACATTTATGCCATGGTTGTAATCTTATAGCTTTGGTATGTACATTGAAGCCATGCCTCTTATATAGTTTGGTACTTCAGCTGTAGTTTTGGGAAATGTATGTTTGCAAATCTGATACAGTTTCAGCTTTGGATGAACTTTGAGAAGCTGGGAGTATATGCA
>NEWO01000113.1:1326874-1343055 GCA_003013225.1 Phalaenopsis aphrodite
GAGTTATATAAATATTATTAAACTTTTTTGCAATTTCATTTCTAGACATCTGAGAAAATAACATTCTGCTACACAGATTATTCATTCAACTCAAAAAATTTACAAATAAGATGTTTACAAAACGCACCAACCAAACAGCTAAACTGCTTATTCAGACCAGGGGCAAAAGGGTCAATTTTTCACAATCAGCTGTTTTCCAGACGCGTTAACCAAACAGCCAGACAACTTATCCGGATCAGCTGGCCATCAGCAGATTATCAGGATAAGCTGCTTATCAGCAGAAGCTGGATAAGCTGCAGCTGCCCCAAACAGACCCTAAAGTGAAGATTACATCCAAGATTCAGGGAGGTCAAAGCCCTTGGAAGTTGGGTGCAAATAAATAGAAAAATAATATTATCGGGCGTAGAATTGGAGATTTTAGAGTGACAGACTAAAATCCCCAATTTGGTTCTATCATTTGGGTGTGAAGTGTAGATGTTAGCCCTCAGGTGAGGGGAACATGGGAGCTCCGAAGGGAGAGCCGGTATCCTCCCAGCCTAGCCGAAGAGTAAGTAAATAAGCATAGGATTAGTCAATGTTCTTTATGTCTGGACCAAAAGGTAAAGAATAGGTATGCTCTTATTTGACTCAATATAAATTGAACTAAATAATTTTATCCATTCACCATAATTTCTTTACAAGAAGGATGCTTTCTTATATATTGAATATCAAAATTAAACCCTACTTAATATCACTAGTTATTTATTAGTTATTAAAGTTATCTATTTATTTCAATTGCCTATTAGTGATAGATAAGCAAATTGAACGTCGTTGTTGTGATTAAAGTATATTTTCTAAAGTGTTAGTCTGTAATTCTAAACTACTCCATGTGGGATCAATATTTAGGACTCCATTAGAGCCTTATATTACTTAAGCGATACGTATACTTGCGTTGATAAGTGTAACTTTACAATTATTGAATATTTAATACGTCCATATTTTTCTTATATTTTATTGCTTATATAAAGTCGTTGTCAAGTTTTTGGCGCCGTTGTCAAGGAGTGATTGAGTGAGTGAGTAAAATTACGATCAGAGTAATAGACAAATTAGGATTATTAGAAAATTTTTACTTAAATTGCAATTTATTTTTATATTTATATTTAGTTAATTATATTACTGAGTACTGATTTCAAATTATATGCATAAATTTGAACCTGAAAATCTTATAACCTACGATTCGAAATTAGAACGCACTGTTAGAAGGATTAGAAAATTAAGAAGAGAACCTAGAAATTCTGATACGATGGAAAACAACCTGAACAATCAAGGAATAGAGAATGAACACCAACCTAGACCCCTAAGAGATTATGCAAATCCTACAGCAGATGAGATTCACTTATCTATCCAAAATTCTGATGTAGCTGCTAATTCATTTGAGCTTAAACCTGCTATTATCCAAATGGTATAAAACAATCAATTCAGAGGTACACAAAATGAAGATCCGAACTTACACCTCGTTAGTTTTTTAGAACTGTGTGCTACTTTTAAATATGACAGTCTCTAACGAAGTTGTTAGACTTAGACTTTTTCCTTTTTCACTGAGGGATAACGCTAAGATGCAGTTTAATTCGTTAGCACCAGGATCTATTAGAACTTGGGGAGAACTTTCACAGGAATTTCTATCTAAATATTTCCCTGCATCCAAAATTGCTAAACCTAGAAATGACATAACATCATATATGAAGCTTGGGAGAGATTTAAAGATCTTCTTAGGAAGTGTCCTCATCATTCATTACCAGATTGGTTAATAATTCAAACTTTTTATAATGGATTAGTGGGATCTCTTAGATCGATTATTGATGTTGCGGCTGGTGGTTCTTTAATGTCAAAATCTTTTGATGAGGCTTATTTATTAATAGACGAAATGGCTACCAACAATTTTCAATGGCCCTCTGAGCGGGTAAATTCTAAAAGAGTAGCTAGTATCCACGATTCTGATGCAATATCTATGTTAGCTTCGCAAATTGCTGCAATATCAAATAAATTAGATCATTGTGGGATGAATTATTCTTCAACACCTTCCATGATAGAAGAGAATTCTTTCGGGCAATTTATGGATGTTCAACCTTTATATGAGAACTTAAATGCTATTAATAGACCCAACAACACATATTCAAACTATTATAACCCGGGTTGGAAGAATCATCCAAATTTTAATTAGAATAACAATTCTTCTACAAATCAACAATGGGCAAACAACTCAGTGAACCCATTAGGAAATTCATCCAACCAACAAAATGTTAAATATAGACCTTCTTATTCTCCAAGATTTAACAGTAGTACTTAAATTAAGGAGTAGAAGTTGTCTATGGAAGAGGTGATATTAAACATGGGTCAACAATTACAGAATCAAGAAAATCAATTACAAATTCAAGAAAATCAATTACAAAATCAAGGAACTGCTATTAAGAATATTGAAAACCAATTAGAGCATATCGCTACTGCGCTAAGTAACAGAACATTAGGAACTTTTCTAGTACTGTGGAACCAAATCCTAAAGACCAAGGAAAAAAACAAATCAAAGCGATACAATTACGAAGTGGAAAAGAATTGGAAACAAGGGTGCAAAAAGAAACAGAAACTGAAAAAGAGAAAGTGGATACCAAAAAAAAGGGGATCATGAATACCCAGATTTATAGTATCCATTTACACCAATGAAAATTACTGTGGAAAAACCTCCACCACCGTTTCCTCAAAGATTGAAGCAACACAAACAGAATAAAAAATTTTCCAAATTTTTAGAAATTCTTCAGAAATTAACAGTAAACATTCCCTTCGTAGAAGCTTTATAGCAAAAGTCAAATTATGTGAAATTTATGAAAGATATTCTGAACAAGAAAAGGAAGTTCACGGATAATTAAATTGTTGGACTTAACGAAGAGTGTAGTGCAATTATTCAAAAAAAGCTTCCTGAAAAATTAAAAGATTCTGGCAGTTTCACTATAGCGTGTGTGTTAGGTGAAAAATTTTATGGAAGAGCTTTATGTGATTTGGGAGCTAGCATTAATCTTATGTCTCTATCAATTTTCAAAAGATTAGGATTAGGAGAATTCTCACCTACTTCTATAACTCTACAGTTAGCGGATCGTTCAGTTACATATCCTAAGGGAGTTATAGAAGATGTGTTAGTAAAGTAAACAAATTTATCTTTCCTGTGGATTTCATTGTATTAGATATGGAGGAAGATAAAGAAATACCTATCATTTTAGGGAGACCATTTTTAGCTACTGGAAAAGCTATGATAGATGTTCAAAAAGGAGAATTAACTATGAGAGTTAATGATCAAGAAGTGACTTTTAACATTGTAAAATCTATGAAAAACCCTGCTGTTGAAAGAGATAATGAATGTTTTCGCATGGAAATTATTGAACATCTGCTGAATGAACATTTTAAAGAACATTTTAAAGACAAAAAGCATTTTGAAGAAGAACATTTTGAAGAGAAAGGACAATTTGAAGAAAATGACGAAGTTATTTTGGACGAATTAGAAAATGAAAAATTAGACTATGTTCAGGAAAGATTTAAGATGTTGGATATTACAGAAAATGTCAAAAAAAATTTGTTTCCATTGATTATAAAACCACGTGAACTTGAGACGAAAGTATTGCCTAATCACTTGAAGTATGTATTTTTAGGAGACTCATTTACATTACCTGTTATTATATCTTCAGAATTAAATGATCTGTAAGAGCAAAGACTGTTAGATACATTAAAAAGATATAAGAAAGCTTTTGGTTGGACCTTAGCTGATATTAAGGGAATCAGTCCTTCAATCTATATGCACAGAATTATATTAGATGAATAATATAAACTAAGAGTTGATCCACAAAGGAGATTAAATCCGATGATGAAAGAAGTAGTTAAAAAGGAAATTTTGAAATGATTAGACACTAGAATTATATATCATATTTCAGATAGTGCGTGGGTAAGTCCAATTCATTTTGTTCCTAAGAAAGCAGGAGTGACTGTTGAAACAAAGGAAAATAATGAATTAATACCTATCAGACAAGTTATTGGGTAATTAAACTCTGCCACAAGGAAAGATCAATTCCCTTTACCCTTTTTAGATCAAATAGTGGATAGACTTGCTAGGCGCAAATATTTTTGCTTTTTAGATGGATATACTCGTTACCATCAAATTTCTATTGCTCCTGAGGATCAAGAAAAGACAACATTTACTAGTCCTTTTGGAACTTTTGCTTTTCGAAGAACGTCTTTCGGATTATGTAATGCACCTGCAACATTCGAGAGATGTATGATGTCCATATTTAGTAAGTTAATTGATGATGGATTGAATGTATTTATGGATGATTTCTCTGTATTTAGAACATCATTTGATGCATGCTTAAATTACCTTGAAAAAATTTTGGAGTTATGCAAAAGAACTAATTTGGTTCTTAACTGGGAGAAATGTCAATTTATGGTTACAGACGGAATTGTGTCAGGGTATAAAATTTCGGAAGATGGTATGGAAGTAGACCCTGCAAAAATTCAAGTTATATCTATACTAACACCTCCTACTAATGTAAGAGAGGTTAAGAGTTTTCTTGGACATGTTGGATTTTATTGACGTTTTATTAAAGATTTTTAAAAAATTACTAAACCTCTATGTAAACTTTTAGAAAATGATAAGAAATTTGAATTTACTGAAAGCTGTTTAAATGCCTTTGAGTTATTAAGGGAAAACCTAATCACAACCCCTATTATAGTTTCACCTAACTAGGAGAAACCATTTGAACTGATGTGTGATGCTAGTGATTATGCTATTGGAGCTGTTCTTGGACAAAAGTATGAAAAGATTTTTAAAGTTATATATTACGCTAGTAAAACTCTTAATGATGCACAAATTAACTTTACTGTTACTGAAAAAGAGTTACTAGCAATTGTGTATGCTTTAGATAAATTCATATCTTATTTAATTGGAGCTAAATGAGTTGTGCATACTGATCACTCTGCTATTAAATATCTGATGTAAAAAAAGGATGTTAAACCAAGGTTGATTAGATAGATACTTTTGATGCGTTGTTATTGATAGAAAGGGAACGGATAATCAAATTGCTGATCATTTGTCAAGATTAGAAAATCAAAAATTATTCGACACTGATAATGAAATTACAGACAGTTTCCCTGATGAACAATTTTATAATATTAATGAGTGGAAAATACCATGGTATGCTGATATTGTTAAATATATTGTAAGTGATATTTTGCCACCTACGCTGACATTGCAACAATAAAGAAAATTCATTCATGATGTGAAATCATATTTTTGTGATGAGCCTTATTTATATAAACAATGTAAGGACCTTATTATGAGGAGATGTGTACCTTATGAAGAAACTAAGCTGATCATTCAGAAATGTCATGATTCTGAATTTGGAGGACATTTTGGGATTGATAAAACTTCTTATAAAATTTTACAAGCTGGATTTTATTGGCCTACCATCTTTAAAGATGTTTATAGATACATAAAAACTTGTGATCGATGTCAACGAGTAGGCACTATATCTAGAAGAAATGAAATGCCTCTTAATTTCATGTTAGAAGTTGAGATCTTTGTGTTTGGGGATTAGATTTTATGAGACCATTTATTCCTTCATTTGGGAACTTATATATATTAATTGTAGTAGACTACGTTTCTAAGTGGATCGAAGTACAAGCTTTACCTCGTTGTGATGCTAAAAGTGTTTCAAAATTTTTGATGAAAAATATTTTCACTAGATACGGAATGCCTAGAATGATTATCACTGATGGAGGATCCCATTTTAGAAATAAATACATTAAGAGATTGGCAAAAAAAATTAATATTATTCATAGAATCTCTACTACCTATCATCCTCAAACTAGTGGGTAAGCTGAAGTTTCTAATCGAGAGATCAAACAAATACTTGAAAAGACTGTAAACCCTAGTAGAATAGATTGGTCCACTAGATTGGATACTGCATTATAGACTTACAAGACTGCTTATAAAACTCCTATTAGAATGACTCCTTACATACTGATTTTTTAAAAGACTTGTCACTTACTAGTAGAATTGGAGCATAAAGCATATTGGGCGATTAATGAATTCAATTATAATTTGAAAGATGCTGGTAAGAAGAGATTGTTACAATTAAATGAATTGGAAGAATTAAGAAATGAGTCTTATGATAACGACAAAATTTATAAGGAAAAATTAAAGTTATGGCATGATCGAAAGATTAACTAAAAGAACTTTTAATCAGGACAAGAAGTTTTACTTTACAACATTAGGTTGAAGTTATTTTCTTGGAAATTAAAGTCTTGTTGGTTAGGGCCCTTTACTGTGACTCAGTTTATACTTACAGAGTTGTTGAAATTGAAGATCAAAAGACGAGAAATAGATTTAAAGTAAATGTACACAGATTAAAACCATATTATGAGGGTAAAAGACCAAATTTTAAAGAGGTTTTAATGATCAGTCAACATGAATAACACATGAATAGGTTGGCTGACGACGTTAAACCAAGCGCTTTATGGGAGGCAACCCATATTTATCTTTACTTTTATCGTGATTATAGTAGTTTTTATTTGAAATTATCGTTAGTTTGTGGTAGTATTAAACTCTACGACTCTTATTTACCCTTGAAACATCTTAAAAATTGGATCCATGAAGAAAAGTTGGAACGCATTCAGACCAAAGCGAAACTCTACAAATTTTATCTTGGGCACCGACGACGCCCTCGACGCCGCCGACGGCGGGTTTTTCCCGAGAGTTCAGACAAAATTAATACAGAGGCTCACCGACGGCGAGACCGGTGAATTGACGGTTATGCAGGTTCAAATGTCGGTTTTTGGGCTAGAATTGTCTTTTTAAACTCAAAAATTTGAATTCTAGTTCGTATTTTCCCTTCAAAAATGAAGTGAAACTTTACCAATTTCATTCTTATGATGTCTAATTCCCCTAATAATCCCAGAATGTGAGATTTCAATCGGCGAAATTTTATTAGTGCGAAGCGTAGCGAATCTTCAACAAGTTGTTGACGAAGAAAAGATTGATCAAAAAACGAGGATTCGTGAATCGCGGATTGAATAATCCCACAACGGATATTGAAGAAACGATAGTACGATGAAAATGGGAAGTGTTGTGCTACACTACTGCCACCGTGGTGGTTCCTGTGGTAAAAGAATTTTATGCAAATTTACATGGAATCAACCAATGAGTTGTTTATATGCGAGGAAGATGGTTCACTTTCACTCTTGCACGGATCAACAAATTATATATGATAGAGAATGTTCCTGCCTGCCACAATTCTAATTTCGTCCCAACAAGAAACCAAATGAATGAGATTTACCAATATTTAATAGACAAAACTAACGACTTGGAAACAAGAGAAAATGGGTATGTTAGTTTTTCTGCAACACTCCAGAATCCCGTTTCGAAACATTGGCACTTTTTCATTTCTGCAAAACTGTTACCGACAATGAAGATCGGTAAAGTTTCTAAAGAAAGTGCCATTTTGAATTACTGCATCCAAAGGGGACTGCCGATAGACATTGAATCTATAATTGTGAAGTCGGTTTTGGGTCTGATCGTTCATGGATCAACTTATGGGCTTGGAAACCCCTCCACAATTTTCTCACTTTGTAGTCAGTTCCAAGTGTCCTTTGAAAATTGAGAAAAAGTGCTGCTACCTTGGAAGCCTTTGGATCCAACTGAAAGATTCCGAGTTTTTGAAGAAGAAAATGACATTGCCATTATAGTAGATCAATCATCTCAGAATTCACTGCCAGTTCAACCCTTAATTCCTGACAAGTCTCTGGTGATCCTGTGTCGAATCAAGAAATTGGAAAAGGAGGTACAAAATGTCATGAATGTGATTAATAATATCTCTGATTTCTTCGATCATCTGGACTGAAGGATGAAAGAACATTTTGAGCACTCTGGACATTTAGAAGACAGTTTGATACGACTGATGAGGATGATGAAATTGATAGAGGAGGATTCTACTCAAGAATTTCCATTCTGACCCTTCAACAACCTCTTCGTTCATGTGAAATCAATGGGTGATCTCAGAGGAGAATTGAGTACCGAGTCTAAGGATTAGTAGATTTATATTACTACTTATCTGTTTATCTATGTATTTTGATTTGAACTTTGTATTTGCTTTGCTTTAGAATTATGCTTTTAGATCTCTGTATAGTTGAGACTAAGCATAGGATGTTTTGTTTTCAGTATTTTGAGTGTTGTGGCTTGGATTGCAACGCTGAATTAATGTATTGAGGCTGAAAAAATACCAAACTTAGGTGTGTTATGTAATGTATATTGTACCCCTTGGAATTTATACATAAATGTGATGTTTTGTGTTGTGAAAGTTTATATACGCTAAGTACATCATTTAATTACTAAAAATTATGTCTATAATGATTAAACGGATGTCATTTAGGCTTGGAATTGATCAAAATCACAAAAATCTGGAATTTGGACAAAATCAATAGAGCCCGCCGACGGCGCCCTCGACGTCGCCAACGGCGAGAATTTTCCGAGACTTAGGATTTAAATTCCAATTGAGTGTGCCAATGACGGCATCAACCCCGTCGACGGCGAGCTCACAAAAAACACCTTTAACCGCGATTTTGACCAGTCAACCGCCACTATTCATCATCCCCTTCCTCCTAAAAATGTAAATTTTGACCTAGGGCTTGAGAGATCTTGGATTAGGAAGCGATTTCAAGGCTTTTTG
This sequence comes from Phalaenopsis aphrodite, assembly GCA_003013225.1. Taxonomy (NCBI): domain Eukaryota; kingdom Viridiplantae; phylum Streptophyta; class Magnoliopsida; order Asparagales; family Orchidaceae; genus Phalaenopsis; species Phalaenopsis aphrodite. The sequence continues at coordinate 1,335,616 of NEWO01000113.1, forward strand.
ACACCGGATTTGATCATCTCTAGGTAAGAGCTTCACTCCAAGCTAAACAAATTTGATTTCCACCATGAATTTCTTCTACATTGTGGAGATCGGAAAATTTTGGGAATGTGAAGAAAATTTGGGAAGATATTCATGGTCTTATTGTTGAACTCTTAGAATTATTGTTGGAAGCCATGGTTTACATATTTGAAGTAATTTTTGGAGTTTTTTTATAATTTGACTAAATTAAAATGGCTTCATGACAAAGAAGAAGAGTTGAGTTCGACGAGTCTCGCTTCGTCAATGTGATGGCTCAAACAAAATTTACTTCCATATTTAAAGAAAAGAAGTGCATACAAGATCGAGTTTTTGAAAGTTCGAGAGGGGAAATCGAACGAGTTATTGCCAAGCGGAGGTGAGAAAACTTTTGTTACACCACCAATAAAGTTAATGCAAATGTTGTGAAGGAGTTCTACGCCAATGTGATTTATTCTGATGACACAATTGTTCAAGTGTGTGGATTCCCTTTTTAGTTTGCTGTCGCCCGCATCAACACTTTTCATGAAGTTCCAGACTCTTACCGCTGCCAATATGAATCCCTTAGTACGATGGAAGGCCCCTCAATGATGTGATCAACTTTCTCACTGATGGGAAAGGAACATGGAAGATAAAGTAGCAAGAACGAGTAAACTTTTCTGCTTCCATGTTGAGTGCCACCTCTAAGGCGTGGCACTATTTCATTTCTTCTACTATGTTACCGACCTATCACCATAGTGAGGTAACTAGAGATAGAGCTATTCTGAATTTCTGTATTCAGAATAGTAGAAATATAAATGTGGGTAGAATAATTCTTAAGAATATATTGACTACGGCAAGGAGTGAGACAAGTGGAGGTCTAGGACATCCTGGACTTATTTATACAATTTGCAAACTTTCTGGAGTAGAAAGTGGAGATGAAGAATTTATCCTATGAAACCCATTAGTGAAGATAATTTAAAGACTTATGAATCTCATGAGAAATGGAGAACTGGGAGTAGAAGTCAAGAACCTTCTACTAGTAGAGATGTCCCCTCTACAAGTTATGACCTTCCACCTTCTAGTTCCCCTACCCTCTCTGATTTGATGAATGAGTTGACCTTGCAGTGGAAGAGCATAGATTTGATAAATGAAAGGATTGGAGGATTATAACATCGAAAAAATTATGATAGTGAGTACCTACAAAGGTATTCAAATTTTGAGGTAGCTTATTAAGAAGCTCAGGCCCGACACTACAGAGGTGAGTCTGATGTTACGTTTCCTGAATGCCCCCGATATACTCAGTGTCAACCCAATCCACCTGCTGATCAATGCGATGAAGATATAGCTTGGTATTTTGATATAGAATGAAATTGATGTACTTATGTTTGTATTTTGATTTTTTGTAATCTTTTGTAATAGAAATGGATGTTTAGGTATTTGGACTTTCATTTTTATTATTATGTTGTACTTGGATAATTTTAATTTTTGTTATAAAAGTTAGTATTATAGTTGAATTTGCATGTGTAGTTTAATAGATGTTGAGTAGACTTGTGGATTGTAATGTGATTTTTGTTTTGCATTTTAGTTTTAATTGTTTAGTATTGTGTTTGTGTTAGGAAATATTGTGCATATTTAACGTTTTAGTTTTATACTTATTTCAAAGTTTCATTACCCAAAAATTCCTCTAATGATTTATATGTGTAGAAAACTCCTAATATTACAGACCAGGTAAAGTAAAAATTTAAGAAGACCTGCAGAAATTTCAGAATGATGAAAATGCCTACAATACTGAGGTATGATTTATATTTATAGTTTTTTTTTTCCACCCGTATTATTTCATATTTAAAAATTTAAGTTTGCGGGAGGGAAGAAAAAGATTAACTATTAGATTTCCTCTATTTCAATATTTTCAAAAATTATTTATATGATTTCATGTAGTGAATTTAATTCAAGTAACTATATTTTTTTGCAACTATTTAAATATTATGGTAGATTTAAAGAAATATTTTTGTAATGAAAATTAATTTTTGTAACTTAAGATATTTAGTATAAGAGAATAAGATTATAGTTAACTATTTAAAGTAAAGGAAAATATATTTTAAAGTATTAAGAATCTGGAAATTCGTTTGAGAAGAAAGATTGGGGCTCAATGATGTGAAAACTATGAAATATTTATAAGGTAAAGAAATGCTTTGAGTTTCAAATTTAGGGAATGAAATGTGAAGTTAAAAATCATTAAAGGCTATCCAGATATAGTAATCCTCACTTGAAAAAGGAAAAAGAAAGAATTAAAAACAGTCACTGAAAAGAAAAGAAAAATATATAAAGGATTGAAAGCAATCCAAATGAAAAAGAAAAGAGAAAAGAAAAAAAAATTTATGGAAGTGAGGAGAAACTTGAGGATATGTCTAATCAAAAATTGGCTTCACTGGACCTACCTAAAGGGAAAACTTAAATACATTTCTGAACTTATATTTATGGAATTAGATCTTTTACTAGTGGAGTTCTCATGAAGTTCCCACCTCTAGAATATTCTAAGTGACTTAATATTAAAACATATAGTCATTCTTGAAATAAATAGAAGGCTAGAACTCTTAAACTCAATGACTAGATAATCTTGTAGCTACAGAGTTAATTCAATTACTTGAATTTTTTCTAAAAATCTCAGTGTGATATTTATTTAAGTCAAATGTATAGTATTTCTGAATTAAAACTTTACTACAATACTTCATAACTTTTATATAGTACTAAAATTACTTGAGGACAAGTAATAGTTAAGTTTGGGGATTTTGACCAATGGAAAATATGTTGAGATTTTCATACATATTTTATACTGTTTTTAATGATATTGCACTTTAAGGAAAGGTATTTTTGATGTTTTGTTGCAGGAATGATGAATTAGGGTCATTGGAGCAAAAAGATGCAAAAAGGAGAAAATTTGGGGCGAAAATGACCAAAATGTGGAGATTTTAACTAGGCCACCGACGGCGCCCTTGACCCCGCTGACGGCGAGTTTTTCCCGAGACTACAGGACAAAATTCTTCAGAAGCCCACCGACGGGGCCATCCACCCCGCCGACGGCGAGATCGACGGTTATGCCTACTCAAGCTTTGGATAAGGCCAAATTTTGAAGGGATGCTTAGGCAACTCTTGAGAAAGCTCATCCACAACTTTAAAAGAACATTTTTGGCCAAAAATTGGAGAGTCAAGAGGTCCTGGATGTTAGAGAGGTTCCATTAGTGTATTTACTAGAGTTCCAATATTGTGAGGATTTTTTTTAGAGATTGAAAGAGTGGAGGGAAAGTGAGAGATTTCTTTCTCCTGGGTACTTTGAAAAGGAATTCTGTGCGCTGTAAAAGAAGGAAGAGATTCAAAGGAACTTCGACGAGTGTTCTAGGGGAGAAATTAGAGATAAGTTATTTACTTGTTGTAGTTTGCATGACTTTGATTTTATATATGAATTCCGAGTTTTTTTGTGTTTTCTCCGTGAGTTTTGAGTAGTTTTCTCTGTCTTTCTCCTTGTCTCGAGATTTGTAAAATGGTGATTTGAATTGGTGAAATCATAAAAATGTTTAAGAAATTGTGTTGATCATTTCACTTCGATCTTAATTTACTTTCAATTTGGCCAATTGATTTATTAAAATTGTTATGTTTTACAAATAAAGTGAAGATTACATCCAAGGTTCAGGGAGGTCAAAGCCCTTGAAAGTTGGGTGCAAATAAATAGGGAAATAATATTATCGGGCGTAGAATTGGAGATTTTAAAGTGACAGACTAAAATCCCTAATTCGGTCCTATCGTTTGGGTGTTGAAGTGTAGATGTTAGCCCTCAGGTGAGGGGAACGTGGGAGCTCCGAAGTGAGAGTTGTATCCTCCCAGCCTAGCCGCAGATTCAGTAAACAAACATAGGATTAGTCAATGTTCTTTATGCCTGGACCAAAGGGTAAATAGTAGGTATGCTCCTATTTGACACAATATAAATTGAACTAATTCATTTTATCAATTCACCATAATTTCTTGATAAGGAGAAGGATGCTTTCTTATATTATGAATATCACAATTAAAACCTACTGAATATCACTAGTTATTTATTAGTTATTAAAATTATTTATTTATTTCAATTGTCTATTAGTAACAGATAAGCAATTTAAACATCGCTGTTGTGATTAAAATATTATTTTTCTAAAGTCTTTGTCCGTAATTCTAAACTACTCCCTGTGAGATCGATATCTATGACTCCATTAGAGTCCTATTTTACTTGAGCGATACGTATACTTGAGTTGATAAGTGTGACTTTACAATTCTTGAATATTTAATATGTCCATATTTATCTTATATTTTATTGCATATATAAAGTCGTTGTCAGTTACGCTTTCACCGAGCATGACCACTCACTAAAGCTTTTAGGCACGGCTACACCCAATCCAAAGATGATTATGCTTGATTCAGTGTGCCCACAACTAGAAAATTTTGGGTATGGCTAAGCTCACACAAAACATGACCATGCGATGTCCAAAAAGGGGCCCCATGAGTGTGTGTTAAAGTTGAATGTGAGCTAGTTGGTCAAAAATGTGGTCAATAGTCCTTAGGAGAGTATATATGGAAATAATGTACAAACATGTTAGTGCATCGGGAAAGTGTGGCAAGGATGAGAAGTAGATGTTCATGTTTCGTATCTTAATTTTAAATCTATTTTATTATTCAGAGTTGGGATCATATCAGTTTTATGTAGAGCCTAACCATTTTTTTTTCTTTTCTGAGATATTTTTTTTTGAATCAATGGCAACCAACCCCTTTTATCTATTTAATTTTTTGTTTAGCTTACTTATTTTGTGCAGTGTATTATATGTTTGCCTTTATTTGTATGTTGATTATTTGGACATGATCACAACTAAGCCCTTTAAAGAAAAATATTTTCTATAAAATTCCAAATTAGAAAAATAATTTTTATTAAAGTTTAGGATTATAATTTATAAGATTTTAAAATTAGCAATTTTATTTCATTTATTTACTTAGCTATTTTAACTACATGAATATATCCCCTCAAGCATACTTATGGGGCCAGCACATTATGAACTTTTGATAATTGCATTCATATTGTATACCCGAGGGGAAGTATTCAAGATTCTCTAACAACTGGCTAAGCATATATTTATATGCTTATGAGATTATTTCTAGAATGTTTAGACCTAGAAAAGATCGTGAATCCCTTATGAAGTGATTCAACTTTATAGTTTGGTCGCTCTCTCTTCTTTTTTTATTGTAGGCTTTTTCATCATGCTCTTGAAGAGCTCAAGTCCTACTCTAAATTTTTCAGTCTAATTATAGCATTAAAAGCCATAGATGCTTTCTTCCTTTAACCATAGTGTTATTGAGCCACCATACATGATGAAACATATGAGCTATTGACAAGTAGTTCCTAGTAAGGTTGGGTCGTTCATTTTCACGGCAAAGTAGACCTTGTCTTGATTTCAGGGATGATGGACATATGGAATTTTGATTGGGCTATTCCAACCTATTTAAAAATTCTTTCTAACCTACCAATGGCTAACCCCTTTAGGCCTTTTTGTACTCCTTTATCAAGTTATTCTATGGTCAACTTGTAGACTCTCAATGTTAACAAGCGAGCTTCATTTCAAGTTATGGTGATCCTTCCCAATAAGCTTGCTTTGTCCTAACAACATAAGATTTTTATAAAATCATAGAATGAAAATATAACTTTTCTTATTGAGAATTTTTCTCAGTTTCTCCCATGATGTAACTAACAAAGAGGATAAGTCATCGCAGGAGATCTACCTAAACCCAGGAAAAAATAAATTTGATTTTATCTTCTGATTTGGATACAATAGACTTTTATAATGTTTTCCGAGTATATAAACATGGGCTGAGTAGAATTTGATTTATTTTGGACCATTGTTCTCGAGTTCATGTTACGGGGACTATTTCATAAGATATCTTCAAATAAATTCATTTTATTTCCTTCTTATTATTTGCTTAGTCTAACTTACCTTTCATTATATTCTTTTGAACATAGGTAGTTGGAAAAGGGAGTTATGGAAAGGAAAATGTAAGAATCCATTGCATTCAAAAAAAAAAAGTGATCGATTGCACATGTTTAAACCTCTAGTAACCAATATATACACAGTGGTTAATCCCATAATAAGAACTTTCAAACCAAAAGCGACAAATTTATAAGAGTGACCTTTGAATCAAAGTTGTTTTCCTCATTGAGAAGTAGCAATATCTTTATAAATGAAGTTGTAACCATCATTATGTGCGTAAAAATATTTCTGAAAGAAAATTATAGAAAATACTATAATCAAAAATACAATTTTTATTGATAGAGTTGATGTAATCTTGGGAGGCTTTAAGGTTAAGGGGGAGAGCCCATGTATTTCTGTGCAAAAAATTTTAAAGTAGAGTTTCTTGAAAATAGCCAAACCAATTAAATGCATTATCACTATATCTATCATATAGAGAAACCCCTCTAACTCAGATTCAAGTGAACAAAAATATTACTATTACTATAAATAATAAAATAAGTGATATTCCTGATTATTTTTAGAATGTCTACAAAGTCCTTCTAGTAAATGAACATATCATAAATCTTTGTTAGAAGTAAGAATCCATATTGATTAATGCACCATCTGAATAAAGCATTTCCAAAATTGAATAGCTTCCATATAAGATTTGCTTTGCATATGACAATTAAAATGCTTAATTTAGAAAGACCCAAACCTTAATATAGTTATGGCCTAATGGTTTTTTCCCAGAAAATAAGGAGAAAATTTCTATTATAGATACCAAAGAGTAAGAATTTGCTATAGTGAGAAGTAATGCTCTTTCTAACCCCCATAGCTATAGCACTGGACCTAAACCAATAAGTCTAACATCAGAGATACAATTGGAAAAATCAACCATTTTATTCATGATAGAAGGGATACCTCCCATTTTATCTTTGGAGTTCAAGATATAGTTTAAGTCTCACATAATAATACAATGATGGAAGTTAGAGGTGGCTAAGGAAGATGGAGCTTGCTACAACTTTCCTTCAAGTTACCCAATTTTCATCATATATAAATGTGAGAAAAAGTTGATATATGGGGAGAAGGAGATACACCCACGAATATAATGCAGTTGAATATCCAAAGCATGGAAATCAACACTATTAGAGTTATAATTGATCCAAATGTGCCTATTATGAAATGTGTACCTATTATTGGTTAGGAAAAATGGAGAATTAATTGTTACAGTTAGGATTGGAGAGAAAAGTGAGAGTAAGCTTTATTTCTAGTAAACATAGAAAGTGAAGTTTGTGGTCTTTAACATAATTCATACAATCAGTGATTCTAATGTCACTACAGAATCCTGAACAAATCTAAACAACTAAGTTGGGAAAAAATATAACACAGAATAATTCAAATTTAGGTGGTCATTGCTCTT
>NEWO01000113.1:1343333-1358293 GCA_003013225.1 Phalaenopsis aphrodite
ACAATTGATCATTTTTGTAGAGAGAGGAGGGGTATTGAGGTCAGAGTAAAAATAATCATTAGTGGAGGAGAAATTAAGTAGTTAGGGAAATAATTAGATGGATGGTTAGGAACTATAGTTCTAAAAATAGTACAACTGTGAGGAGAGGGTTTGCTTGAGCAATTCTTGAATCAACTTCTACCTTTAGCTATGCAAATGATAGGGGAAGGCAGAAGGTGGATGACTAAAGGCAAGTAGAAATATCATGATCAAATGAGTTGTGTACTTTGTAAAGATTTGGTTTTCATTCATGATTAACCACTTGAACTTTGTCCCCTCCATTAACATAATATGGTGATTGAATCTAGCAGAATAGAGTTGGTGTGGATCTCGACACTAACTCTTGTGAAGCTAAGCCTCAATCCTATGGTCGTTAGGGGATCAATGGCTAGAGGTACGCCGATCTTACTACAATTTTGGACATCACTCTATCAGACCAAGGAAATATAGACAAGTTGGATTGTTAAATCCAAATGATATTTTTTTGAAATTTTCCTAATATGTTGAAACAAGTAAGTCCAATTTTTAACAATATAAGTTTGGTCGTTAAAAAACCATGTCCCTCCATCCAAAGCCATATCATAGTCTTCAACATGATTGAATTTAAAAAGAAAAAAAACCTTAAAAAGATGAGTTCAACCCGCCTTTTAGTTTGTAGATCCTAGTGATACTTTGTAAGAGATTATCGTAGAATGGTCGTCGAGAGTGTGGCCCATGTGATCAAGATTCCATCTCATTGAAGCTTTCCTGCACCTCACCATCAGATTAATAAATTTTATATTTAGAAGGAGGGATGCAAGAGAATTTAAAAGCAGAGGGGCTTGATAGATGAGAGGTTGTTAAGCCTTTCCAATTTAGAAAATGTGAAAGCTCTAAATTGAAGACAGTAGAGGAAGAGGAGAGAGTGAAAGTCTTCCATAGCAAAGACTGTAGAGGGGTGAGGCTTCTCAGTCTAGAGAAGCCCAAGGAAACCAAAGAGTTTACAATTTTAGATAGGGAGAAAAGAAAAGGGAAAGAGGTTGTCAGGTAGTAAGATAGTTTAATCCAAATGATTTTTTTTCCCCAATATGTTGTATCAAAGGAGTTTATTTTTTAACAATAAATCAACTTGCTCTTTTTTTTAGTTTATGAGATTGTATTTTATTTTTAAGAGAGTACTGTATAAAATTCATTTGTGTACATGTAATTTGAATATTTCAAGTGTTAGATATATATTTGCATAAATATAATTGGGCTTGTAGATAAAATTTTCCACGAGAGAAAGAAAAAAGAAAAAAAAAACATGAAAAAATGGACATTATTTCTAAATTTTCTCACACATTGGCTAAACATGGAGGAAAGAGTTCATTGACTCCAGCGGGAAAATATTAGTAGCCACTTACGGGGCAAATCAGAGATAATCAAAAGTTCCTATCCTGCAGCATGGAACGACATTAAAACCATTTTCAGAATACTATCCAGTGCATCCAATCTTTTTAACAAACCCTTTCAGAAGTTTTCTTCCTCAATTTCACCGCTCCCCTCATTCTTCCAACGCCCTGCTACAAGACCTAACTCCTGAGCCACTTCCTTCATGGTCGGCCGCTTCTCCCCTCTCAATTGTAAGCATTTCCTTGCAAGCTTGGTCAGCGCTCTCAACTGCTCAAACCTCCTTTCTCTCATCACTTCCAAGTCTATAAATTCACCGAATTCCTTGCACTTATGAGAGGACAGAAATTACATTTCCATATTGTCATCTTCCTTTGGTCTCTCCATCAAAATCGGCTTTTGACCCATCAGAAGTTCAACTAATACGATCTTGAAGCTATAAACATCGATGTTTGTCGTCAACTGGCTCATTTGAAAGTCCTCAGGATCCAAATACCCAAAACTTCCCTGCCATAAAGTAGGAATTTGGGTCTTGTTCGCAAGAACCAGCCTTGAGCTACTCTCTGAATAACCCCCCTTATGTACGCAAATCCTAGTTATGTTTCTGAAAATCTCCTCATCATAGATATATCCAAATGCTTTTGTTTGAACACATAATACAAAAGAGGTGGGTGCCCATAACCTAATGGAGTGCTACCCTCAAGCATATTAAGTATAAAATTGTTTACTTACATTTATGAACAAATTCTTCTAATGATTATAATTTAACAAGGCCCTATCATTAACCAACCAACCAACTAACTAACTAACAACAAGCCTTTATCCCACTAAGTGGGGTTGGCTACATAAATAATTTGTCTTTATTGCATCCTATTGAGTGTCATATTTTCATTTAATTTTAATAAATTAAGATCATTTTTTTATACAATAAACCCGAATCTTTTTAGGACTACCTCTACCTTTCTTAACATAAGCCGAATCTAAAAAACCTACTCTCATAATCTGATCATCAGATGGTCGAGGTTTAATGTAACCAAACTATCTAAGATGACTCTCTCTAATTTTGTCTACCACTAGAGCTACACAACCTCTATCAGAAATATATACATTTCGCAATTTGTCTTTACCAGTAAAACCACTAAAACCACTAATCCATCAAAGCATTCAAATCTTGGTAACACTTGACTTAATTTTATGCTTCTTTTTAAAAGGCCAGCATTTTGCGTCATAGAGCATTAAATTTTTCCTTTTAGTCTAAATTCTAAACATTCTTTCTAACCATCTTCCCTTCATTCATCCAAAGTTTGCAGCTTCATTTGTTACATGCATACATACGTACATAAAAAATTAATGATAGTTTTATATATTTGTAAATAAAAAATTTTAGGTGCAGGATATGTAAAATCTAACTTTTATGCGCAGTGTATGCATATTTTCCGCTTTTATTTTCTTTATTTCCTTAACAGAATTGTTTTTTTCCTTTTCTCGGCGCTCTACGCCTCAATCTTGCAGTTATTCTCCAAATCTTTTGCGTAACTCGAGTTGCTTGATTGTCCAGCTTTCTACGAGAAAAAATTGCTTGCGTTAGGGAGGTTATTTAGAGAGTATTGGGGAGCTATATCTACGTTATACCCCCTGTAACCTCCATGTAACTTACCTGTAACATACCTGCATCTTTTAGTAAGTTTTGTGCTTCTATTTTTATATATTTGTAGGTTACAGGTACTTTGTAGGGAAGTTACAGAAGGTATAACATGGATATAACCCCCAATACCCTTGAATAACATCGCTGACGCACGCACTCAAAATTTTCTCTTTCTACGTCCATTTTCGTCACTCCTTGATCTTTATTTATGTGTCGCGTACACCACACAATTTGCTCCACGAAGAGCATCTGTGCTCTTTAGATCAATCAATGGCGAAGGTTGAGGCGTCAATAGGTTTTGCAAAGCGTGAAATTACCCACGTCATCTTAGACATGGACGAGATCTTACTCGGTGAATCTTTCGCTCGCTCTAGTTACATCAGGTACAAGTGACAGTAGCATTCTCTGATCACCATTATTGCAGACACAGAGTCATTCTATACGGTCGTTCAAGAGAAGATACTGGAAAGGTTTGTCAAGTCTTTTGATTGATCCCTCAAGGCCAAATTATGGACAAAAAGGCAATCTAGTCTGCCCGAATCTTCGTTAAGGAGTGCAGTCTCATAGGCATCCTCACTTCCAAGGGGTTTCTTCAGGAAAGAGAAGGCATGCTTTAAGAGGTTTTACTAGCAGTGAAATCAATGGGGTAGTGAGGGTCTAAGAGGAGATTGAAGTGGATGTCTGCGGGGGAATAGAGGTAGACTTAGGGGGAGGGAAGGTCTCTTTGAGCTATAGAGAAGAGGCTGATGATTGACCATTTTTCGTAGAGAGAGGGGTATTGAGTTCAGAATCAGAGGTAACCATTAGAGGAAGAGAATTTAAAAAGTTAGGGAAATAATTAGATGGATGGTTAAGAACTATAGTTCTAAAAACAATATGACTATGAGATGAGGGTTTGCTTGAGCAATTCTTGAATTAACTTCTACCTCTATGTATGCAAAGGGGCAGAAGGTGGAGGACAAAGGGCAAGTAGAAATATCAAGAGCAAATGAGTTTCGTACTTTGTAAAGATTTGGTTTTCATTCATGATTAACTAGTTGAGCCTTGTCCCTTCCAGTTTTTGTGGTATATATATGAAATTTAAAATAGAAGAACAATCTTTGATGAAGAGAAAAATAGAACGAGAAAATTCACACAAAAAATAGTAACACAGAGGAACACACAGATTTACATGGTTTGGCAAATTGCTTACGTCCACGGAGTTGCAGAGGATTTTACTACTTAAAAAATTTACACCTGTCGATCGTCTCAACTTACAAGAGGGATCTCGCACTTTCTTGCACTCTCTTCTTCTCTCTCTACACTCTCTATTCTTCTCTCTACAACGACATACACCGAAGAAGATTAGATTACAAGAGAAATAAACTCAAATTCTCTTCTGTCACAAGCCACCAAAAAACAGCCAATGGAAAGCAATCTTCTTCTTCTTCTTCTTCCTTCTGCATTAAGAAACTAATAGTTGCACTTCTCTTCATCTATTCCGAGGAAGCCCGAAGAAGAGCACAAAAAGGTAGTGTTGTAAACTGAAGGAGAGCCACTGCAACACCTTTTATCACGAGAGAGTGCTCATCAGTTTGTGATTGAAGAGGTAAGAGACAAACCAAAGCTTCGCTTCGTGAAACAGAAACAGGCGGAGGCGGTTTTTCATGAACATGTGGCAGGAGCAGGCTGGGGTCGCGATGTTTCACGATCAAGAATGGAAGAGGGAGTTGGTGTCGCAAATGGTGCGGAAGCGGGAAGACCGACCACGCTATAAACTCAACAAATCTCCTCCTTGGATATTGGTACACAGGCAGAAACATCTCCTTCCTCAAACTAATATCCTCCACTGGCAGAGTAGTCTTTTTCTTCAAACATTAATCCTCCACCTCTACAACTCAAAGCCCCTCGTCTTCACACCAGAAGACTAACTAAAACTGCACACAACTTTAGTTTCTCAAGAGTAACTCCCTTAGTCAACATATCAGCAGGGTCCACATAGTCTTGCACCTCTAAGCTCTTTTCTAGGTTACTCTTGTCTCTGCTTACAACTCCCACTGCATGGGCAATATCCTACCTCTGTTAAAAGTCTTTTTCAACAAGTCTAGCCTTGTACCTCTTACTGCCATCAAGCTCAATCTTCACCCTATACACTCACTTTTTGTATAATGTCTTCTTCCCTGGTAAAAGTTCTTCCAGCTCCCACAATCTCAAATTTTCATCTTGCAAGATTTCCTCATGACTCTGTGGTTCTCCACCATTTGTCTGTAGAACAATAGGAATAGGTGCCACAGACCCACTCTCTACCACATTTAACTCTTCTCCAGTTGCCAGATATACATTTTCAAAGTCACATGTAACATAATTTCGCATCAATTCCCGATGGAATGTTGTAAGAAAGAAGCTCCTAAATCTAATATCATGTTATCAACAAAACTATGAACTGGTAGCAATAGTGCATCTTGTACTTCTTTAGATACCACATTTGCGCTATCATTTTTCATCTTCTTGAGATTCTTGCATCTCCTCTTCATGTGTCTAGCTTTGCCACAATTCCAGCAGAATTCCTGCCGACCAGACTTTAATTTTGATCTCCCTCTATTTGAGTTACCGTTTTGTGATCTCCCTCTAAAATTAACATTCAGTGTAACCTAAGACCTTGCCAGAATCTTTTCTGTGTACGTCCTCAATGAAAACTAAATTACGAATATCATCATATTTCAGTTTAGATTTACTTGCAGAACTGTTAACTGTCACCCTCATGGCTTCCAATCTATTTGACAATGATACCAACAATATCAGTGCACGTATCTCATCATAAAAATCAATTTCAACAAATGACATTTGATTTGTGAAAGTATTGAAATCATTCATATGTTGAGCAACAGAAACACCTTCTATCATCTTCAAGTTGAATAACTTCTTCATCAGGTACACATTGTTATTTGTTGATGACCTTTCATACATACCTAATAACGCTGTCATGAGATCTACGATCGTCCTTTCCTTGATGACGTTGTATGCAATAGACTTTGATAAGGTCAATCGAATAACCCTCAGAACTTGTCGATCCAAAAAATTTCATTCACCCTCATCCATCCTTTTAGATCTTGTCCTCAATAGCAAAAGATGAAGTTTCTTCTCATAGAGATAATCCTCTATCTGCATCCTCCAAAAACTAAAATCTATGCCATCAAATTTCTCGATCCCTGAAAGCTGAACTTCATCTATAGTTATTATTCTTCGTTAGATCCAAAACACGTCTCTGATACCAGTTGTTCTGGTATATATATGAAATTTAAAATAGAAGAACAATCTTTGATGAAGCAAATAATAGAACGAGAAAATTTACACCATAAAACAGTAACACATCGGAACACACATATTTACGTGGTTAGGCAAATTGCCTACGTCCACGGAGTTATAGAGGAATTTAAACCAGTCGATCGTTTCGATTTATATGAGGGACCTCTCACTTACTTGCTCTCTCTTCTTCTCTCTCTACACCAAGATACATCGAAGAAGATAAACTTACAAGAGAAATAAACTCAATTTCTCTTCTATCACAAGCCATCAAGAAGAAGCCAAGGGAGAACAATCTTCTTCTTCTTCCTTCTGCCGCAAGGAACTACTGCTTGCACTTCTCTTCCTCGATCCCTAGGAAGCCCGAAGAAGAACACAAAAAGTTTGTGTTGTAAACTGAAGGAGAGTCGTTGTGATGCTTTTTATCTTGAGAGAGAGAGCCCATCGGTTCACGACTGAAGACGCGGAAGATGAACTGAAGGTTCGCTTCGCAAAACAGGAACAGGAGGAGACAACGTTTCACGAACAGGAGGCGGAAGTAGGCTGGGGTCGCGATGTTTCACGATCAGAAGCAGAAGCAGGAGTTGGGTTCGCGACGGGAGCGGGGCGAGAAGTTAGACAGGGCTCCAAACTCAACATCATTAACATAATATGGTGATTGAATCTAGCAGAATGGAGTTAGTGTGGATCTCGACACTAACTCTTGTGAAAGTATGCCTCAATCCTGTGGTCGTTAGGGGATCAATGGCTAGATACCCCAATCTTACTCGCAATTTTGGACATCACTTTATCAGACCAAGGAAATATAGACAAGTTGGATTGTTAAATCCAAATGATATTTTTTTGAAATTTTCTTAACATGTTGAAACATGTGAGTCCAGTTTTTAACAATATAAGGTTGGTCGTTCAAAAACCATGTCCCTCCATCCAAAGCCATATCATAATCTTCAACATGAATGAATTTAAAAAGAAAAAAATCCTTCAATAAAAAGATGAGTCCAACCCATCCTTTAGTTTACAGATCCTATAGATACTTTGTAAGAGATTACCGTAGAATGGTCTTTTACCGAGAGTGTGGCCCATGTGTGCTAGATTCCATCTCTATGAAGCTTTCGTGCACCTCACCATCTCATTAATAAATTTTATATTTTGAAGGAGGGATGCAAGAGAATTTAAAAGCAGAGGGGGCCTAGTAGATGAGAGGTTGTTAAGCCACTCCAATTAAGAAAATGTGAAAGCTCTAAAATGAAGACAATAGAGGAAGAGGAGAGGGCCCAAGGAAACCAGAGAGTCTAGAATTTTAGCAAGGGAGAAAGAAAAAGGACAAAGAGGTTGTTATATAGTAAGATAGTTTAATCCAGATGCATTTCTTTTTTTTCCCCTAATATGTTGAATCAAAGGAGTTTATTTTTTAACAATAAAGCAACTGACACTTTTTTCTTTTTATGATTCATAAACTTAGACACGAAAAGATTGTATTTTACTGTTAAGAGAGTAATGTATAGGATTCATTGGTGTACATGTAATATTAATTTTTCAAGTGTTAGATATATATTTGCATAAAAATAATTGGGCTTTAGATAAACCTATCCACCCAAAAAAAAAGAAAAAAAAAAAAAAGAAAAAACAAACATGAAAAATTGGAGATGATTTCTAAATTTGCTCTCACACATTGGCTCAACATGGAGGAAAGAATTCATCGACTCCAACGGGAAAAATGTTAGTTCACTTACGGTGCAGATCGGGGAAAGTCAAAATTTCCTATCTCGCAGCATGGAACGGCATTGAAACATTTCTCAGAGTACTATCCTGCGCATCCGATCTCATCAACGAACTCTTTCAAAAGTTTTCTTCCTCAATTTCACCGATCCCCTTATTCTTCCAACGTCCCGCTACAACAGCTAACTCCTGCGCCACTTCCTTCATGGTCGGCCGCTTCCCCCCTCTCAAAAGCAAGCATTTCCTCGCAAGCTTGGCCAGCGCTCTCACCTGCTCAAACCTCCCTTCTCTCATCACTTCCAAGTCTATAAATTCACCGAATTCCTTGCACTTAAGAGAGGACAGAAAGTACATTGCGAGATTGCCATCTTCCTTCGGTCTCTCCATCGAAATCGGCTTCTGACCCGTCAGAAGCTCAACTAATACGATCCCGAAGCTATAAACATGGCTGTTCGCAGTCAACTGGCTCGTTTGAAAGTCCTCAGGATCCAAGTACCCAAAGCTCCCCTGCCCTAAAGCAGGCATTTGGGTCTGGTCCGCAAGAACTAAACTTGAGATACCGAAATCTGCAATCTTGGCGGTTAAGTTATCATCCAACAAAATGTTCAACGATTTAACATCTTGGTGCAAGATTGATATGGATGCTGCCGAATTCAGGAAAGCAAGCGCCTCAGCAGTCTCAAGGGCAATCCTCATTCTATCCTTCCATGACAGTCGTCTACCATAGCTAAAGTATCTCTCATGCAGTTGCTTGTACAGACTTCCATAGGCTGCGAACTCGTAGACCAGCATTGGAGATTTAGTTTCAAGGCAGCAGCCGATAAGCCTTACGATGTTTTGATGGTTGATATTTGAAAGGATGACGACTTCGTTGACGAACTGTTCGATCTGGGAGCGCTCCATCGCTCTTAACGTTTTTATGGCAACCGTCCTCCCGTCATCGAGGATGCCCCTGTATACCTTGCCGTAGCTAGAAGTTCCAATGATATGGGTGTCGCTGTAGCCTGCGGTGGCTCGCTGCAGCTCTTCGGAGGAGAAGATTCTAGAGCTGTCAGCCAAGCCTTCATTGATGGATAATTGCTGTCTCAGCAAGAGGCCGCCGTTCTTTCTGAAGTATTGCTCCCTTTGTTTGATAAGCGATCTCTGCTTCTGTGAAAAGTAGATCCAGAGCCCTAATATAAGAATTGCTCCAATCACGAGAGCAGTTCCTATGAGAAAAAAGGAGTAGAATTTAGCAAAAATTACAAAAGCAAGATGCAGGTCTAGACTAAATTTTGTGCACCTAGAATGGCTTCAACAATTGGAAAAATCTTTCTGCAACCAGATCGATTCCTGGTTCCATCCCCAGTTGTAGCAAAAGGACAAGAACATTTGTACCCAGGAACCAAGTTCTGGCAGCGAGCTTCGGGGACACATGGGCTATCGTTCGGGTTCATGCACTCATTAACATCTGCAAATAGGAATTGATCACATTTTTTTTGTTAAATTTATGCAACCATTGTTTTGATGACGCTTTCTCCATACCTTGGCAGCCATAAGAGCCATTCAAGTATGCGTTCCCCTTGAACCCCTGCAAGCAATTACAGAGATACCCACTACCTCTTGGCGAAGACACGCAGTAGCTGTTTTTCCCGCAGAAATGCGGGCTGGAACACCCGGCGCCGTCGCCAATCGCCCACTCCAGCCTCGCAGATACGTTCGCTCTGCTCTTGAAATCCCTCAAATCCTCCAACTTAAACTCGTACGCACCGTTTTCCGACACAAAGGAGTAACTGCAGTTGTCGAACGCCGAGACATTAACGTAGCCAAAAACACTGCTTGCGCCGAGGCTTAGACGCCTCCTTCCATATGGAACTGCAGCTTCACAGCATCCGACGCCAGAGCAGTCTCCTGCTACTGTGGCGCCCGGAATCCTCTCTGGGCTGGGACAGAGTGAGACGCAGCCGCTTGTGAACTTGCCATCGCCGTCAGAGATGACGGCGGCGGTGTCGCAGCCGATGCCGATGAAGCGGTTCGAGGAGCCCGAAAAGGTGAATGGGCCGGTTTGAGGAAGGGTGAGATGGGCGAGGGTGATGTGGTCGCCGGCGCAGTGGGAGGCAATGAAGGGGGATGAATCGATGCGGAGTTCGCCGTTGAAAATATTAAGGATGCGGAGTTTGGTGCCGGGGAGGGAAAGGAGAGGAGGAAGTGGTGGTTGTCGGAATTTGCAGGAGAGTTGGAAACCAGGGAGGGAACAGTTGGGGCTGAGGCCGAAAGGGAAAGAAATTTTTATGTGGCCGCAGAAGGAGGAGCAGGTTTCTGGTATTGGTTGAGAAAAGACTGATGGATGAATGAGGAGGAAGAGAAGCCATGGGAGGTGTTCGTTTCGTTCTTTCATGTAAGTGTCATTCCGAATTGTGTGCTCTCTATTTTAGTCTTTGTACCAAGGAGAAGCACCACGGCCCACGATCTCAAACGGTTACTTTTGGTGTTTTAATTTTTACTTTTTTGCAAAAAGTTAAGTTCGGTGTTTGATTCGGCAAAATTGAGGCCATTCATACGCCTTTGCGTTTTTGGTTTCTTAAATAACAAGCAGCAGCAAATATGCATGAACAATTGATGCAGTTATTTTTCACTTAAGAACTCTATTCTTAATAGCATCCTCTATCTATTTCTCGGAATAATTACATAAAAAATATTTAAATTATTGTTATTTATTAAATTGGCTTCCATGATTATTTTGGATTACCGAATTAATGTCAATTAATAATTTGATAAACAAAGAAAAA
The DNA here is from genome assembly GCA_003013225.1 of Phalaenopsis aphrodite. NCBI lineage: Eukaryota > Viridiplantae > Streptophyta > Magnoliopsida > Asparagales > Orchidaceae > Phalaenopsis > Phalaenopsis aphrodite. The sequence continues at coordinate 1,354,155 of NEWO01000113.1, forward strand.
TATGGGTTGGAGTTTTATGATGAATTTTGACATTTGAGTGAGGAATTGAAAGATAGAAGACCTTAGATTTGTGAATAGCAATGTTTTGATTGCTATCTATGTGACTGCCCCCTTCTTTGTTAGGGTTTTTATGCACAAACTCGATTTTTTTTTGAGTTTATAAGCATTTGAGGTTTTTGTTGTTAATGGACTATCTATCTAATGGACACGATCTATCTTCACTTTTTTTTTTATTTTGAATAAAATATTTAAATGAATCCATTTGTCCTTTTCGTCGGCTTCTTCTATAATGATTTGCACCAAATTGGCAGTAGAAAGTACTGAACACACGAAAACAATCGTAGCTAGAAACGTGGCAGAAAGCTCTGTCGGCGCAGTTATTATAACATTTTTTTTCTTGTTTGATTTTGAGGAGGTTTTAATTTAATTATATTAGATTTAGAAATTATCAGTAGCCGGAATGGATATCCCGACGCCCGATTTTTTTTGTAAAGTTGGTTTAATTTAATTTATATATATATATCTAATTTAGAAAATAGTAATATTTTAATTTTGAAAATACAAGACTAAATCGATCTCATGTCAACAATAGTTTAAATGATCGAGCACAGCACCTATCCCGAGGGATGGATAGATACATCACTTGATAGTGAGGCTCGATTAAATAAACTACAGAGTTTATGACTTCCGCCTGGTTTGCGGATCATTTATATAATCCGACAAATTTCCCTTTCTAATATGGAATATTAGATAGGGTTTATATTGATTGGACTTTTAAAGCTCCTTATAGAGGCAAACCCCTATAATTAATTACTTCTTAAATGACTGAAGTCACTTAATAAAACTCTCGATTTATATCAGAAAATATTGTCTCCAAAACTTTCAAAGGATAGGACTTTTTCAAAGATCAAACTGAAGAGTGTCAAATTGGAGAGGCTCAAATTCAGAAAGTTTATTATGGAATCCAAAGGAAGAGAAACTATGGGTTGTCACAGATCTTGAGGGGAACCTTGGTGACTTCCCAAGCTATTCTATGGTTTGGCTTCAATTTCAGGAAGAAAGAAATTATCAAGTGTTTCTTCTTGCCAATTTTATTAGTTAGGGTTTACATTTGTGTGAGGCGATCACACAAATAGCCTGAAAGATATGAGGATTTAGGTAGTGACGAACGACAACCTCGGAATCCTAAAACAAGTTAGGGCTTATATTGCACATGATTGTGCAAAGGCCTAAAAATCAGTTTAGGGTTTATATTGCACTAGGCAAACAACCTCGAAATCCTATAGCTTGTTATTTAATTCTAAGGAAAGGATTTGCTTTTGTAGATCCTCGTGTTCTTGTAGAAGGCTGCCCAAAGAGTTAGCTACAAGCTCCTCGGCCAAGTAGTAATCTTAAGGCTTAAAGATTTAAAGGTTTAAATGAAAATTTTAAGTTTAATCATTATGGATGGGGTTAAAGTTGATTAGAGCGACACCGGTTAGGATCCCACAGTTCCATCATTCTGATACCACTATTTTCTTTTGAATTTACTTAGCTTAAAAGAGTTGTTAAAGTCATTTAAAGCGAGGAGATCTCGTTAGTAACCGTAGGTTACCTCTTCCAAGGGACTCCCATAAATTCAAAAGGTCGTGTTATGAAGTTATTGTTTTTCTTTTTTGAAAATCTTGTTTAATTTTGAAAAAGTTGATTGGTTTTAAAAAAGTTGTTTTGTTTTGCAGGTGAAGTCACATCCACAACCAAGCATGTATAATGTATTAAAGCGAAAGTAAATTGCGGTACATTACAGAAAGTAAAAAAAAATGTAAAATTATACCTGTCATCTTCTCGCTACTCACGCTAACATGTTAGAACTTGCAACATATGTAATTTTGCAGGAAATTTAAATAAATTGCAAGGGGTAAATTAAAATGTAGCTACCAAACCCTAAGTCATAACTTGGTGTGTCCCTAAAGGTTTTAATGGATGATTTTCTGGAACAAAGTATAGTAAGTCCAATTGCACTTTAAAATATCCAAAAGGTTATAAAAGTATTTGGGAAGCAATCCCTAACAACCTTTTAAATCCGTTGAAATGTTTTGAGTTCATGTGGATTTATTTAATGGTTCAATTGATTGCACCAAATTTTAAATTTAGTTTCATTGAATTAATACACCTTATGCTTAGTGGACCTGATATTTTAATTATCCCAAGAGTGGGGTAGTTCAAATATTCACTCAATGTTTTACTTAAAAGTTACGTAAGTGAATGCCCCTAAATCAAGTTTAAGTCATTAAAAATCTTGTATCTATCACTAAAGTTGGGCTTGTAATATTTAGAGGTGTTAATCAATCATGTCTTTCTTTTCTAAACCACTTTAAATAAGTTCAAATATCAAGTCTAGCTCACTACTAAGCCCTTAACAATTTTCATCAGTAAATTTGCAATTATCAGAATATTTAATTTAAGTGGAATATATTCTTATCAAGAGATCATGCTATCACTAATTATAGGCTTCAAATAAGTGAATTATTATCTTCCTAGCTTAAGCTCATAACTTTAGATCACCATATTTTAATTGACTTCTAAATCATGAAAATTTATGAAATTACAATTTTACCCTTACCATAAAAAAGGTGGCAAATTGGTTTCTACCTTTTAACCCATTATGTTTCAAGCATCCAAAAGAGTTCATTAGAATCAAAATTACCCATTTTCCCTTTGATTATTCCTAAAATTTAATTAAGGCATCAAAATCTAAAATTAACATTTTGCCCCTAGGGCTCTCCACTTCATAACTCATCAAATATAATTCAAATGACTTTGAAAATTTTAAAGTACCCCACTCATGGGTCAATTAAAATATCATAGGAGAAAATGTGATTTTTCAAAATTTAATTTAATTTAAATAATTTTTTGAACTTAAAAGAATAAGATTTTCAATATTAATTTATTTAACTAATTGAAGTAAAATTTTTATTCATGGGAAAATTATTGGAGGTCACCTAGGTCAGAGAACCACTAAGACAAAATGTTATAATTTTTCAAGTTATATTTTAATTATTATACTTATTTATTAATTTTAATGATTTAATTAAATAGAAAATATGTTTTAATTACAAAAATTACTTTTTATATCTTTAATAAATCCCCTAAGTCCAGAGAACTTAGAGAAGCAAACTTTTTATTTTTTTTATTTTTAATTTATTTTTTATAAATATTTTAATGAAAAATTAGAGAAAATATATTTCTAGCCTTTAAAAATTTACAATTAACTTTGAGAAATTAGACAAAAATATTCTAATGAGTCCCATTTGATCAGAAAATAATTAGGAACATTTTGGACCATTTTTGTATTTTCAAAAATTTTATTTATTTTTATTTATTTTTTTTAATTCAAAAATAGGCTAAAAAATAAAGTATTTATTTAAAAATAATTTTTATTCTTTCTAAGTGCCCCTAATCACAAAGAACTCAGAAAATCACTTTTCATAATTTTTCTAATTATATTATTTATTAAAATTATTTCAATTCCAAAAATGTCATTTTACTTGAAAAATCCATTTTAGTGATCAAACTTAATCAATAAATTTCAAATTTTTACTGTGAGCTAAAATAATCACTATTTACAATGTAGAATTGATGTTGCTAATTTTTGAAATATATTAAATTTATGTTTAATTTTTATGAATTTTTAGGGTTTATTAACTATAGTAATTTACATAAATATTAAAACTTAATTTATATTTTTCTAAGTATCATCTAGCCATAAGGAACCTACCAAAGCAAGTACCATAATTTTTTTATTTACACTTTAATTTATATAATTATTTTAAGCAAAATAACCATTCAAACTTAGAAGTTAGGGTTACATGTGTAGAGATGTCTTCTGCCTTGGAAAAATCACAAAACATCTCCACTATCATGTGAAACAAACCCCTAAAATCTCAAGTCATGATGATTATTGCATACTTAATTAAAATTAAAACATTCAGAAAGTATTTAATTAATAAAAAATAAAAATTTCATCAAATAGTTTTATTTTCTTCACATTATTCTCCTTTGTTCACTGAGCAACAAGGTATTTTCTTTTATTTTTATGATTTTACTACACCAAGTTATGGATTTTATAAGATCTGGAATTAACATAAATAAAAAATCCT
>NEWO01000113.1:1359005-1373958 GCA_003013225.1 Phalaenopsis aphrodite
GAATCTCAGTCGTCCAACTGATACACATGTGATCCAACGACTCTTCGTCATCGTCCCTGATATCTAGAACCTGTGAATCGTTTGACTTCAAACCCTAAGATCTCACTTGATACTCAACCAAATCACTTCAGGTTTGTTCCTACACATTCATCTACTCAAGACGAACACATCTATATGACTACATGCTTATGAAATTAATTTTTTCTTCACAAAGGCCCAAATAGGGCAAAAAATTAGGGTTTAGGCTTTATACCTGAGTATGAGAGGGGATGCCTCAATCAGTTGCTTGTGGAAGCTTTAGTGGAGTTCAATGAACCTCCTCAAAGTGTCACTTTGCTCTAGTGTAAGCTTCAAGTATGATCTTGAACAACAGGTGGTACAGCTTGATACACCAAAAATATATGCATTTTAAGAACCATATTTTATACTCATTTTTGGTGATATTGCCCTTTAATGGAAGGTATTTTTATTGTTTTCTTGCAGATTATTGAATTTTAGTGCTTGGAGTAAAAGAAAAAAAAGGATGAAATTTGGAGTCAAATTAGAGAAGCGAAAATTTTATTTAGCGCCAGACTGGGCGCCGACGGCGCCATTTAACAGAGAGCAGCGTAATAATTAATTGAACATTGGCACCGACGACGCCAGAATGGGCGCCAACAACACCAATGTCGATTCAACCCCTATTTCTATAAGATTTGACGAATTTGAACGCTTTTCAAAGCATTTTTGCAACCACCTATTGGACAACCGACTCTAGGCTATATTTGGGGCCAAAATTCATCAGAAAATGGGCTCCTTTTTGGCCTTTCCTCGTTTCAAAACAATCTCCTACATAGACTTTTCCATCTTCATTCCGCCATCATTTTTGGAGTCTATTAGTGAGTTTTCTTCAAGAATTTAGAGTTTTTGTGGTGATATTAAATGTGAATCTTTCTCTAAGAGTGTTGGAGAAGGAAAAAAGTAAGAGATTTCTTCTTTCTACATTTCGTAGTAAATGCTACAGGGGATTTGCTTTGAGAAAGAGTTTCATATAAGTGTTGTTTGTTTATTAGTGTTGTATGCACTTTCTTTAATATATGAAATTTGTGTTTTGTTGTATCTTTCTCATAAAGTCTGTGTAGTTTCCTTTATCTTTCTCCCTACTTTGAGATATGGTGAAATGAAGAGATAATATGGATGTGCCAAAATTAAAATGTAAATCAAATTGTGATGATTTTTTAACTATGAACTTAATTTTCTTTTTGATATGGCCAATTGAATTGTTAAAATGTTTTGTGAAAGATATGATCAGGTAAATGGAGTATAAGTTCTACAACAGAGTGAGGATCCCATTTGATTCCATGAAGGAGTATTTTGGTCATGAAATTAAGTGGAAATAAATAGGGAAATATACATTGTTGGGTGTAGAATTGGAGAATCTTTAGGGTGATAGACTAAAATCCCCAATTTCGTCTTAGTGTTTAAAAACTAAAGCGAGAGTTAGCCTTCAGGTGAAGGGAAGTGGGAGCTCTAGAGTGGAAGCCAGTATCGTCCTAGCCTAGCCACGGATTTGGAGACTAAACCTAGGATTAGTCAATGACTTTCTATAGCACTGTATCAGGATAGTAAATTAAAATTGCTCCTATTTGGCACAATACATATTCTAACCATTTAACTCATCTCATTTTACCAAAATCTCATTATAGTGGGAAAGATGTTTTTTTCTCATAAGAAATCTTCATCACATAAACGTTGTTTAATAGTTTAGTAGTTATTGTTTAAACTTTGCATTTCAGTTTTTCTAGTAGTTAAATAATTTAGTTCTGATAATATCTCAACATTCAAAATTAGTGAAAGTAATTTTGTTTTACTTTCTGTGAATTTTCTAGTTAATTTATCATTTTAAATTTAAACCTTCCCCGTGGGATTGATATATGAGACTTAATAGAGAGTTCATTATTACTTGATAACGATATGTATACTTGCATAGAATCCCAACATAAATTGCTTAAATTTCTTATTCATAAAATATGGCATCAAGCTTTGGCACTATTGCATAGCAAAGTCAACTTTTTAATTTTTACACAACTATGTTCTCCGAGATCAAGTTTTTGGCACCGTTGTCGGGGAAGCTAATGGTAAATTAAATAGATTTGATAAATTAAGAAATTTAGAGATAATTATATATAATAAATAAAATTAAAAAAATTAAAAAAATCAGAAATCCAAAAATAAATATATTTTTAAGAGTATTTTTAAGAAATTTTTCTTGCTTATTATATTTGTTTATGTGAAATATTAGATCTGAAGGTTTAGTACCTTACTATTCAAAATTAGAACGTACTATTAGAAAAATTTGAAAATAACTAAAAGAAATTAAAAATTTCAATGAAATGGCGAATAACTTAGATAATCAAATAAATGAAAATTGATAAAGACCTTTAAAAGATTATGCTAAGCCGACAGCAGATGAACTTCACTTGACTATTCAAAATTCTGATGTTGCTGCTAATTCATCTGAGCTTAAATCTGTTATTATCCAAATGGTACAAAATAATCATTTTGGAGGAACACCTACTGAAGATTGTAACTTACATCTTGTTAGTTTTCTTGAAATTTGTGCTACTTTTAAATATGACGGAGTGTCTAATGATGTTGTTAACCTTAGACTTTTTTCTTTTTCATTAAGGGATAAAGCCAAAGTTTGGTTAAATTCATTAGCACCTGGATCTATCAGAACTTGGGGAGAACTATCACAAAAATTCTTGGCTAATTATTTTCCACCCTTGAAAACTGCTAAGCTTAGAAACGATATTACATTTTTTTTTGTCAGTTTGAAAAAGAATCGACATATGAAGCCTGGTAAATATTTAAAGATCTTCTTAGAAAAGGTCCACACCATGCTTTACCAGATTACTTAATAATTCAAACATTTTACAATGGATTAGTAGGATCACTTAGATCTATTATAGATACTACTGCAGGTGGTTCACTAATGTCAAAACTTTTTGATGAAGCATACTCTTTAATTGAAAAAATTGCTACTAACAATTTTCAATGGCCCTCTAAAAGGGTAAATCCTAAAAGAGTAGCTAGTACTCATGACTCTGATGCAATGTCTATTTAGCATTTCAAATTGCTGCTATTTCGAAAAAGATTAATCAAATTGGAGTGAACTATTCTCAAATACGTTTAGTATTAGAGGAAAATTCACTAGGACAGATCATTGATACTCAATCATCTTATGAAACTTTAAATGCTATAAATAATCGAAATAACAATCCTTATTCTAATTATTATAACCCTCAATAGAAAAATCACCCTAATTTTAGTTGAAAAAATTATAACAATTTGGTGAATCCATCCGAAAATTTGAACAATCAAGAAAATCTTAATTTTATACCTTATTATCCTCGTGGATTTAACTCTAACCCTAACTCTCAAGTTAAGGAAAAGAAGCTGACGATGGAAGAAGTAATGTTGAATATGGAAAATCAAATACAGAATTAAGGGGCTACTATTAGAAATAATAAAAATCAATTAGGACATATTGGTGCTGCACTTAGTAATAGACCTTCTGGAATTCTTCCTAGCACTGTTGAAGTTAATCCAAAAGATCAAAATAAGGAGCAAATTAAAGCTATTCAATTATGAAGTGAAAAAGAAGTTGAAACAAGGATCCAAAGAGAAATCAAAATTTGATGAAGAGAAGAAAAAAATAGAAAGTGACAAAAATGAAAATGAACAAATACAAGTTCTTTTAGAAAAACCATTACCTTCGTTTCCTCAAAGACTGAAGCAGAAGAATGAAGATAAATAATTTACAAAATTTTTGGAAATCCTTAAGAAGTTAATGATAAAAATTCCTTTTATTGAAGCTTTGGAACAAATGCGAAGTTATGTGAAATTTATGAAGGATTTATAAAACAAGAAAAGGAAGTTTACAGATCATGAGACTGTTGCACTCAGTGAAGAGTGTAGCGCTATTATTCAGAAAAAGCTTCTGGGAAAAAGATCCTGGTAGTTTTACTATACCTTGTGCTATTAGTGAAAAGTCATTTGGAAAAGTTTTATGTGATTTAGGAGCGAGTATCAATCTTATGTCTTTATCCATCTTTAAAAGTTTAGGTTTGAGAGAGATTTATCCTACTACTGTAACTTTTCAATTAGCTCATCGATTAGTAACTTATCCAAAAGGAGATATAGAAGATGTATTAGTAAAAGTGGATAAATTTATTTTCTCTGTAGACTTTATAGTATTAAATATGGAGGAAGATAAAGAGATTCCTGTTATTTTGGGGCGGCCATTTCTTGCAACAGGGAGAGCTATGATAGATGTGAAAAAAGGAGAATTAATAATGAGAGTTAATGATCAAGAAATAAAATTTAATATAGTAAAGGCTACGAAATATCCTGCAATAGAAATAGATAATGAATGTTTCAGGATGAAAGTAGCTGATTATCTGAGTAATGAGCAATTTAAGAATGAGTTTGAAGACAAATTGAAGTAAGGAGAATTTTTTGAGAGCAAGGATGAAATAAAAGAAGAAGATTTGAATCATATTCAGGGCAAATTTGAAACTTTGGACTTGTTGGAAAACGATAATAAAAATATTTTTTCTTCAAGTATTAAACCACCTGGACTTAAACTGAAAATATTACCTGCCGATTTAAAATATGTGTTTTAATGGGTCATCTACATTGCCTGTTATTGTATCTTCTGAGTTAACTGAAATTCAAGAACAAAACTTAATAGAGATGTTGAAAGATAGAAAAAGGCTTTTGAATGGACTTTAGCAGATATTAAAGGAATTAGTCCTTCAATTTGTATGCACAAAATTCTATTAGATGAACAATATGAACCTAAAGCTGATCCTCAAAGGAGATTAAACTCAATAATAAAAAAAGTTGTTAAAAAAGAAATTTTAAAAAGGTTAGATGCTAGAATTATATATTCTATTTCAGACAGTGCTTGAGTAAGTCTAATTCACTGTGTTTTGAAGAAAGGAGGAGTGAATGTTGAATTAATTCCAACAAGACAAGTTACTTGTTAGCGAATTTGCATTGACTATAGAAAATTAAACATGGCCACCAGAAAAGATCACTTTCCTTTACCCTTTCCAGAACAAATGTTGGATAGATTGGTTGGAAATAAATATTATTGCTTTTTAGATGGATATACCGATTATCACCAAATTTCAATTGCTCCAAAGAAACAAGAGAAGACAACATTTATAAGCCTATATAAAACATTTATTTTTTGTAGAATGCCTTTTGGACTATGTAAAGCACCAGCAACATTTTAGAGATGTATAATGTCAATTTTTAGCAATTTTATTGAACATGGAATGGAAGTGTTTATGGATGATTTTTGTGTATTTGGGACTTCATTTGAATTATGTTTAAATAATTTTAAAAAAGTTCTGGAAGTATGTGAAAGAATCAACTTCATACTAATTTGGGAAAAATATCAATTTATGGTTGCAAGAGGTATTGCACTTGGGCATAAAATTTCTGAAAATGGCTTGGTATCCTACAAAAATTCAAGTTATTGAAAAATTACCACCTCTTACTAAGGTTAAAGGGGTAAGAAGCTTTCTAGGACATGCTGGTTTCTACAGGCGNCAGATATTAAAGGAATTAGTCCTTCAATTTGTATGCACAAAATTCTATTAGATGAACAATATGAACCTAAAGCTGATCCTCAAAGGAGATTAAACCCAATAATAAAAGAAGTTGTTAAAAAAGAAATTTTAAAAAGGTTAGATGCTGGAATTATATATTATATTTCAGACAGTGCTTGAGTAAGTCTAATTCACTGTGTTCTAAAGAAAGGAGGAGTGAATGTTGAATTAATTTCAACAAAACAAGTTATTTGTTAGCGAATTTGCATTGACTATAGAAAATTAAACATGGCCACCAGAAAAGATCACTTTCCTTTACCCTTTCTAGAACAAATGTTGGATAGATTGGCTGGAAATAAATATTATTGCTTTTTAGATGGATATACCGATTATCTCCAAATTTCAATTGCTCCAAAGAAACAAGAGAAGACAACATTTATAAGCCTATATAAAACATTTATTTTTTGTAGAATGTCTTTTGGACTATGTAAAGCACCAACAACATTTTAGTGATGTATAATATCAATTTTTAGCAATTTTATTGAACATGGAATGGAAGTGTTTATGGATGATTTTTGTGTATTTGGGACTTCATTTGAATTATGATTAAATAAATTTAAAAAAAGTTCTGGAAGTATGTGAAAGAATCAACTTAATACTAAATTAGGAAAAATATCAATTTATGGTTGCAAGAGGTATTGCACTTGGGCATAAAATTTCTGAAAATGGCTTGATATCCTACAAAAATTCAAGTTATTGAAAAATTACCACCTCTTACTAAGGTTAAAGGGGTAAGAAGCTTTCTAGGACATGCTGGTTTCTACAGGCGCTGCATAAAAAAATTTTCAAAAATAACTAAGTCATTATGCCAACTTTTAGAAAAAGATACGAAATTTGAATTTAATGAGGAATGCATAAAATCATTTGAATTATTGAAAGAAAAATTAATCACTGCACTTATAATAGTGTCACTTGACTGGGAGAAACCATTTGAAAAAATGTGTGATGCTAGTGATTATGCTATTGGGTTTGTTTTAGGACAAAGGCGCAACAAAGTTTTTAAAGTGATATATTATGCTAGTTAAACTCTAAATGATACTCAAATCAATTACACTACTATTGAAAGAGAGTTATTAGTTATTGTTTATGTCTTTGATAAATGTAGACCTTACTTAATTGGAACTAAATGTATAGTGCATACAGATCATTCTTCTATAAGATACTTAATACAAAAGATGTTAAACCAAGATTAATTAGATGGATACTTCTATTATAAGAGTTTGATTTTATCATACTTGATAGAAAGAGAAATGATAATCAAATAGATGATCATTTGTCTAAACTAAAGAGAAATATTAACTAATTTTGCAAATGAAATTTTAGAAAATTTACTGATGAACAATTATATAGTACTGATAAAATGAATGTATCGTGGTATGTTGATATAGTAAACTATATTGTAAGTGATATTTTACCACCTGATATTAAAAATTTATAATTAAATAAATTTATATATGATTCAAAATTCTATTTTTGGGATGACCCATATTTATATAAACAATGTAAAGATCTAATCATTAGAATGTGTGTGCCTTATGAAGAAACTCAACAGGTAATTGAAAGATGTCATGATTCTGAATTTGGAGGACATTTTGGAATAAATAGAACTGCATATGAGATTTTGTAAGCTGGATTTTATCGACCTACTCTTTTTAAAGATGTTATTGAATATATTAAAACATGTGATCGATGTCAGCGAGTAGGAAATATTTTTAGAAGAAATGAAATGTCTTTAAATTACACATTGGAAGTTGAAATTTTTTATGTGTGGGGATTAGATTTTATGGGACCATTTATGCCTTCATTTGGAAATTTATATATATTACTTGTTGTTGATTATATGTCCAAATGAATTAAAGCTATTGCAGTACCCAAATGTGATGCTCGGAGTGTTTCTAAATTTTTAATTAAAAATATTTTTACAAGATATAGAATGCCGAGAGTAATTAATACTGATGGAGGATGTCATTTTAGGAATACGAGAATAAAAAAATTAATTAATAAATATGATATTATGCATTTATTATCTACTACTTATCATCCTCAAACTAGCGGTCTAGCAGAAATATCAAATTGTGAAATAAAGTGAATTCTAGAAAAAGCTATAAATTCTTATAAATTTGATTAGTCTGCTAGATTAGATACTGGATTATGGGCATATAGAACTGCTTATAAGAATCCTATAGGAATGTCCCCATATAGACTTATTTTTGGAAAAACATGACAATTTCTAGTAGAATTGGAGCATAAAACATTTTAGGCTATTAAAGAATTTAATTTTAATCTAAACGATGTTGGTGAGAAAAGATTATTGCAACTCAATGAACGTGAGGAGATTAGAAATGAAGCATATGATAATGCAAAAATCTATAAGGAGAAAATGAAAATATGGCATGATCAAAAGGTTATTAAGAAGAAGTTTGAACTTAGACAAAAAGTTTTATTACAAAATACAAGATTGAGATTATTTCCAGGAAAATTAAAGTCTAGATGGTTAGGACCATTTAAACTGATTAAAGTCTATCATTATGGAACTGTTGTTATTAAAGATCCTACAACTGGAAAAATCTTTAAAGTTAATGGGCATCGATTAAAATAATATTATGAAGGGCACATACAGTAATTTAAAGAAGTTTTAATGTTAAGTTAACCCAACTAAACAAATGGTACGTCGAGCTGATGACGTTAAACCAAGCGCTTTGTGGGAGGCAACCCATATTTATCTATGTATTACTATTTTGTTTGATAAATGTTTTATATATTAGTAGATAATAATCCTACACAATTTTATATCTCATAAATTAAAATAAATATTGGTATTAGAGGAAAATTTAGAATCAAATTGAACAAAAAAAGAAAAAGATGCGAATTTGGCCTTTGGCGTCGATGGCGCCCTCTATCAGACCAATGGCGTTAATAGCACCATCGAGAGTGTAGTCGACGTCCCGAATAGTTTCATGTGGTTTTGATGTTTTTGGCAAACTTTGGCAAGATTTCGCTCTGTAATAACTATCGGGAGATGTTTTTAAAGTCCTAAAAACTGCCTTGGATGACCAAAAACATCTTATTTTTAAATTTCATGGCCTCCAATTCCAGAAATACTTCCAGGTATGGAGTTTTCAATAGAATAAAAGTTATCAGTTTTGACGCGCAGAAATTATACGAAAAAATCATTACGAAGAAGAGGCTTATCGAGGAGAGGGGCTTTGTCAATCATGGATTGATTAATCGAAGTTTTATGATTGATAAGATAGTTGTACAAAGACGTTGGGAAGTTCTGTGCTACATTACCGCTGTAGTTGTTGTACTAGTGGTGAAGGAATTCTATGTCAATTTAGATGGGATTACCCAAGGAGTTATCTTCGTACGAGGTAAGGATGTACCATTTACTCCAATGTGAATTAATGGTTGTATATGATATAAGATGTTCCAATCTGTCATTATACAAATTTTATCCCAACGAGAGATTTGATGCAAGAAGTCTATAATTTTTTGACGGATGAAAGTAATATTTGGAAAATCCAGGATATGTTAGTTTCTCTGCTTCATCGCTTAATACAATATCGAATTAGTGGTGTTTCTTCATTTCTGCAAAATTACTTCCTTCCATGAAGATTAGTAGAGTCACCAAAGAAAGTGTTTTTTTTTTAAACTATCACATTTAAATGGAAAAACCCATTGATGTAGGATCTAAAATTTTGAAATCTGTTATGGGTATTATTATGAATGTGCCAATATATGGACTTGGACATCCTTCCATAATTTTTCTACTTTGCAGTCAATCTCAAGTTCCATATGAAAGTTGGGAAAAAGTTTTATTACCTTGGGAGCCTATGATTCCTATTGATGATAATTATGTTGGGAATGGGAATGAAGCATTAGATGCTATCTTAGATCATTCATCACATGCTTCAACTCCATTAATGCCACCAACAGTTGGAAGTTCACTTACTTTGGAAAAGAAATTGAAGAAAATTGAAAGAGAATTTCAGAGTATAACGAATGCAATAAGAGATCTTAAAATATTTTTTTGATCACCTAGATTGGAGGAAGAGGGAGAATTTTGATCATACTGGAATAATTGAAGCAAAATTAGTTCGGATGTTCAAGGAAAAAGGATGGATCAAAGAAAATTCAACTCATCAATTCCCGTACCGACCCTTCTACAATATGTACATTCATTACAAGTCTATGGGAGATATTAAGGAGGAGAAAGCACTGAAGATGAGGCAGAATAATTGAAGAATTTGGACTCTCTACTAGTTTAAAATACTTATGTATTTAATGTGATTGTGTGAAATTGATTTAGTTTGCTTTGCTTTAGAATTATGAACTTCGATTGTGTGTATAGTTTTGTGTCAGCGTTTAGTATTGTGGCTTGATTTCGATGTTAATTTATAATTTAGTTTGCTTTATGTGTGTGAGTGTGTGATTAGAAAAATGTATTTGTAAAGTATATTTTCATATATAAAAGTTAGTTTGGTGTTGTTTGTGAAAATGTTTGTTTGTGAATTATTATTAGATTGAAAATTGTGTTCAAAAATACTAAAAAAACTTTGGAGTAAATTGTAATAAAATTGAAATTTGCAAAAATCTGAAAATTAAATTTTTGTCCTTCAGCACCGACGGGCTGGCATGGGCGCCGACGGCGCCCTCGACCTGAGAATAGAAAAAAGCCCTTAAAATTCGTGATTTGCACAGTGAAACGACATTTTTAACCTTTGAGTCACCGTCAACCTCCAGTTTTCACACCTGGGGCTTGATTTTGCTCGGATTTGAGGCGATTTTGAGGCAAAGGAACTTTGGATTTCATCTTCTCTAGGTAAAAGCTACACTTTAAACTAAAAATTTTTTATTTTCACTAAGGATTTATCTCACATTGCCGAGATCCAAAATTTTGGAATTTTTTTAGAGATTTTAAGAAAATCCTTTGGTGAAGAACTCTTAATAGATTTAAGTTTTAAGCATTTTACATTGTGATTTTCAAAATTTTGGGAATTTATCTTATTTTTATAAAATTTTCTTAGATTTCCCATGGCATCAAGAACAAGCAAAGGAAAAAAAAGTAGATTTTGATGAACAAAAATTTGTTAGTTTCAGGGCTAACGCTCGATTCAACAGTCTCCTTGAAAATAAAAAAATGATTCTGGATCGTAGATTTAAAAATCTAGGTGGAGAAGTCGAGCGATTAATCAATGCTCGATAGTGGGAAAATTTTTGTTATTTTACTACTAATGCAATTATTGGTGTAGTTATGGAATTCTATATCAACTTTACTGAGGCTTTTGACGACTTTGTTTTCTTCGTGGGAAAAGGGTGGAGTTTACTCCATGAAAAATTAATGAGTTTTATCAGCTGGAAGATGTTTACAGTTTCCAGTATAATTCATTTTCTGCTACGAATGAGGCCTTGAATGAGGTTATTTCTTTTCTTACTGATGGAAGAGGAACCTGGAAAGTCAAGAATGGTGTTAAGGTAAATTTTGTTCTTTTTATGCTAAATGTAGTATCTAAGGTCTGGCACTACTTTATTTCTGGAAGAATGATTACAAAAATCATCATAGTGAGGTGACCAAGGATAGAGCCATCCTGAACTTATGTATTCAGCGGATGCAAAGGATAAACGTAGGCTTTATTATTTTTTGAAATACTTGATCCATTGCTTTGGGAGAGACCACAAATGGTTTGGCACACCCTGTACTTATTTTCACAATATGTGAACATGTAGAAATTGATTTTAGGTAAACTGAGGAGAGGATCAAGCCTCTAAGACCTATTGGGCTTTCTAACATAAGAACTTTTAAATCTCATGTTGATTGGAGATCTGGAAGTAAGACTAGGGATATTCCTTCTACTTCGAGGACACCTACTGCTAGTGATCCTAGTCTTCAAGACCTGATGGAGCAGATGATGATCCAGCATGGAGTTATCTTAATAATGGATCATAGAATGGAAAACATGGATACCAAAAATGCTCACATTGATGATTTGATAAGACAAAAGTTTGAATATGATGTTGCGTATGATGACGCAATAGCGAGATTCATGAGGGGAGATCATTCAGTTCAGTTTCCTACTCACCCTTTTTTTACTCCATATCAGCAGCAGAATTTGGATGTAGACGAAGAAGATGATGATGACTAGTGATCTTTCTTGTAGTTTATGTTTGATTGTACTTTGTTATTTTAATTTTTATTTTTGTTATATTATTGAGTCTGTTTATTGTTAGATTGTAAACTTTGTATTAAATGTTGTGTTGTGAAGTAAAGTTTGTAAAATTGTTTGTTATTTGAAATTCAGTTTAGTTTTGTTGTTAATTTCAGTATTTTATTAAATGTATTGTAATTAACTCTTTCTCAGTAGATTTTATAGGAATTATGTGATATTTAATATTTTAAGTCTTGTAGCTTTTCATATTAGCACCTACAAAATTTCATAATTATGTTTAAAAAAAAAATCAGAATCTTCAATAGGTATGTCTTTTATTTATGTATTTAATGTTTTATTTCACGCTTTATTTTCAAGTTCTTCATGCTAAATCTTTTTAAAATTTTAAGTTTGGGGGGGGGGAGAAAAAATTCCTTTTTAAAGAAGGAAACTTAATTTTATTTGTTCTCACTTAACTATGTTTTCAAAAATTTAAAATTTAACATGACATTTGGTATTAGGGGTTAACGTTAGATAACTATATTTAATTTTTTAAATATATAGTAAACTTAAGTCAAAATTTTCAATAATGAATGTTAATTTTAGAGAGTAAGATATTTGGTATGATAGAATAAGACTATGTTTTTTTTTGTTTTAAGTAAAGAAATTTGTATTTTTTGAGGTATTAAAAATCTTAAAGATTCATGTAAGAAGAAAAGAATAAAACTTTATGAAAAATCTTTAAGCTAATATGAACTTGTTAAGTGGAGGAATGTGAAAAGTTTTTGAATTTAAGAAGAGGATAATGAAGTTCAAAATCATTAAAAGCTATCCAGATATAGTAATCCTCACATAAAAAAAAGAAAAAGAAAAGAAAAGAAAAGAAAAGAAAAAGGATTAAAAATGATCCTGAAAAAAAGAAAAAAATAATGTGAGGAGAAGCTTGAGGAGATGCCTAATTAAAAATTGGCTTCACTAGAATCAACATAAAGAAAAAGGCTTGGCTACATTTTCTAAACTTATATTTAAGTATTAGCATATTTATTAGTAAATTTTTATGAAGTTCTTTTTCATATGGATACTTTAAGTGGCTTTAATATGACAATTTGTAATTTTTATTTGAGAAGAATAGAGAATCAGAAATCTTGAACTTGATTGCTAGATTTTTTTTATACCATTAGTATTAACTGGAGCTGTTTTGAATTTTTCTTAACTTGTACTATTATGTTCAGTGGACTAAAATATGGAAATCTAGATGTTAAATTCTTTACCATAAGTCATATTTTTTTTGTAGTAGAGGAGTTGCTTGAGCACAAGTAACATGTAAGTTTGGGGGATTTTGATACACCAAAAATATAAGCATTTTTAGACCCATATTTTATACTTATTTTTGTTGATATTTCACTTTAATGGAAGGTATTTTTATTTTTTTCTTGCAGGTTGTTAAATTTTAGGGTTTGGAGCAAAAAGGAAGCAAAAAGAATGAAATTTAGAGTCAAATGGAGAAGTGAAAGTTTTATTCAGCACCGACGGTGCCATTTGATGGAGAGCAGCGTAATAATTAATTGAATACTGGCGCCGACGGCGCCAATGTCGGTTCAACCCCTATTTCTAGAAGATTCGACAATATTGGATTCTTTTTTGAATAGTTTTTGGAGGCACCTATTGGACAACCGACTCTAGGCTATATTTGGGGCCAAAATTCATCAGAAAAGGGGCTCCTTTTTTGCCATTTCTCGAAGATTTCCCACTTCATGGGTATGGTCACACCAAAATATAGTGTGTTCATGTTGGGCTTCTAAATCTGGCAAAGTGAACACAGCAAATCCATGTGGTCACGCTCAATCCTAGCATGGCCATGACGCTAGTCAAAAATTAAGACATGGTCAAGGTGGATCCTAGCATGGTCATGTCACTGCTATCGATCACTTTCCATGGTCAAGATGCTTCCAAGCGTGGTCACACTGCTTTAGGCTACATTTTCATTAATTTTTTTCTCATTATAAATTGCTTTTATTCATAAGTTATAACCTGCACAACATCAATAAAAAAATTTCTTAAGTGTGAATTTGTGATGAAGTAAGTAAAAAATGTAAAATGTAGCATAAAATTTAGGTAAAATCACATAAAATTTACTCATCTCAGTACCCCCAAACTTACATTATTACTTTCCCTCAACTAATTTTTTAGCTTAGTTGAGATCTCATGAGAATAATAAGTATTCCTGTAAGGTTCTAACATTTCCACTTATTTATCGAAGTAGATAAATTTTTTTTAATTTCATTTCAAGATCAATATCTTTAATGATTAACAACTCGACCCTTTTCTTAATTTCCTTCATTCTGTCCTTAAAAAATCCCATAGATTCTTAAATTAATGGTATTTAAAATTTCTTTCACTAACCTAAAATATCTTTAAAAAATGTTACAATGGATTTAGCTAACTTAATATTTCTTAGCTTTTAACCATTGAAGATAACATTAAGAGGTCTTATTAAAGAAACATGACAAACTTAATTTATCACCTAAGTTTTGCTAAACACCCTTCTAGTTCTTTTTTTTCTTGAAGTTGTGTCAACCTCAAGCTTCTTTTCTGGATCTCTTAGTTTCTTACTTTGTCTTCTTTTAACTAATACATATCATCTAATCACCAATTAAGGGATTCTAATAAGTGAATTATTATCTTCTTAGCTTAAGCCCACTACTTTAGGATTATCCAATTGAATTAACCTCCAAGTCATAATAGTTTACAAAATTACAATTTTACTCTTATCATTAAAAGATGGCAAATTGGTTTCTACCTCTTAACTCATTATGTTTCAAGCATCTAAATTACCCATTTATCCTTTTGGTTAACCTAAAATTTAATTAGGGTATCAAAATCTCAAAATTACCATTTTGCCCTTAGGCTCTCTTCACTTTATAACTCATTAAATTGAACTCAAATGACTTTGAAATTTTCATGGAACCCCACTCATGGGTTAACTAAAATATCAGAGGAGAAATAATGATTTTTAAAATTTTTATTTAGTTTATATAATTATTTTAGTTCAAAAATAGGATTTTCAATATTAATTTAGTTAACTAATCAAAGTAAGATTTCTGTTTATGGGAAAATAATTGGAGGTTTGCCTAGATCAGAGAA
>NEWO01000113.1:1381572-1407709 GCA_003013225.1 Phalaenopsis aphrodite
TTATCCATTCCGGCTGACAAAGCTCCATCGAAGTACACCTCCCAACATCTAGAGCTTGATGGCTACACTTGTAATATCTGCTCATCTAATAACTCATCATCGAGAGGGGAACCAACTGGCAATAGGTGTGCTGTAAGAAAATCTGCTAAAATCTATCCTTTGATAACGTGAAGGGTTACGAAAGCTGTGCAAATTACAATAAATTCAACGACCACCTTGCTAAAAAGTCAGAAAGTATTGGTCAGGTCATCAAATATTGTAATTGATTAACTTTCAAAATAAGGCTGACCTTATGAGAAAGCATGTAATGTCTGAGCTTCTGGGCGGCAAAAATCAAAGCTTGATAATGCTTCTCAATTGGAGGATACTTTACTTTCATCTCTATTAAACATTGGCTCAAATAGTAGAGTGTGTTTTCCTTACCCTCATCATTGATCTGAGCTAACATGGGTCCAAGAGAGTCTTCTAAGGTCGTGGTATAAAGTATCAAAGGTTTTCCTGGGATAGGGGCTGCTAAAATAGGAGGTGTTGTTATGTACTGCTTAATATCCTCAAAGGCCCGTTGGCATTTCTCTTCCCAAATTAATATGGCATACTTTTTAATTAATGTCGAGAAGTTCTAACAGCTACCTGGCATATTAAATATAATGCATCTCAGATATGTCAATTTATCTTGAAAGGATCCTATCTATTTCAAGTTTTTGGGAGGCAGCATTTCTAAGATAGCCTTAATCTTATCTGAGTCAATTTTGATTTCCCGATGACGAACAACGAATCCTAGAAATTTTCCGGTGGTAGCCTTAAAGGCGCAGTTTAAGGGGTTCATCTTAAGAATATATTGTTGTAATCGTTCAAACAAAATCCTCAAATCATACAATTGGTTTATATGCTTCTTGCTTTTATTGACCAAATCTTTCACGTAGCACTCCACCTAGTTATGGATGAGGTCATCAAAGATCTTTGTCATAGCTCTTTGGTAAGTTGCTCTGACGTTCTTCAATCTAAACGGAATCATTGTGTAGCAAAAGATTTTGATCGGCGTTCTGAAGGCTATAGGTGTTGCATCTTTTGGAGCCATCTTAATCTGATTGTATTCAGATGATCCATCCATGAAAGAGAAAATCGTGTGTGTTGATGTGATGTACACCATTAACTGTGGTATCGGTAGCGAGAACTCATCATTTGGACATTCTTTATTTAAACCCCTGAAGTTGACACACACTTGAATTTGTCCATTCTTTTTCTTAACTGACACAATGTTGGATAACCATTTAGGGTACTATTCTTCCCATACAAAGTTAACATCTATTAATTTCTTCACCTCGGTGATGACTTGTTGTTTTATTTTAAGGGGCATTCTTCTAGGAGCTTGTTTCACTCGGGTTATATTCATGTCCACTCAAAGCTTGTGAACTTTGGCTTTTGAAGATAATCTTGGAATTTCATTATAGCTCTAAGAAAAGCAATCCTTGAATTGTTACAGCTATTTGATCAAATTTGTAGACTTGTCCTTGCTGAGCAGGGACATATGAAAGTAGGTCAGAGATGCTCTTTAGTCCTAAGATTAACTTCCTTTAGCTCATTGATTGTTGACTTAATTTCCTCCTCAAACTCTAGTGGAGCGTCATCTATTGGAGAGTCTTCAAAATCATCCTCCACATTAAGGTAATCTTTTTTTAATTCACTAGTAACAACCATGCAAAATTTTGAATCATCAACCAGTCCTACCGTACCAAATCTGAGACCCTCTTTCGAGTTGAAGTTTGACTTTTAACATTCCATAACTTCTCAAAAAGCTGTAGTTTATCTTTTAATTTTTGTTGTGACACACATCCCTTTTGAATTAATAATTTGACAAAAGGAGAAACGTAACAAAACGGTAATTCTATTAATTCATTAGAATCATCCTATTCCAAATTTACATGAGTTACCAAATTAGGAGAAGGGGAAGCACATTAAAACTTGATTGGTTTAAAATCAACACCCTAAACTTCCTTGACCTCTAGACTCTTGATCTTTTGAGGGTGAATCAGAGTAAGGTCAGGGTGTGCACGTAATGGTTGTTCTGATCATACATTGGCTCATATTCACGCTCATATTCACTTTTCTCCACATCTTCCAACGAGGTTTTAAACTGCGGTTTCTTCTATTTTATCATCATCATCTCTTCATCAGACTTATCTTCGTCAGAACTTTCTTTCATGTCGATGCTGATGGCTAGTCGTGTTCGTCCAACGATCGTGTTGGTTCTTTCTCGCTAGCGTCCCTAACCTCAATTGATCTTCCTTTTGTGATCCTTTTGAATCTTCCATCTTACTTGGTAAAACTTCACGAGAAAAGACAGTCTTCTTTGAAGAAGCATAGTAGGCAGCGTCTTCATGGATGCCTACTTCATGTACTGAAAAGGGTTGCAAATCTCCCTTGATGCAATGTCATTGTCCTTCCTTACAATACTTGATGCATTGATGTAGAGATACAATGTCATTGTCCTTCCTTACAATACTTGATGCATTGATGTAGAGAAGATGGAACTATATTATGCTTGTGGATCCATGGTCGATCAAGAAAAGCGTTGAATGAAATTTCCGCATTAATGATATGGAATTTAGCAGTTGTTACTAGCTCTCCAACCTTTAGGAGTAGTGTGATCGATCCAAGAGCCCTTTTTCCCTTCTAGTTAAATCCTCTTAACATTATATTATTGGTTGTAAGCTCCTATGCATCAATGTCCAAGTACGCTAATGTCTACAGAATCATCAAGTTGAGTGATGCTTCGGATCTACCAAAACTCTGGAGAGTATGAATTTGCTAATGCTAACAGAAATGTAGAGTGGTATGTTGTGATTGGTAGTACCAAGCAACAAATCTTCATTGGTGAAGGTTACTCCAGACTATTCCTTTAACGAACAAACTTCAACTAAGGATTTCTTGACCAACTGAGCTAAGCGAATGTCTGGGTCAAGAGAGGTCATGACCAAAGATTCCCTCCTCTCCTTTGATAGTATCAGAGCTTCGTAGATGCTTAGTTTATTCGGCAACCCCCTCAAATGAGCTAGTATGTTATAATCCACTTTATAAAGACCACCAACCTTTACTTGATTATGCATCTCTTCCATTGGCGGAGGCGAAGGCGGTTCTTCTTGAGTGGCTATTTGTTTTTCTTTGTTCATTGGAGTTGTCCTTAGGGGTAATGCCTTCTCACTCCTTGAATTAATTTATGTAATTTCTTCTTATTTTGAAATTTTAGCCAACTTTTTCGGTGTCATTCTAAATCTGAAAAATCCTAGTTTATTACTATCGGTGTTCCTTGACACTCGAGGACTGGCTCCTCAGCCCCAGAAATGTCATATCCAGTGTTGTTGATATCTTCCTTATTCTCATTAACATGTTCATTGGACCTAAGTATGATTTGACGATCATTTTGGGAATCGCGATCAAGGTTATATTAGTCACAGTCAGTTACATTATCATTAGAGATAGTTAAAGCATAGCAGAAACTGACAACAATTTGATTTCATCTATTTTGAAACCCCCTAAATATTTTTGGACTTTAAAGAAAGGTATTTTTGTGTTTTTATTGCAGGTATACCATTTTTAGGCATTTGGAGCAAAAATGCCAAAAGAAGCAAAATTTGGAGCAAAAACAGACAATTTTGAGGTTTGGCGCATGATGCGCCAAACTAGCGCATCATGAAACTCTTTTCATAGGAGGCAGCCCGAAAATAGAGGAGAGAAGAAGAACTTCGAAAGAAAGGGGGCGAAAAGGAGAGTGGTGTGAGAACCAAGAGGGAGAGATAGAGAGAGAAAGTCAAGGGCTTGGAGATTTTCTTCTTGAGTTGTAAGAGGAGAGGGAAGGTGAGAGATTTCTTCTTGATTGCACTTATAAGAGAGAAGCGAGAGTGTTTATAAAGAGAGAAAGGCATCGAGAGAAATTTTAGGGATATTCTTAGGAAGGATTGTGAGATAAGTTGTATTTTTCATTTCTTTTGTTTGTAAACTTATTTTTATATATAAAGTTTGTGTTTTATCGTATCCTTCTCATGAATTCTGAGTAGTCTTCTTTATCCTTCTCCTTACTTTGAAGAAATGGTTTTGTAAAGAATTGATTTTATTTTCTAAAATTTTAAAGGTCAATAATTTGTGATGATTTGAACTCCGATCTTCATTTACTTTTTGATCTGACCAATTGAATTGTTAAAATATGTTGAGAAACATATGTTCTGAAAGGGGATATGATTTCTACAACAAAGGGAGAATATGTCATCCATGGGATTGGGTGCAAATAAATACTGAAATATACTTTGTTGGATGCAGAATTGGAAGATTTTAAGGTGATAGATTAGAATCCTCAATTTGGTTCAGTTGACTAGAAACTAATGCAAGCATGTTAGCCCTCAAGTGAGGGAGTAGTGGGAACTCTGGAGTGATAGTCGGTATCCTCCCAGCCTAACCACAGAATTAGAGACCAAACTTTGGATTAGTTAATGTTCTTTATAGCACTCAGAAGAGGGTAGAGAATATGATTGCTCCTATTTGGCACAAACAGTTTTTTAAATATAGTTCTCAAATGATTTCAATTTCTTCACAAGCTATATTTTCATTGTAAAGGGGAGGATGTTTTCTCATACTTGAACTTTTTGTTAACAAAAACCTTTATTTTATTTCAGCAACTTTACTTTTGAAAGTTTAGCATCTAGTTTAACTTAACTTTTGTAGTCGTACATCTGCATATTTAGTAGCATTTCACTTGAGTAGTTTAACTTCAAACTTTGTACTACTTTATTTTTATTTTAATTTTAATTTAAGAATAAAATATAAATAGCTAGCTTATATATATTTCCATCTTCCCTGTGGGATCGATATCTATGACTCCATTAGAGCCCTATATTACTGAACGATACGTATACTTACGTTATATGCAAAAGGGAATTAGGATTTTAAAAAGGTTTTAAAGATGAATTATTTTCATTAAAGTTACGTTATTGTTAGGGTTACATTGCATAATTATTATTAATTTATTCCCAAGTTTCCATGCATTAAGTTATTGGCGCTGTTGCTGGGGACGTAATGGAAAGTATTGGTTATTTTATTTTATTTTAAAAAAAATAAAAAATAAAAAAAAGAGTATTTGTAGTTTAGTTTGAACATTTTCTTGTTTAAGTATATTGCTTATTTTTATTTACTTTTTTTATTTTATTTATGAGTAGTATAAGATCTGAAAATTTAGTACCTTACGATTCTAAATTAGAAAGAACTATTAGAAAAATTTGAAAACAACAAAAAGAGAAAAATCATTCTTGCAAAATGGCTTGCAACTCAAGTAATGCTGGAAATGAAAATGAACATCATCAGAGACCCTTAAGAGATTATGTTAATCCTACAGTAGATGAAATTCATTTGAGTATACAAAACCCTGTTGTAGCTGTCAATTCATTTGAGCTTAAACCTGATATTATCCAAACGGTACAAAATAATTAGTTTGGGAGAACACCAACTGAAGATCCAAATTTGCACCTTGCTAGTATTCCAGAATTGTGTGCTACATTTAAATACGATGGAGGGTCGAATGATGTTGTCAGACTTAGAATTTTTCTTTTTTCACTGGGGGATAAGGCTAAGATGTGTTTAAACTCATTAGCACCCGGATCTATAAGAACTTGGGGAGATTTATCACAAAAGCTTTTATCTAAATTTTTCTCACCTTAAAAAACTGCTAAGCTTAGAAATGATATTACATCTTTTTTCCAGTTTGAAGGGGAATCAATTTATGAAGCATGGGAAAGATTTAATGATCTTCTTAGGATGTGTCCATACCATGCATTACTATATTGGATATTAATTCAAACTTTTTATAATGGATTGGTTGGATCTCTTAGATTGATAATTGATATTGTTGTTGGTGGACATTAATGTCAAAACCATTTGATGTAGCATATTCATTAATTAAAGAGTTGACTACTAATAATTTTCAATGGCCCTCACAAAGGGTAAATCTAAAAAGAGTAGCTAGTATTCATGATTTTGATGCAATATCTATATTAGCTACTCAAATAGTTATTATATCAAAGAAGATAGATCACATGGAATGAATTATTCTCAAACAACATATGTGCTTGAGGAGAACTCATTTGGACAAATGATAGAATCTCAATCTTCTTGTGAGACTTTAAATGCAATAAACAATCATTCTAATAATTTGTATGCCAATTATTATAATCCTAGTTGAAATAATCATCCAAACTTTAGTTGGAGTAATAATAACTCGAATGCTGCAAATCCATAATGGGGAAACTATGATGCAAACCCAGTGGGAAGCTCTAACAATCAAGGAAATCAAGCTTATAAACCTTATTAAACCCCAAGATTTAATAATTTGCAAAGTAAGGAGAAAAAGTTATTAATAAAAGACTTGATATTATAAATGGGAAGTCAATTACAGAGTCAAGGAGCTGCAATCAGAAACATGGAAAATCAATTGGGATGTGCACTTAACAATAGATCTTCAGGAACATTGCCTGGTAATGTTGAAGTAAATCCTAAAGATTATAACAAGGAGTAAATTAAAGCTATTCAACTGAGAAGTGAAAAGAATTAGAAGAAAGAGTTCAACGAGAAGTTGAAATTGAAAAATATGGGGTGGAAAATGAAAATTTTGGTGAAGATTTTCATAGTGAGCCAGAAAGTTCTATTAAACCAATTAAAATCACCAAAGATTGAAGTAGAAGTATAGAGATAATATATTTTCAACATTTTTGGAAATTTTGAGGAAATTGACGATAAACATTCCATTTATTGAAGCTTTGGAACAAATGCTAAGCTATGTGAAGTTCATGAAGGATATACTTAATAAGAAATAGAAGTATGTAGATAATGAGACTGTTGCACTCAGTGAAGAGTGTAGCGCTATAATTAAGAAGAAGCTTCTTGAAAACTTAAAGATCCTGAAAGTTTTATAATTACTTGTGCTATTGAAGAATGATTTTATGGAAAAGCTTTATGTGATTTAGGAGTCAATATTAATCTTATGTCGTAGTTAATTTTCAGAACGTTGGGCTTATGATATATTTCACCTATAATTGTAACTCTTTAGTTAGCTGATCATTCGATTACCTGTCCTAAAATTCTTCAGCTCAGGTTCCCCCATTTCTTGAGTATACACCTTTCACTTATCTAAAGAATATGGAGCAAGATGAGGAAGAGATTGAGGATGATACTGAAGAGGATGATGGAGAGGATTAGTATTGTTGTTTTGTTTATTGTTTCTTGTTTGTTGTGTTGTATTTATTATTTTGTTTAATATCTTGAACTCTTTAGTGTAGAAGTTGTTGTTGTGAACTTGTTGTAATTTGGACTTATTACTCATTTTTGCTTGTATTGTTTTTTGTTTGAGTTGTTGCACTACTGGTTATTTTGTTATACTGCTATTGTTGTACATGTGCAATGTTTAGAAAAACTCACATACTTAGTAATTTCTTTTTTTTTATATACATGTTAATTATACTCTAATGTTATTGTATACCTTCTTGTTGTACTTATATATTTTCATGTTAAACCTTTTTTTTATAAAAATCATTTTTAAAAATTTTCTTCCTACTTTTATCTTTTCAGTTATAAATGTTTGAATCTATTAAGAAAAATTTAAGTTTGGGGATGGAGAAAAACGTTTGAAAAACATAATTTTAATTGTCCTTAAGAAACTATATTCAAAGAAAATATCTTTTTAAAGTAATATGAGGTATGTGGTGTTATTTTCAAAGAAACCAATTTTTTTATTCTATAAATGTTGTGGAAAGACTTAAGTAATTTTTTTTGTGATAAAGATTAGTTCTAAGAATTAAGATATTAAGTAAAAGAGAATAGGACTATAATTTTACTATGTAAAGTAGGAAAGAAACTGTCTTTTGAAATATTAAGGATCTTAGATTATACTTTAAAGAATTAAGACTATGAAAAATTATTTTAGAAAACTAATGTAAATCATCAAAGTAAAAAAATGTGATGAGTTTTTAACTTTAAGATGAGGATAGTGAAGTTCAAAATCATTAAAGGCTGATCCAGATATAGTAATCCTCACTAAGAAAAAGAAGATAGAGAATTGAAAATGATCATGAAAGTAAAAAAGAAAAGAAAACAAAAGAAAAAGAGAAAAAAACTGAAAATAAAAGTATATGTGAAAGTGAGGAGAAGCTTGAGGGGATGCTTACTTAAAAATTGGCTTAACTTGAATCATTTTAAAGAAAGAGACTTAATTACATTCTTGAGTTTTTATCTTCTACAATATTAGTTTACCTTAACTAGTAGAGTTCTCTCAAATTCTATTTGTTATTTTTCTGAGATTCCTATGTTTTTCAAACTACAATTAAAATTTGAAATAAATAGAAGAATCAAAATTCCTAGATTTGATTACAAAATATTCTTATGCCTTATTTCAAACCAAAATTATTAAGATTTTCCTAAACTCATGACTACCGCATTTCTAGAATAAAACTATAGAAGTCTTTAATGAAACCCACTACCACATATTAAAACATGTTTACATTTTTTTTCAGAAAAAATAAGTATCTTGAGGACAAATAATAATTAAGTTTGGGGGATTTTGATATGCCTAAAATAGGTTGCTTTTATTTGCACATTTAATGTCTATTTTTAATGATATTGCACTTTAATAAAAAGTATTTTTTATGTTTTTAGTTGTAGGTACACTAAATGGAGTAAATGAGCGAAAATGGATCAAATTGGAGTCAAATGGAGCAAAAAGACCAAGGTTGATCTGGCGGCTAGGCACCAGAATCTGGCACCTTGATGCCAGACAAAGGGAGCACAATGCCTAGGTGCTAGAATCCGGCACCTAGTTGCCAAAATTTGGCACCTAGGTGCCAGAATCTGGCGCCAAGGCACCAGCGGCGGTTATCTAGAAGATCAATTGAATTTGGATGAATTTTGAAGAGGTGTTTGAAGGTACTCTTAGGGATTATGAGAGCTCTATTTAAAGAAACTTTTGGAGATTAAAAATAGAGAATTTTAGGAAGAGGAAAAGGGAGTCTATTGTAGATAAATGGATTCTTCCTAGAGAGGAGAAAGTCTTGAAGGCATGTTATGGGTTTGAAGAAGAAGAAGAGAAGTGTGAGATATCTTCTTTACTACAAATTCCAAGTAAGTTTGGAGTGAATTGTAAGGAGAGTGAGTGATTTAAAGGAACTTGAAGAATTTCTTGGGAAAAAGTTTAAGATAAGTTGTGTACTTTGTTTATGTTACTTTGTCTTGTCTTGTAAACATTTATTTATCTATAAATCCTCGTGTTGTTATTTCTTCCCCATGATAACTGAGTAGTTTTTTTTATCTTTCTCCCTGCAATGAGGAATAGATATGTGTAGGAATGTAGTTTAGTAGAAGTGCTTTTAAAATTCCATAAATTGTGATGATTCAAACTCTATGTTTCATTTACTTGTCAATCTGGCCAATAGATTTGTTGAATTTTGTTGTAAAATGTAGTGAACTGAAATGGGCTATGTTTCAACATACTAAGAATCACATTTAATCTCATGGATGAGAATGTAGTCCTTGAGGTTAATTGAAAATAAATAGGAAAATAAGCTTTGATGGGCATAGAATTGGAGATTTTAGGGTGACAAACTAAAATCCCCAATGTAGTTCAAATGTTTGGAAACTAAAGCGAGATGTTATTGTCGGCACTATTTTCGTTGGGGAGTTGCCCATAGAAAGTTGTCGGTCACAGGAATCAAAATCATATCACCCGCTTTGAAAGAACATTTTAAATTTATGTATATATATAGTTTAGAAAATTCTGAAATCAAACTAACCCATATTTTTCATAGTTTAATTGAGAGAGAAATATACCTCAAACCCTGTATCTATCCCAAAGGATAAACACAAGACTTGAGGGTGACACTCAATCAAATAAACTAAGAAATATATAACATTCGTTTGGTCTGTGAAACCATTTTATTTGCCGACAAGTTCCCCTATTTAATATGAAAAATTAAATAGGTTTTATATTAAGCTCGGTTCGAAAAAGCTTCCTATATGGGCAAGCCCCTATAGTTAATTACATCTTAAATGACTGAAGTCACTCCAAAAAGCTCTCGATAAAAATCAAAGAATATTATCTCCAAGGAGTTCAAAGGATTAGGAATTTTCAATGATATCGGACAAGGAGATGTGAAAGGGGAATGGTTCAAGTTTGGAACATTTTTTTATGGAACCCAAAGGAGTAAGAATTAGGGGAGGTCATAGATCTGAAGGAGAAACTCGGTGACTTCCCAAGCTATCCTATGGTTTGACTTCAATTTTGAGGAGAAATTATTTAAATGTTTCAACTTGCATATTTTATTAGTTAGGGCTTACATTAGTGTGAAACAATCACACAAATAGCCTGGAAGATGTGAGGATTTAGGTCGTGACGAACGATAACCTCAAAATCTTAAGACGAGTTAGGGCTTATATTGCACAACATGATCATGCAAAGGCCTAAAAATAAGTTGAGGATTTATGTTGCATAAGCAAACAACCTCGAAATCCTATGGCTTTGTTGTTTAATTCTAAGGAAGGAAGGGTTTAGTTGGTGAAGATATGTTTTGCTGTCGAAGATGGAAGTGCTGCCCACCATGCTAGCTCCAAGCTCCTTGCCATGATGATTTTAAGTTTTCTAAGGTGTCAGGTTATAATGTCAAATCAGGTGGCCCTATGGTTATGGTTCTTTTAAATATTATGGGGCATATTAAAGTTGATTAAAGCGACAACGGTTAGGATCCTACGATTCCCTCATTTTGGCACCACTATTTTTTATTAGATTCACTTAGTGCAAATAAAATTACTAAACTCAACTTAATGAGTTTCATACTTTCATTTAGACTATGGGAAATCTCGCTAGCAACCATAGATTACCTCCTCCGAGGGATTCCCAACCATTCGATAGAGACCTCTTAATTTAGTTGTGATTGTTGTTTTGTGATGTTTTTGATTAAATTTTTCGATGTCTTATATTTTGAATGTTGTGGTAGTGAATTTTATCTTGGTTAATTTTAGTTTTGTTTATGGTTTTGCAGCTATCCTAGTAGTTTTGGTTTTCATGCAGGTTAACATCGTTGTTTAACATGCAAGTTTTGTAAGCATGAAAGCATAGTATGGAAAGTATAAGAAAAGAAGGTATTGTAAACTGTAAAAGTGTACCCGGCGAGTCTTCCCGTTCCATCACCTGAAAGGTTAGTACTTGCAAGACATGTATATATAATGTTACAAGAAAGTAAGAGTAGATGAAAGTTTAACTACCAAACCCAAGCTAAGATTTTATTAGATCTTAGAAGATCTTGGTGGATGATTTTAGAACAGAATATGGCAAGTCTAGTTTGCCCTTTAGAATACCCAATAGATTTCAGAATGTTTAAGGTGTGACCCTAGATCACTTTGAATATCTCTTAAAATATCTCAAGTTCATTATGGACTTATCATATTATTCTATTAATCATCCAAGGTCTAATGTTGCCACCTCGTTACTCAGTGAAATTTAGCAATTTAATTATCCCAAGGATAGGAAACTCAATTAGTCAATCGATGTTTTATTTAAGAGTTATGTGAGTAGGTGCCCTTAAGGCAAGTTCAAGTCATTTAAGATTGTGGTGCCCATAATTAAAGTTTCACTTGTAGTGTTTAAAGATGTTAATTTCCAATCATATCATTTTCTAAATCCAATCAATTTGATTTTATAAATTAAGCATATGTCACTATCAAGCCTTGGTAATCATCATGGGTGGAATGGTGATTATCAAATTTTTAATTTAAGTGATATGCATTCTTATCCAATAATCAAATCATCCTCAATTTTTGGCTTAAGGAAAGTAAATCATCATCTTTTTGGTTTAAGCCCATCACTTAAGAATCATTTGATTTTTTATTTACTTTCAAATCACGAAGATTAGGATAATTATGATTTTGTTTAAGTTGTATGAAGGTGGTGAGTGGGTTTCTACCTTCTAAGCCCATTGTATTTCAATCATCCAAACATGTTTATTAGGATCAAAATTACCCATTTTCCCTTTAGTTAATCCTAAATTTTGATTAAGGCACCAATGTCTAAAATGGCTACTTTTTCCTTGGGGTACTTTACCTCATAACTCATTAAACACAACTCAAGTGGCTTTGAGGGTTTTGAGTATCATATTCATGAGGTAATTAGGACATTGGAGGAGAATATGTGGACCTCTCAAAATTTAATTTAATTTAATTATTTATTTAAATCAAGAAAATAGGAGTTCTAGAAATCAATTTATTTAACATTCCAAAATAAAGTTTTCATCGTGAGAAAATTATTAAAGGTTTCTTAAGGTCAAAGAAATACATTGGCAAAATCTCATGATTTTTTAATTAACTTTTTATTATCATTATTTAATTTTAGATCAATTTTCATGATTTATTTTAATACAAAATAGTTTTTTAATTACAAAGATTAGTTTTATATTTTTCTTAGACTCCTCTGAGTTAAGAAAACTCAGAGAATCAAACTTTGTATTGTTTTGATTTTTAATTTATTTATTATAATTAATTTAGTGAGTAAATAAGAAATATTAATTTTTAAGCTTTTAAAATTTATTTTTGAACTTAGGAAAATTAGAAAAAATATTTTATTGAGTCCCAAGTGATTAGAGAACAATTAGGGACATTTTGAAGTATTTTTATATTTTTGAAATTTTTATTTATTTTGAATTATTTTAAATCCAAAATAAAGCCCAATAATAAGTATTTTATTAAAAATGTTTTTTATTTTTCCTAAATGCCTCTAATCAAAAGGAACTCAGAAAATCATTTTCAATAATTTTTCAAAGTGTATGTACTTTATTATAATTATTTTTGTACGAAAATACAAGGTTTCTTAGAAAATCCACCTTAGTGCTTAAACTAAGTCAAATAATTTCGAAATTTTTTTACTGTGGGTAGATATGATTTTTATGAACAATGTGGAGTTGATTTTGTTAATTTTTGACATTTATTTAGTTTACATAAATTATTATAAAGTATTTATATTTAATTAAGTATAGAAATTTACAAGATGATTCAAAGCATCATAATAATTTTTTTAGACTTCTCTGACCACAAGAAACCTACTAAAATTATTCTCATAATTTTTCAAGTAAAATTTTGATTTATATAATTAAAATAAGCCAAAAAGGTCACTTTAGCTTGAAAATTAGGGTTAAAGGCATACGGATGCCCTCTAAACTCAGAAAAATCAGAAAACATCCCCTTTGTGATGAGGAATAAACCCCCAAAGTTTCAAGCCATGGTGAACATTGTTTAGTGATGGAGAGTTAAAATATCATAGATGGTATTTAATTAATATAAAATAATATGTTTGAAAAATAATTTTTTTTAGTCCACATTATTCTCCTCTATTCACAAAGCATGAGGGTATTTTAATTTTAATTTTAATTTTATGATTTTTCTATGCAAAGATATGATTTTCAAAGATCAAGCATTTAATTTAATTTATAAAAAGGCTACTTATCTACTTATCCAACTCATCCTACGGCGGTTTTGAACTCACACGCGGTGCGCTCCCATTCATTCCGCTTTCCACCTTAGCATGCCACATGGCCAGTGATTCATGCATGAAAAGGCTATCCGGCTTGATCTCCTCCGTCCGTTGAATATACGCGCGATCAGACAGCTCTCCATTATCATCCCCAAATGACTTAACTCGTGAGTCGTTCACACTAAAACCTTAAGATCTTAGCCTAGACTCAACCAAATCGCATGGGGTTTGTTTCTAAGGCTTCATCTACTCAAGACAAACCTATCTATATGGATTATATGGTATGAAATACATTAAATACAAATGGAGAGTAAAAATAAGCGCTGATTAGGGTTAGGGTTCAATACCTTTTTCTGAGAGGGGAGGCGTCAATCAGATGGTTGTGGTACCTTTGATTGGTCCCAACAAACCTCCAAGAGAGTCTCATGCCTTGGTGAATGGTCTAGATATGAATTCGATCAAGGTGGATTTCAGATGTTGATCAAAGTCTATTCTAGGGGCTATTTCAGAGGGGGCTTGTGTGGGGAATCAACTTCTCTTGCCCTAGGGATGGTGTGTGCACAAGCAATTTGAGTTTGGTGCACTATGGAACTGTGGAGAGTTTTGTGCCAGTTTTAGGGCAAATTTTAGTGGAGAAATTGGCTCTGAGGAGTGGCTATCAATGGCTGAGAGAAAGGGGATTGCACTTAGGATGGTTTGGAGAAACTCTGGTGAGATTTTGGCAGAGTTTCCTTAGGGTTCCAAGCACACACCCTCTTGGTCATGGAGAGCTCCATTTAAAGACATGGCTATCCAATGGAGCTCAGGGCTTGGAGTTGAGTGCTAAAGCTTGCTGAGGAGGAGGGAAGAAAAGCTCTCATGTCCAATGGGAGTGAGCCAAATCAGGGAAGTTTAATTTTGGATTTTTGCCATTTGGGGTTCCCTTGGGGTGGCTATTTCTGATGGCTAACATGGTGGCTGGATAGGGTTTAGTCACTTCTTGGCTCAGGGAGGTCAGGGGGTGCTTAATTATGATTTACTCTCATTGAAAAACAATGATGGAAGAGATTTTATGGTTAAGGCCTAAAAATGGGAATGAATCCCTTAATTTAGGGAATCAACGGTCCATAGCTCACCATGATTGGTCCAAAGGGGTTTATCTTGGTCAATAGATTGTGCTTAGTGGCTGTGGAGCCATTAATTTGGTGGCTTTAAGATGGCTAGGTTAATTTTGGTGCATGGGTTCAATTTGGGTCCAAATGACCAAAGGTTGGGTTTGGGTTAGGTTGGCCATGACTTTGAGCCCAATTTATTGATTAAAATTGTGTAGATGATTGTCATGAAAATTTTTGGTGAAGGGTTGAAATGGTTTTAAGTTCAATTGGAAGCTCAATTTGAAGGATTTTTGAGATCTTGGTCAATTTGGGCATGTTGGACTAGACTTGGGCCTAGGTTGGGCTAAGATTGGACTAAGTCCAAATTGATTATTCAAAATAATCTATAGGAATTTCATGAAGAGTTTTAAACATAAATTTGGTGTCAATTTTGGGGTTTGGGTATCAATTTGGTGGAATTTGGAGAGAGTCAATTTGGGGCAAATTTGGGGATTTTGGACTTGGGTTAAAATTAAATGAAATTGAGGATCCACCAAAGACAATTGAAGGTCAATTTTAATGTGTAAGAGTGTTATGATGAGTTTAGGATTCAAAATGAGGCAAATTGAGTAGTTTATGGGGTTCAATTAGATGAGATTTGGTCGTAGGGCCAAATTTTGGGGTTTGACTTAAAGTAAAATTGAGCTCAAAGTGTGGGCCAATTAGGCTTAGATTTGGTTTAGATTGATCATTTGAAGGGTGAATTTGACTTTAGAATTGAAATTGAGGTAAATTGAGATCAAATTGATGGACATTGGAGGTGAATTTGGGGAAATTAAACCTTCGAACACAATTTGGGGTTTTGGTCAAATTGGTCATATTAGTCAAATTGGGTTCAATTACAGGGTTCAATTTGACTTTGGAGACATTTGAAGTGATTATGAAGATTTTGGGAAAGTTTGGGGTGCCAAGGCTATTTTTGTAATTTGGCAATTTTTTGGGGTATTTTGGTAATTTTGGAAATTTTGGGTGGTTGTGGGTAATTTGGGTATTTTTTATGCGGTTTGAAATGATTTTTGAACAAATTTAGGTATTTTGGGAAAATTTCGGAATTTTCGGCTAAATTTGGGATTTCGAGGGTATTTAGGTAATTTGGGGGATTTAGGAACATAAGGCCAAGTTGGATATTTTGGTAGAATTGTGGAGCCAACCACCATATGTGAGCTATAGACCAATAAAATCCACATTTGGGTCCTCTATGTACTGGTCTTAGCTAAACCCTAGTTTAAGCCCAGTGGGTTTAGAGGACCACCTACATGAGTCTCCCAAAAGATCAAGGGATTAAAGTTAAGAAATTTTGGATTTATAGTTGTGAGTGATTGTCGGTGAGAGTGAGTGTAGATGAGTGAACTAGCTCCAAACCAACACCGAGGGTCAACCCTAAGGCCAACCAGTCTTATGGGAACTCTTCTTTAGCTAGCCCATACTGACCCCACCTACAAAGTGTTATAGGTTAGGACCAATATGTGGAACTTCAAGTTAAGTAATGAGTAGTTTAGAATTTCTAATGGT
Source organism: Phalaenopsis aphrodite (assembly GCA_003013225.1). Taxonomy (NCBI): domain Eukaryota; kingdom Viridiplantae; phylum Streptophyta; class Magnoliopsida; order Asparagales; family Orchidaceae; genus Phalaenopsis; species Phalaenopsis aphrodite. The sequence goes on from NEWO01000113.1 coordinate 1,397,764, forward strand.
GAGGGTTCCTTTTCTAGTTTTCTAGGAATAGTCAATAGGAAAGTTCTTTGGCTAGACCCTAGGCTACTAAAGAGGAAAAACTAAACCTTAACCAAAAGTGAAGTCAACAAATGGACCCCCAATAGGTATGTTGTGCTGGACAAGCACACCACGTGTATTAGTGTTGACCAAAGAGATCAACAAAACCAACATAGACTTCTAAGTCGACAGACCTAGAAAGAAGTGTAGAATTTTGTGTGCTATTTGTTTCCGCTAGGGAATTAGCAAGTGAATATCTAATCAAAATATGGAAGTAGGAACTCTCGCTGGGGAATGGAGAGTGGGTTTTGAGTTATCAAAACTCAGGTGTTTATAGAGGATGAGAATCAGTGCGTAAGTGCTGACCCCGAGATGGGGATTGAAATTTAGGTATCAATCCCAGAAAGAAAGTCAGAATTTAGGTACCAACCTTGAGAGAAGGAGATTAGAATTTTGGTACTGGTTCCGAAATGAGAATTGAAATTTAGATATCAATCTCAGAAAGAGAGTCGGATTTGGGTGCCGACCTCAAAGATTGAGGGTAGGATGTCGTATTCCATTTAAGGGGGCCTTACACCTATCTTAAAAGGTTGAGAATAGGATGCAATGTTCCATAAAAGGGAGCCTTACTCCTATCTCGAAGATGTGTGTAGAAAATTTGATGTCGTGGTGGGGGTCTGATACCAATCTCAAATGGTTGAGAATAAGATGTGATGTCCCAAAAAAAGGAGCCTTACTCCTATCTCAAATATGTGTGTAGAGAATTGGATGCCATGGTAGGATCTTACACCAATCTCAAAAGGTTGAGAATAGGATGCGATGTCCCATAAAGGGGAGCCTTACTCCTATCTTGAAGATGTGTGTAGAGAATTGGATTCTGTGGTGGCTCATACCAATCTGAAAAGGTTGAAAATAGGATGTGATGTCCCATAAAGAGGAGCCTTACTCCTACCTCAAAGATGGGTGTAGAGAATTGGATGTCGTGGTGGGGGTCTGATACCAATCACAAAAGATTTTGTCACATTAGGAAGGAAAGCTCGATGCCTCACATCTAACCTAAGGAGTAGTGGAGAGGAACTTACTGCCTTGGTGCTGACTTTGAGAGTATGTATATAGTGCAAAAAGTTTGTGGTGTTGAACCCATAAATGTGTGTCATGCAAAAATGTTGACATTGGTGCGGAAGATATGTGGAATTTTGTGAGGTTTTGTGCAGAATGTAAAATTCTGCGAGGATGTGAAGAGAATTAGTGCAAATAAGGACAGTCGTGTTGCACGAGCGAAGAGTAAGAAACCCCAAAATCGAGAGAATCAACTCAACATATTTATTTTCTTTTCTTGTTATTTTTATCACATTTAATTATCAAAATATGTTTTCAGTTGGTCGCTTTTCAAAAGAGAGTTTTTTTATTTAAATTTTATTATCATCAAATTTTGTTGTTTTTTTCTTTATTCAATGTAATCTTGAACCAACACTGGTCCCGTGGCTTTTTATCCATCGCACAAAAAGAAAAATTGAATAAATAGACAAAATTTTGAAAGAGATTTCATTAATCTACTTCAACAAGTGTTACAGATTGAGTACAGGATAAAGCCTCAAAAGGTACAATATATTGAGCGCATCATAGTACATCCAAAAATATCCCATGCTGAGTACATATCGTAAGCTGAGCATGTCTAATACATATCATATCTGTTGTGACAAAATGAAGTAAAAAGGTATCCTCTGAGTGTCTGTCTTTTGTGGGGCAAGCTCCCGATCGAGCTGACCTACTAAGCCACGCTCCAAGATAAGAGTTCCCTTTGCATGTGCTTAAAGGTGTAACACTCTCATAGTTTGTACGTCATTAGTTCTTCAAACTCTAGGTCTGATCGAAATCCATATGACATTTTGTTGTCATCCATTCTTCAAAATGTTATAGACACCCTATGGTGTCGTACCCTGGAATGCAATGTTTGGCGATGTCTGCTCCGTTTCCTTTAAGAACCAGCACTGATCCAACAGGCAGCAGAATTTCCATGGATCCCTTGAACTCGCTGAGGTTGACGACGTCTATCTCTTTTCCAAATAAAATGTTGTTTTTTGCAGAAAGGTCTCACAAAATCATGATGGTTAATATGCGGGGGTATGCAGTCGCCTTCATCATATATATTGATGATACAACTGTTGGGAATACAGTCAGCTGGAAGTATGCTCCATCGGACCATTCTCTTAATCATCTGTTTTATCATGGCAGGTAACGGATCCACTTGATAGTGTTTAAGAATCCCAGGAGTATTTCCTTGTATGTCTTTAGTGAAGTTGTAACAGCAGCCACATTGTATGGTGATCCTGCCCTTTCTACGCATTCATCTTCGTGGCTCAAAATAAGTTTTTTTCATCAGTAGGCCCGCTCGAACCCTGTCTCTTAGATCAAAGATGCAGTCGAGAATACTTCTCTCATTGCTTTTGGAGAAGACCCTGGTATATAGCTCCAAGCCTTCTAGTATATTGATGAACCTTCCTTGAACTTCTTCATAGAATTCAAACTTTCTTTTCTTTACTTTGATCAGTTTATCATATTCTGCCATGGTGATCAATGGCGGTTGTCAAGGCCGCTCCCTCATTTCAACATCGATAAGAATCCAAGCTGGCACTGCTTCTGTCTTCAGCATAATGTATGACTTTGTATCCCACGGGATGTATGGCTCTTTATTCAATGAGATATATGGTTCCCCCATTGCGTGATGGTATCCATCTTCAGCGGAATGATGCTTATGTCTGAAATCCATCATTAGTTGATGTGTACTCCTCAAATGTACTGTAGCGCTCCAAATGGAGGACGTTGCAGTCTGGGTATTCCACAAATGCCCCTATAGCTGGTGTACTTGTAGGTATCTCGGCGTTGCATGTCAGGCAACCCGTTTAAAGAACATCTGAAATTGGTGGTATCTCCTGCTCTGTAGCAATCCAGACTCATTGTCTGTAGCAGGTAGCTGGAAGAGGTCTCTCTCATGCCTGGATTGTAGATATTCCCCTCAGGAATTGGTGAACAAGTTTTCTGCCTCCATCTGACGTTTTCTTTCTTTGCGTAAGAAAACCCTATGTTTTCGGCGGTTGGAGTTTCTACGCTGAGTTCTCTGCAAAGATGCATCTGCTAATCTTTCATCAACGACAACAACTAGGCCTTCTGTCGTCGTAGCTATCATAGATGGTAGGCGACTAGTCCCCTTCATCGGGTCTTGCTGTACTATCACGTTTTTCTCCTTCAGTGAGGAATTATCTCTGGTGCTGATCCTTAGTAGCGATGGTAGCCCTTCTTTTCCCTGACGACTAACCACATCCATCAAGGGACCCTCATAGTTCATGTCGACTTGACTAAAGTCCATGTCAAAATCTATGGTGCCACTTTGTGGCGCCCATTTCTCATTGAGTGTGAGGTTCCAACCATCTTTAAAAATAAAGATCAGCTTTTAGCCTGACATATTTCTTTGAAGATGACAGGAAAAAAATCAGTGAGCTGAAATTTAGAATGAACAAGAATAAAACAAAGTGTTTATTAAAGAAAAATTTTAATTTATGTTATTGAGAAAATTATTTATTTATGTATATCTTTTGTTTAATTTAGTATAATATTAAATTTAAAGGTAGAAAAGAAAAGATTGGAGTGTGTAATTTTAAAAAAATTTCATTTTATTGAGGTTAATTTTATTACAATATTTTTGGACTCGGTCATAGATATTTGGCCAAATAGATAACCCCATAACAATCAAAATTTCAATGTTTTAAATCAAGCGATGCCAAGCAATGTCAAGTTGTGTAGTATGTCTTCAGGTATCGTCTGTTGATCGATAACATGGGTCATTCACCTCGAAACTCCACTAGTTAGTAGGCTCCTCCTGCGTAGATCTTTTCTATGACAAATGGTCCCTCCCAAGTTGGCTCGAACTTTTCGTCTATCTTGCGTCGTGCAAGAATAGGCATTTTAAGCACAAGTATGAGATCACAAATTTTGAATGTCCTTAGGAAGACCAATTTGTCATGAGCTTGTACATCTTTGCCTGGTAAAATTCCAAATGTTGTTATTCTTATAGTCATTTTCCTTCAAGACTCTCTAGTTCCTCGAGTCTGAGCTTTGCACTTTCTTCTGTTGTGAGTTGGTTGGTAACAACGACTCTAAGAAATGGCGTCTGAACTTTTAACAGTAGTACGGCCTCGGACCCGTACACTAGCATGTAGGGTGTACACTGAGTGGGAGTCTTGAGCATCGTTTGGTAGGCTCACAAAGCTTCTAGCAATTTTTTATGCCAATCTCTTTTGTTTTCATCCAGCATTTTCTTCAAAATCTGTACCAATGTCTTGTTGAAGGATTCCAATCCATTTGCTCTGAGAAAGTAAATTGTTAAATATCTCCAGTCTATCCCATATCATTTGACAAAATTGTTGATTTTAGTGCATTTGAAAGCCATCCCATTGTCAAAAATTATTTTTCGCGGTACTCTGAAATGGTAGATGATTTGGCTTTTGAAGAATTGAAAGACGTGTTGTGTATTAACCTCTTGTAACTGCACTATCTCTGCCCATTGGGAGAAGTAATATGCAGTGGCAAGTATAAATCAGTGTCCTTTAGAGGATGGAGGGTCTATCAGACTTATTATGTATGTGCCCCGACAATCAAATGACGACGAGGCGACAATTGGGTGTAGCACATTCAGAGGCTAGTGCAAGACGACCCCATGTACTTAGTACGGATGACACTTTCTGGCTGTATCCATGTAGTCGGACATCATTGCTGGCCAATAATATATGAGTCTCTTGATCTTCATTTTCATCTTCAGCCCTGATTGGTGAGTGTCACACAATCTGCATGTACTTCTTTAACAATATTTTGTGCTTCAGCTCTGTTTAGGCACCGCAGCCACATTTGGTTGAATGATCTTCTATAGAGGACATCACCTACTAGAGCATATGACATAGCCCTTTTGTGATGTGATGTGCTCAGACTTGTCCTCTGGTAGCTTTCCAGTTTACAAATATTTATTCAATGTCTTACGCCAATCCTCATTAATATCAGCAACTGCAATCATCGTTTCTTTTTCTTTTCTGAGCTTGTGTAGATTGTCGAGGTCGATTCGAGACAAAACCTGCCTTCATTGTACTATGATATCAATGGAATCCTCTGGGGGGCATGCTAACACTTTTGTAAGTTTTGCTCGAGCATCAGCATGGGCATTATCTTCCCTAGGAATTCGGTAGAAAGCTACATTGGGAATATGCTCCAGCAGCTTCATTTCGTATCGGCGATATTCTGCTAGTCTTAGCTTTAAAATCTTATATTGGTTGGTGACCTGTTGGATGATGAGTTGAGAGTCGCCATAGATGGCAATATCTGTTATATCCATTGAGATTGTCAACTCCAACCCGGTAATTAAGCCTTCATATTCTGCTTCATTGTTGGTGCACGATCTGTCAGGTGGTATGAGAACCTCAGCATACCCTTACCTGCGTGATAAAGATCAAACCAATCTCTGCTTTACCTAGTATAACTGTGTCTGATCCTTTATATTTTCTTGCAGATGAAGCTCCATCAAAGTACATTTCTCAGCGTTGCGTACTGGAGAATTTCATTTGTAATATTTGTTCATCTTGTAACTCATCATTAAGAGGGGACTCAGCTGTAAGTGGGTGTGCAACAAAAAAGTCTGCTAAAATGTGTCCCTTGATAACACGGAGGGGAACAAAAGTTATATCAAATTGCAAAAAAAATATTGATCGTCTTGCTATACATCCAGAGAGTGTTGGTCGAGTCATCAAGTATTGCAATGGAATAACTTTCAAAATTAGGGTAATCTTATGAGAAAGCATGTAGTGTCTATGCTTCTGGGCGGCAAAAATCAAAGCTACACAATGCTAATTAATAGGTGGATACCTTGTCTCCATCGGTATTAGGCGGCGACTCAAATAATATAGTGCATTTTCCTTACCCACATCATTGACTTGGGCTAAGAGAGCTCCAAGAGAGTCGTCTAAGGTTGAGGCATAAAGTATCAAAGGTCTCTCTGGGATAGGGGCTGCCAAAACAGGAGGTGTCATTAAATATTGTTTAACATCCTCAAAGGCCCACTGGCATTTCTCTTTCCAAATGAATTTGGCATCCTTTTTAATTAATGCCGAGAAGGGCTGACACTTACCTGAGAGAATAGAAATAAAGCGTCTCAGATATGCTAACTGTCCTTGGAAGAAATGTAGTTTTNAAAGATCAAACCAATCTCTGCTTTACCTAGTATAACTGTGTCTGATCCTTTATATTTTCTTGCAGATGAAGCTCCATCAAAGTACATTTCTCAGCGTTGCGTACTGGAGAATTTCATTTGTAATATTTGTTCATCTTGTAACTCATCATTAAGAGGGGACTCAGCTGTAAGTGGGTGTGCAACAAAAAAGTCTGCTAAAATGTGTCCCTTGATAACACGGAGGGGAACAAAAGTTATATCAAATTGCAAAAAAAATATTGATCGTCTTGCTATACATCCAGAGAGTGTTGGTCGAGTCATCAAGTATTGCAATGGAATAACTTTCAAAATTAGGGTAATCTTATGAGAAAGCATGTAGTGTCTATGCTTCTGGGCGGCAAAAATCAAAGCTACACAATGCTTCTTAATAGGTGGATACCTTGTCTCCATCGGTATTAGGCGGCGACTCAAATAATATAGTGCATTTTCCTTACCCACATCATTGACTTGGGCTAAGAGAGCTCTAAGAGAGTCGTCTAAGGTTGAGGCATAAAGTATCAAAGGTCTCTCTGGGATAGGGGCTGCCAAAACAGGAGGTGTCATTAAATATTGTTTAACATCCTCAAAGGCCCACTGGCATTTCTCTTTCCAAATGAATTTGGCATCCTTTTTAATTAATGCCGAGAAGGGCTGACACTTACCTGAGAGAATAGAAATAAAGCGTCTCAGATATGCTAACTGTCCTTGGAAGAAATGTAGTTTTTTCAAAGTTATGGGAGGAGTCTCGATTCCCCGATGAAGGACAACAAATCCTAGAAATTTCCATGAGGTAATACCAACGGCGCATTTTAAGAGATTTATCATAAGGTCATATCGTCGTAACCATTCGAACACGATCCTCAAATTGTATAAATGGTCTATTTTTCATTTGTTTTTTATGATCAAATCATCCACGTAGCATTCCACTTAGTTGTGAATTAGATCATCAAAAATCTTCATCATAGCTCGTTGATATGTCGCTCTAGCGTTCTTTAAGTCAAACGACATCACTATGTAGCAGAAGATCCCAATCGGTGTTCTGAAGGTTGTAAGTGCTGCATCTTTGAGAGCCATCTTGATTGGTTGAACCCCGACGATCCGTCCATGAAACAGAAAATTTTGTGTCGAAGCGATGTCTACTATCATTTCTGATATTGGTAACGGAAATTCATCTTTTGGAAATGCTTTGTTCAAATCTCTGTAGTCGACACAAACATGTATTTGTCCATTTTTCTTCTTAACTGGCACAATATTGGCTAACCATGTGGGGTATTTCTCTTCCCTCACAAAGTTAGCATCTATTAACTTCCTTCCTCAGCTATGACCTATTGTTCTATTTTGAGGCGCATTCTTCTTAGAGCTTGTTTTACTAGGGTCATACCTTTGTCCACCCCAAGTTTATGAATTGTAACCTCTGCTGACAGTCATGGCATTTCATCATAACTCCATGTGAAGCAATCTTTGTACTTGTTAACAGTTTGATCAATTCTAAAGATTCTTCGTCGTTGAGTAGATAACTTATAAATGTAGGTCGGGGCTGCTCCTCAGTCCCGAGGTTAATTTCCTTCAATTCATCAATAGTTGATTTGATTTCCTCCTTAAATTCCGGCGGAGCAACTTCTATTAGTTGATCAGTAGAGTCATCCTCCACATCAAGATAATCCTCTTCTGATTCACTAGTAACAACCATGCAAAATTCTAAATCATCGACTGGTCCGATTGTACCAAATCCGAGACCTTCTTTTGGGTTGAGAGTTTGACTTTTAACATTCCATATTTTTTTAAAAGATTGTAGTTTATCTTTTGGCATTTGTTTTGGCAAATGCCCCTGCAGAATTAACTTTTGTACATAAGGTGAAAAGTAATCAAAAGGAAATTCCATTAATTCATTAGGATCATCATCCAAATTTACATGGTTTTCAAGATTAGTAGAGATAGAAGCATGGTAAAATTTTATCAGATTGGAATCAGCGCTACAGACTTCCTTGACCTCTAAACTCTTGACCTTTTGAGGGAGGACCAGAGTAAGGGTCATGATGTTCACATAGTGGTTTTTCCAATCATACATTGTCTCATATTCGCTTTTCTCTATATCTTCTAAGGATATCTCATACTGAGGTTTCTTCGATTTTGTCATCATTATTTCATCTTCAGAACTGTCTTCATCATCAAGGTTGATGGTCGGCCTAGTCCGTCCAACAATTAAATTGGTTCTTCCTTGTTCACGTTCCTGGCCTCGATCTCGGGTGCATGAACTAAAAGAACCCCTACCAATTTATTGCAAAAGAGTGGTGGAAGATCGTTGAAGTAGAGTTGAATGGCTTCCTCTTTGTGATTCTTCTAAATTTTCACCTTTATTTGTCATAATTTCACGAGAGAATACAATTTTTTTTGGAGGCGCATAGTAGGCGACATCCTCATGAATACCAACTTCATGAACTGAAAACGGTTGTAGATCTCCCTTGATGCAATATTCTTGTCCTTCTTTGTAATACCTAATGCACTAGTGTAGAGACGATGGAACCATGTTGTGTTCGTGAATTCATGGTCGACCAAGTAGAGCATTGAAAGAGGTCTCTGCGTCGATGATATGGAACTTAACAGTTGTTAATAGTTCTCCAACCTTCATAAGTAATGTAATAGATCCAAGGGCTCTCTCTCCCTTTTGGTTGAATCCTCTTAGCATCATTTTATCGGTCATAAGCTCCTGAGCTTCAGTGTCCTGTCCAAATAGACCAATGTCTGTAGACTCATCAAGTTGAGTGGTGCTCCAGGATCTACTAAAACTCTGGAAAAGAAAAACATGTCGAGGTTAATGAGATATAGAGCGGTCGTTTGTGGTTGGAGGTACCGAGTAACAAGTCTTCATCTGTAAAGGTTACCCCAGACTGTTCTTTCAACAAGTAAACTTCATCTGAGGATGTGTTTACTAACAAAGCTAAGCAAATCTCTAGGTCAAGCAAAGCTGTAACTAGAGACCCTCTCATCTCCTTTGACAGGGTTAGAGCATTGTAGATGTTTAATTTGGCTGGAAACTTCCTAAGATGAGCTAGCACGTTGTAATCCACTTTGTATGATCCTTCAATTTTCTCTTGGTTATGTAGTTCTTCCATTGGTGGAGGTGGAGGTAGTTCTTCTTGAGTTACTATTGACCGACTTTTTTATAAATCGACAAATACAAGAATTTGATGGCGCTATTAGAAGATTTAATCCCGGCAATGGCACCAAAAACTTGACCGACTTTTTTGTAAATCGACAAATACAAGAATTTGATGGCGCTACTAGAAGATTTAATTTCCAGCAACGGAGTCTAAACACTTGATCGCGACTTTATAGATGTGTCTGATTTTATTAAGATGTATAAATATAATATTCAATAATGTTAAAGTCAAATTTGTCAACGCAAGTATACGTATCGCTCAAGTAATATAGGGCTCTAATGGAGTCTTAGATATCGATCCCACAGGGAGTAGTTTAGAATTACGGACTAAGACCTTGGAAAAGTAAGACTTTAATCACAACAACGACGTTCAATTTGCTTATCTGTCACTAATAGGTAATTGAAATAAATAGATAATTTTTAATAACTAATAAATAACTAATGATATAAAGTAGGGTTTAATTGTGATATTCATTATACAATAAAGCATCCTTCTCCTTGTCAAGAAATTATAGTGA